>OX183136.1:37743242-38343242 GCA_945261195.1 Cryptosula pallasiana
TTCAATTGGTATGCCATTTTTAGTTAAAAACCAAAATTCAAATAATTTTAATTACAAAACACACAGCAACTAACCTTTCCATCTTCTAGCAATACACAACACTTCTGTCTCTGTTACTATTATCAAAATTAACTAATCTAAAAGCCCTCCAAAACCTTTAATTATTACTCACGGATCATGAAATGCTAGGTACACTTCTGGGAATATACTTCTCCATCTTGAGAACTCTATTCTCATTTTCGGGAATGCTTTCATTTTTGCGTTGTACCTGCGCAGATCATCTAGCCTCAGAGCATTTCTGCATAGCATGTTGTCTACAAATCCACAGAGCGGAGGAGGACTGTCGTCGAACAACATTTCACCTTCACTTCTAAAAAACAGATGTATGTTTGATTGATAGACAGGTCCTGGTGCTGGGATGACATCCGTCGATCCTGAGGTCCTTCAGATTTCCTAATTACCTTTAATCAACTCTCACATAAACTTAATTAAACTTGGTTGTTTAGTACCAACAAAAGGTGGGAATTAATAATTAGTTGAACGTAAAAATTTAATTGTTTTAAAATGAATATCGTAAGTATTAAGACAACTTCTAAAAATGAAATTCTCAGGGTTTCTTCAAAATTTATCAGAATACTTCAAGACTAATGGATGTCATCCCAACACCAAATCCTGAATGCGTAACAACACATTTAAACTAATGATAATAAAATATGAAGCGGCAACAATTTTTCCAGTTTTATGAAATGAAAGTAACAAGACTGACCCATTGATTCCCTGTTAACTGCAAACAGAATTTAGCCGTGCTGCGATGACTTTTATTTGTCCTGAAGTTTTGAGAAATCTTTACAATATTTTCTCACTCTTACTGATTAACATTTAATTGCTTAATAATAAAAAAAGTTAAATAAGAATTAAATAGACATAAAATTTTACTTTTTTAAAATACGGAAATAAAAATGATAATTAAATGCATAGAGTGTAGAAATAACGTCCTCAGAACTTTTTTAGGACTCTCTAAAAATTCCAGGACCAATAGACATCATCCCAACATTAAAATAAGAATTTTATGAAGTGCAGAGTTAAGATTTAAAACCTTCTTACACACTTTCATAAGAACAAGCTATCCTGTTTTTGGCAAAAACATTTGAGAAACTAATTTTACATATGATCTTGCAAGAGAGTCGAAGCCGTAAATAAAATATTATGATGGAAATATCTTACCCTTTAAAGTGAAATTTGAGCCAAGTTGTTGTTTGTAGGTTATAGTTATAATCATACTAATGAAAAAACGTCTATTAGTTTCAGATTTCAGAATAAAAATTTTTGCGATGGTGTTAATTGATAACTATGAGTACAGAAAAGTTTTCATTTATATCTGTTGAAACGATTTGTCTATTATTTAACTAGTTCATTTATCTCAAGTCATTAATTTACAGTCTAGTTATAACAATGTTTGTCTGGGAAGGTCAAACAACATTCTTTTGCAATCATTTGTAAATTTCACAATGAATTTGTCTGAATTGCATTTAAAATGAGTTTTTGGTTTCACCAATAAAATACTGTCAATACACAAAACCAATCGAGTAAAATGGCTGGGTATCCAATCATCATACAATAATGTTTAGTGACAAAAAGAGAGGCAATATTTTAATTTTGACCTTGAAACAGCTCAAAATTTGTTGCTGCGTGCGCAAAAGCAAATAAGGTAGCAAAATATTTTCCATGGGTAATATCAAAGGTGATACTAAATTGGAGAGATCTACCATTTTGAAGCAAGTTTCTACTGCAGGAAAATACAGGTTTATTTGTGCCCCCTTTTTTCTGCAAGTTGCCATAACAAATAAAAAACTATTTCTAACAGATTTAATTTTGATACAAATGTAGAATATTTGGGTCAAAATAAAAACTGAGTCATAAAAAAATGGTTCAACATTTTTCCAAGTTTTCATTCACAATTTGGCAGAAAAAAATTAATATGAGGGAACTGAAATAAAACTGAACAAAATCTTAATTTGATTGGATATCCCCAGATCTGCTTACAGAAGTTTTCATTTGCATCAACTTTCAATTTATCAAAAAAGGATAATTCAAGATATAAAAGTGACCAAGGATACTCTGAGGAATGACAGTTCTTGCAACTAATTGAAATTTGTGTATTTTTGCACTCGTATTAGTTTAAACAAACATATTAACACTTTGTTTCTTTGACAAAGTTTTACTCACCTGGTTTAGATGTTTAGTGAGATGAGCGAGCTGACACGATTGAACAAGTGCTTGTTGTACAATGATAGAATACCGCAAGTTACAATGAAATAGACATACACAACACTTAACCGCAGGTAAACTGATTTTATAGACAGAACTGTGAAATATAACAGTTTGTCTGAGTTTTTGTACCTGTTGACCCCATAGCTATGGTGTGAAAATACAAGATTGTTATGTAGCCATGGCAACAGTTCATGTTATCAACAGGTGTGGTTGTCACCTGATATCAACAAATTTTAATACACAAATATTACCCACCACCTGCAATCAGACAGTCCAAATGTTACTGAGAAGGAATAATTTTGCAATAAGTAGTCGCTCTTCAAAACCCATAAAACAAAGACTGTCTTACAATGGTTAAATATTACATAAATTACTTGTGACACGTGGAGACTATGCTGTTTTATATGCAGAAATGGTAAGCCAAACCGGTTGGACATGTCAGCTTGGATATTTTTGTGAGACAAACCAAACACATGGTCAATCATCCATAAATTATTGGATGTTAGCATTAGAGAGGTTGTCTGCTGTAACTAACAACTGAATTGGTTGATGGAACCAAACTGACATGTTTGGAAGCCTCTTTGAATCAGTTATCACATTGGTGTTTTTTCCTACTATAAACTCATCGAACAAATGAACAGTTCACAACGAGGTTTCTTATTAGTTCTTCATGTGAAGTTACTGTTGTGTAATTTGAAACAAATAAATAGTCAAATTTAGAGCACATTTTTTAAAGAAAATCAAATATTCTGTGACATGGGTCATCAAAGTAGGTAACATTCTTTTCAAACAAGTGAATGACCAAAAATAATTATACCCAAATATTAAGTTTTTGTTGTACTGGCTAAACCTGCATTAATTTAGGAAATATCGTGCAGCGAAGTGCCCTGTTTCAATAAAATGTAACACAATAACGTAATCGTCTTTTCATAAAACAAGCTTAGGATATCAAGAGTCAGTTTTTTGGTACTGATATGAAAAAAAATTTTTGTAGAAAAAATTAAAGTTTACAATTGAAGTTTTGTATTTTATCCTTCAAAGTTTAATAGTGTACGTGTACCCATTAGACAAACTTTAACTGCTGTGTTCTTGAGTCTGTAGTATTTGTGTATTTTCAATGAGTGTTTAGTAAAGTTCTTTCCTATGTACCAAGACATCTTTAGTTGTCTTACAAATTGTTATTTATTATGTAGGCTTAGTGAACAGAGTGTACAGAGTGTGGTAGAAGAACCTTACATACACATAATTGGTAGATCCAAGTCTACCATGGTTGACCAACTCAAATACGTAGAGGAAAGAGTAAAGCCATGGCTATGCACACCTATGTTTTGTTGGAAAGTACGCCATTACGTGTATATTTTGCCCTACAGACAGAATTTTGTAAAAAAAACTTCTTAAAAGCATAGACCAACATGTTGGAATGTGAAGACTTTTTTGTCAGGCGCTTCGGTGTTTGGACAATTATGATCAAATAATCAATCTTAATTGGTTAAAATATGATGACAAAAGTTTTATTTTTCATATTGTGACCTTGACCTGATCAACTTACCACCGGTCCACTGTACATTCTGTTACCTCATTCACAGAGGGTGCTATCATTATTATTTGTAAGAGGTGTTATGATTACTTTCAACAATTATTATGGCTATTTTAATTATTAATTTAAGATTAAAAATAAACAAATACAAAATTTAATTGTTCATTAAATATTATGTTAATAATAGTTATTATAATGATTGCTTGTAGTACCCTCCTTGCCTCACTGGACAATCCATTTACGTAATGCTGCGTTGATGTTAAACATTCGTGAGTATAGACACAAGAGCTTTGCTACGAAAGCAAGCATAGCCTACCGTTCCAAACCATATATATTCAGTGTATAGCCAAGGGATAAAGGAAATGCGAACAACCTCCCAGAATATCAGGTGTAACGGTAGAATGTACGGGATAAACCTCACTCTTTCTCAGGCACATACCTTGTTGTTACATCACATTGTTGAGTGCAGACTAAAATATGTTATTGTCATTTACTCATAAATAGGAATTTGATTAGTCTAAGATGTTTAGTCCATTTGTTATTGTCTGGTTTGAAGCATCTGCATCTGCTATATTGGTAAATATTTTGAATATGTCAACAGTTTTGCAGGAGGTCCTCCTGCTAGCAACTTTGAGGCGGAAAGTGGAATTTGGTAGTAGATATCCCAGCATGCATCTGTGGTAGGGCAGCAGCTAACTTTTGCAATGAAGAGAAGCAGCCAATACCTGGACTTTCTGCAGCTTAACCAACTGTGTAGAACAAAATAACACAAAATCTTGTCAAGGAAGCATCTCAAAAGAATTGCTGCTATAAAATATTTTTGCATGGAATTTAGATTGGACTTATTACAGGCAAGAACTCGAAGCAACTATCAAAATATGAAGAGAAATTTCACTTCAAGAATTTTGAAAGTTTTATTTTAGTATAAGCATTAGCGTTCATTGTTATTATAGATTAATCTTTGGTTGTTTCTACATACAAAAAAGTGAGCATGTCTCTACATACAGAAAAGTGAGCATTTCTCTACATACAGAAAAGAAAGCATGTCTCTACATGCAGAAAAGTGAGCATCTCTCTACATGCAGAAAAGTGAGCATCTCTCTACATGCAGAAAAGTGAGCATGTCTTTGCATGCAGAAAAGTGAGCATGTCTCTACATACAAAAAAGTGAGCATGTCTCTACATGCAGAAAAGTGAGCATGTCTCTACATACAAAAAAGTGAGCATGTCTCTACATACAAAAAAGTGAGCATTCTCTACATACAAAAAAGTGAGCATGTCTTTACATACAGAAAAGTGAGCATGTCTCAACATACAAAAAAGTGAGCATGTCTCAACAGGAAAGCCATGAACATAAAAAATTGAGAAAATTTTGTAAAGGTTATCTTAAATGCAAAATGAACAAAATTTTTAGATTTTTGTTCACTCTTTAAAGTATTTCAGAGTATTTATTCAATTGAGTGACAGTAACTTTTACGTGCATTGTTGACTACTGGACTAAAACTACAGGAAGTTGGAGGGATGGACTATGAGATACTCATGTGTGAACCATTACATGACATTGTGGAAGAATTTGCTGGCGAGTCAAGCTCACCTGGCACCAAGTGAAATAGCTGTAGCTGACAATAATTACTAGCGGAGAATTACACAAAGATTACAAGTTGTCTCCCCCAAACGGTATCAAGAGAAGACAATTCTGGACAATGTAAACAATGATATTAGGGGGTCAAAGGTCGGACAGGAGCCCGCCCCTATTCTTGCCAAGGACCAATAAGACAGTGAATAAGCGTTATGCTTAAGTGACTTACTATATGTTTCATTATTATCATGTAATCTGATGATTGGTTCTATATTATATTGTATATACTATATTTTTGTATAAATATAAGAGACTGAGCCAGAGAGCTCAGTTTTATTCCTTGCAATAAAGCTCAAATAACAAGACTAGTCTTGTTGGTGCCCTACATAGGGAGTCGCAGATTAACAGATAGACAAGCAGATTAGCAGTTGTGGCCAAGTAGCAGCAAAAAGCACTACAATATGACCAATATGATTCGTAATATAATGTTGGAGTTACCCCACCACATCCAGCATAAAGCGTTACAGATAAAGCTCAGAGCTTTCTGTGAGGATATCTTAGGTATGGCTTATATGTTATACATAGAGATAATTGTCATCTTGTGTATAGGTAAATAGTAGTTTTATTGACTTGGCAGCAAACAGACATCAATAGCAATGATTGTTTTACCAACTTTTGGGAAAATTGATGACTTCAAGTTAAAATCAGAAAAAATTCTGGCACACCAAAACATATTTCTTGACAGAAAGCAAAAGTATACTGGTGTTACGGCTTGGAATAGTTGGTCATAATTTACTTTCAACCGAGCACCTGGAGTAAGTAGTAATGTAAGAGCAGATTTCAGATCTGCTACATTACTACTACCCTGCAATCAACAAGTATTGTAATAGATTTGCACAGTGCGGCTATTCCCTCTTCTGCCGGTGATACTATTCCACATACATATCTCTCTTATACTACACGCTAGATGGCTACGCTTGACTACACCCAAGAGTACAGCTGACCTACCGCTCACACAGCCAAGGATGGATTCCCGCCACTAGTAAACTGGCACATTAACACACACGTATCTATATATATTATCATTTAGCATTAATGTGCTAGCCTATTGACTCATATATTCTTTTGTGCCAGGTTATGATTGCTTTTTTACACCTCGCTGGGGGTATATATTTTCAACTGTATACTTTTCCTATAAATACTCTTGCATTCAGCCCAGAGCGGCAGACATTTAGTAGTAGTTAGAGTGTGAAGTAACTCTCGTGTAGCAAGCGAACTGTTTTGACCAGTTATATGTTGAGTCTTCACTCGACCCCTGCCGTCAGTTGCTACCGTTCTCGTATTATCTGCTTGTGTCAACCTTTCAGTTTTGTGCGTCAGATTAGACATTGTTTGCTTTGTTGGTAATAATAAACCATTGTTACCTACAACTCTGTGATATCTGTGAGGCCGGTTGCCTGAACACAGTTGTGCCTGCTATACAGCAGCATCCGGTTGTATCTAGTGCCAGATAAACCACACGGCGCCGTACTGCCTTGCAGTAGCACCCTTAGTACAGTGCAGATAAAGCCGGGCAGTATAGCCCTCCTTGTAGTGCCAGTAACGGTTCTATCCAGTGACGGAGAAAACCATTACAGTATTACATATTATTTACCGCGATACCCTTGACATTATTAAACAAAATTATTTAAATGGAGTTGGTTGTAGAAGAGAAGATAACTCTAAATCTAAACAGCTTGTCTGATGGGATTGTAGTAGCTAAGTTTGATGGGATTTTAGTAACTAGCCTGAAGCTGTGCTCTCAATCTAATGTGAGCACAACTCTGATTGCCTAACGAGCTTGTTTTGTGAATGTGCAGGCATTAATACCTGTGATGTGATGTGTCTTGGGCTAATTACTAACTTTATCTAAACAGATACAGCGAACATCCCAAACCATACTTTGCAGCACATGGTGTACTATTTGTATAAGATTCAAACTGGTTGCAGAAGGTGGTATGTACACAGAGAGTTTGTTGGTGGAGGGAAGAGGTGCCAAGGGGAAAGGGAAAGGAAAGGGATGGGGTACTTGCGGGGGAGTAGATGGTGAATACAACTCA
Organism: Cryptosula pallasiana; assembly: GCA_945261195.1. Classification (NCBI taxonomy): domain Eukaryota; kingdom Metazoa; phylum Bryozoa; class Gymnolaemata; order Cheilostomatida; family Cryptosulidae; genus Cryptosula; species Cryptosula pallasiana. Next base: position 37,750,729 of record OX183136.1, read on the forward strand.
GGAAATAATTTGAGTGCTAAAAAGCTTGTTTGCTTCTGGCTTGTGGTTTGTATTACGGTAGCTTTCTGTTACCTGGGGATGGAGGTATTGGTGGAATATAGAATGATGGTTGATGAAATAGAGGACCAAGTATCAGGCTCCTACTGGAAGCAGAAAACAGGAAACTGGCACTCTTTCAAAAAAGAGTGAAATCATTTGCAAAGTCAAGGGAGCTTTATACTATAAATTTTGATTTAATGAATCGACTGTAACGTTTTCTGGTTGTTATAAAATTTGACTACCTCTGGACTACCACAAATTTATTGCTTACTAAGTTTAACTGAATAGCACTAAAAAGTTTGTTCAAACATTCAACAAACAACATTAATAGAATAATAAGCTATATCACGGTGACAATAATATTAAAAATAAAAATACACAACAATGTTACAAAAAGTAATTCAACTTTTTTATAATAATAAAAGTCAAGTTATACAATAAAATAAAACTGCAGGTTCATTTTACTGAGTTGGATAAACTCTTGTCGTTTTAGTGAACACAAACATGCTCTTGATCTTACTAAGGTAACCAGGGTTTAGGTAGGCAAAGAGTACAACATTACCAACACCATACAAAGACTGCATAATGTTTACAGTCACGTAGTTCACCGTATAAAGTACCACATTCCCTTTACCAAACACAAGCAAAATTATGAGAAACGAAAAAACAATACCAATGTTGCAAGAAAACAAAATACTGGTACCAATAATATATTTTGTAGCACCACGAAGTTCCTGATCATCAGTAGTAACTTGGTTTCTTTGTTTCATTCGTTTCAACTCTCTTGAAACTTTAACTAGCAGTACTGCAGTAACTAGTGGTGGTACCAGAGTATTAGTAGCCAGTACTGTATAGGAGAACAACTTCAATGCAATGTTCTCACTGAATTGGATGTTTCCAGCAGAAAAACATTTGATCTGCTCTGAAACCAATGATTTCATGGTAGTAACCAACATGTTTATGCTCCAACCAGCCACCGACAGCTTTCCAAAGTTATTCGTTATTTTAGAAGTTGAGTATTCAAATGGCTTACATACAGCGTAATATCGGTCTATGCTAGCGAGCATCAGCTGAAAGTAACGAACTAGTGCAGCGCATTCTGACATTGCCACCGTAATGTAATGTCCAACGAAGGTGTTTTCTGTTTCAAGCAATTGTTGTAAAACGCAGTCGTTGTTGACAAAGTATGTGGCGCTGAAGACAATATCAACTACGGTGAGATTTAAGAGAATCCAGAAGTAGTTGAGCTTTCTCAGTGCTGCCATTGTTGTCAAAGCATAGATGTGGATCACATTGATAATCACAGAAAGCAAGTTGATTCCAATAATGAAAACTGTATACGCAATGTTACATTCAACAAAACGGCATATATCACTCAATGTCTCATTTCTTGATGCCATTCCAGAAAGTTCTGTTTTCTCAGTGCTCTTTATCCAGCAGCTGATAGAGAGTGATGCTCAATCAACTATGTCTTGACCAGACTCAATAAGATATTTAAAACTACAGGTTAGTCATCTGAGAAAATAATTAGAAATAGCCGTTCACAGAGTTTTATATGGAAAGACACCATTTACTGCTAGTCTTATAAAGTATTTGTTCTTCGTGCAACTATTGGGAATCGATGTTAAAATGCTATTTAGATGATATTAAAGTAGAAAACTACATGCTCAATTATGATCAAATACAATGTTTCATCTTTGTAAACTACTTCAGTTTCCTCCATCTGTCAATCTTGAAACTTTCATCTCCGTCGTCATCAACCCAGTATTATATAATTCAGACGTTCAGGTTAATCAGTAAGTCTTAGATTTTAAATAAATGGCTGAAGTTTTTATAATGGGTTGCTGTAAAAGTTGTCCTGTAAATTCACTCAAAGTTATTACAATATTATTGATGTTGTCTTACAGGAGTCGTTGTTCCATTGCTGTTTGTCATGGAGAGCAATCTCTATTTAGTCTAGATTATTGCTATAACATTAATATACTATTATCATGAACGAATCTAAAATGTGAATTTGTTAGCTTATTCAGAAATTTAATATTTGGTTTCAGTTAAAAGAATTGTTTTACTAACAAATATGAATGCTACATATACATGTATACAAATTACACCGATGAGCGAGGTTAAATTGGTGACTTAATTGCTAGCATGTGATTGGACAGTTTGAGCTGAATGACGTCATTATAAATTGAATAACATACATTACCATAGGTAGGTCTTATGTGGAGTTTTATGTAGAGATGCTGGGTATACTTTTCTATTGTACTAATAAAGTATTAATCAATACTTTAGCAGTAGTATAACATAAAGTTCATCAACTCCTTGAAATATCCAAGTTATCTCTCTGGCGGGATGCCACTGTCGGTTTCTGTTTCAACTGGTATTGTTGGTGCGGATAGATCAGAGTTAATAGAGGCTCAGAAGAAATTCAGAGTCATTAGAGTTACTTGGAGAGCAAACGGAATCAAAGGAGATTCCAATAAAAAACTCAGTAAGACTCAAAAAGTCCGAGCTAGGTTTTGCAGTGAGTGTACAACATTACTTGGAGCCCTGGAGAGTGGTAGGGGACAGCCAGTGCCATAGTATACCGGCTGGAGAGATTATTAACGAGCTATGGATAAGTTCTTTACTCAGCCTATTTGTTTGTATAGAGTATCCAGTACAGGTTCAAATATTTCACTGTAGGAACAAAACTACCAAGTAACTCATCAGCCTTTCTTATCACTTCTGCATGAAAGGTTGTCACATTTGAAAGCTGCAACTTTTTTCACTTGGTTGAGATTTATCCATCGGCGGTAAGCTAAATTGTGAGAAATAGGGTAATAAAGAAACATGCAGATGTGGAATGGTTTGTTTAAGCATTTTCCGTTTGATATCCAAGTGTTTCAAGTAATCAAATGTTACACGGTGGAAAAACCGCATCAAGTCCTTGGTAGGAGATTTTAGCAAGTTGCCGAAGCTTTTTGTTTGGTGACATTAAATCTATTTTTTATTCCCCAGCCTTGTGCTTAAATTTCCAGCTTTTGAGGAAGCAATGGGGTCCCGGCAGAGTAGTTTCACTTTAGCGATGCAACCGGAAGTAGTTTAGTCGATCATTGAACTTATCATTAGAAATCACGACTTGCTTGACTATTATTCTGATGTGAGGAAATTCGAGCAAACGATATGACAAAAATGATGTTGTTGAGAAAGCTCAAAGAATCAATATAGCCTTTGGAAGTTCTTTTTTGAAAAAAATATTGTTTATTCAGTTAAAGAAAGATAATTAAATATCATGTTCACTGGTGAACCATAGTTTCATATTTCGGGTTTAATTGAGCCTGCCATCGTAAACTAATGAAAGCGCGCCCTTGAACAATCACTGTAGTTTGATTCGACAGTGCCATTGCAGTGTTACAACTTAAGTTGGTGGAACATCATCAGTATTATACACTCCAAACTTATCAGCTGCCGTAAATAAAAAAAAATTTTCTTTAGTAATTGTTAAAATGAAGTGACTTTCATTTTAATAGTATTGTTGGTAGAAAGCGGGTTCCCTTTTTTTGTTAATACTAACGCCGCACAAAAAACTGTCGGGACCCATTAGGAAATTTATCTCTAGCACTTGTAGAAGCGGCACACCAAAATACTTAGCTGAACCATGATATGCCATTGATAAATATAAAGTCTAAAATTAAACTACGCTATATTTTGGACACCGAAAATGTTAAATATCTTCTCAGCATCTAAAGCTTGGTAGGAGTTTTATTTGGTGCAGACGACACAGGTTATGGATCTCTCTGCTACATATGAAGGACAAGGCACTCCTTTACCACACACTGGTTTGTTGAAATAGAATATAGCACCGCTGTCAACTCTTGCGCCACCCGGGAGATACTCAGTATCTGAGTCTACACATTCATAGGTGGATGGATGGGGGTGAATGTTTCGTTCGGACATCAAATAACCTGAAACAAGCATTTTGTATTTCTAGACAGTTTTCATCAATTTCTTGCATAGGCATACAAAAACCCTGAGTTACGTTTTAAGGGTTTCTAAAACTATATTGAAAAAGTACATAAAAATCTAAAAAAACGAACTTCGTCAAAGTGCTATAAACAATATATTAGCAGATTAAAGGAATTATTATTTACCTTCATATTCTTTGTGCCAGCTAAAAGGACAAGTTCGTTTGCCTGGAACCATCAGAGCTGACGGCCTGTTGTTGGCATAACAAACAGCGCGTGGTGCATTTTGTCTTCGCGCTGCATCCTTGAATACACCGTAGTTGTCGCTCTCAAATTCTGTTCCAGAGACGTGAGCAAACTGTGACATGCTGTTAGTGTATTTATTATATACTGCATTAAACACCATACATTGGTAGTTATCTCCTCCCCCAGTCTCATCCCACTCTGCATCAAACACCATACATTGGTAGTTATCTCCTCCCCCAGTCTCATCCCACTCTGCATCAAACACCATACATTGGTAGTTAACTCCTCCCCCAGTCTCATCCCACTCTGCATTAAACACCATACATTGGTAGTTATCTCCTCCCCCAGTCTCATCCCACTCTTCATCAAACACCATACATTGGTAGTTATCTCCTCCCCCAGTCTCATCCCACTCTGCATCAAACACCATACATTGGTAGTTAACTCCTCCCCCAGTCTCATCCCACTCTGCATCAAACACCATACATTGGTAGTTATCTCCTCCCCCAGTCTCATCCCACTCTGCATCAAACACCATACATTGGTAGTTATCTCCTCCCCCAGTCTCATCCCACTCTGCATCAAACACCATAAATTGGTAGTTAACTCATCCCCCAGTCACATACCACTTTAATGACCCAGCAAAACCTGTCAAAAATATTTTTTCCATCATTCAGCATCCTAATACCGTGTAAATTGTAATTCTTATTTTCAGAATGAAGTTTGCAAGTTTCGGAATTGTGTTTTTATAGTTGGTGCGAATTCATGGCACTAAAATTATAAGTCAACAGCTGCAATAAAAGTTACTAAAAATATAAGTTGTCATCACAACTGCTGACTTGCATAGTGTGGCGATACAATGGCAGAGCTAGTAAACGCAAGCTACTATTGCATACCCTGGTAAATCAAGGTGGAGTTGTTTCCACATGTAGTGCGGCCACATCTTGTGTAGACAGCACCACCCACCTGTAGTACCAGGTGCTCCTGCTGGTCCAGTATCACCTTTTGTACCATTCTTTCCATCAATACCTGGCACTCCTGAAGCTCCATGTGATCCTAGATATGAATCTGATCAATGTAGCTGTAAGGAGATAATGGCGTATGGGTTGTCTTTTGAGTGAAGTATTTCACAAGCCATCAAACAGTCATGGATAGTTGAGTAGTTTCAGGAGTACTAGCAGCGATGGTGGCTGCAGCTGTGGTAGAAAAAAAATAATTAAGCAACCTCACCTTCTCTACCATCCTCTCCCATTGCTTCCATTTCTACCATCTCTTCCAGCAACTCCTTGAGGTCCTGCAGGTCCTGTAGGTCCAACAGATCCAGGAGGTCCTGGCATTCCTTCTAAAATGTTGAGCCAGTCTGTTGAATGCTAACTTTACATTCAAAGAAAATAAAAAAGGACCTTATTTTGTATTAAACTGAACAAATAAATAGAAATCACTAATGCATTCTGCCCATGAACTTAGCCTCACTGAATTCTTGGCTTGAGGTTTTTGAGTAAATTCTAGCTAAATTTTCATGCCAATAAAAACTTGACTTACCTCTGCTAAAAAAATAGTTTGTTAATGTTTTGTCATCCACATCATTTCTTATCTGCAACCAGAAATATCTAGACTCAGAAATCGGTTGTCACAGAACAGCACATGCCCTCTGTGTAATTCAAGCATCCTAGCAATTCTGGTGAAAAACGAACAAAAATAATTCGCAGTCAAAGTGACAAGACTAGAAGATGCCTCCTTTGGTTTTCATACATCCTTCGCAATGCTCTATAGTTCAAACATATACGCCAATAGTCGTAAAAACTATCGTTCCAGCGCTTAAATTTTTTTTAGTTTTTTATATTCTACGTAAGCAATGAATTTCTATCAAAACGTTTTAATAGTCAATCACTTGTTCTTCCAAATATCATTTTTGATTCTTCAAGTTTCCCAAAGATTTCAACCAACTCTTACAAGTACTGCCTTTAGCTGCCCTATTTGTGACAGCAAGTTGTCTACTTGCTCATTGATCACTTTGTTTTTTTTTCTCAAACTTTCCATTGAGTCTTCCATGCTCTTCAGCCCACTCTTCATGCCCGTGAACTCGGCAATGCTGACTTGCTGACTCTCAATCATGTCCTCATTCAGTGGATCACATAAGCTGGCAGCAAGCAATGCACAGATCAACAGTAAGCCACTCATTGTACAGAACTTCCACTGTTAAATGATTAAATGATTTAAATAAAATAGTAAATTCTGAAATGTTTAATTATAGCAAGCTTTTTCAAAACAAAGAAATTTTAGTCTCTTTTTGAATTATTGCAAGAAAATAAAATAAATAAAATGCAAAGAACTTATGACATATCGCACCCCAATTTCTAAGCCATTCGTCAACGCAATGTTGTAACATGTTTTATGCAAAATTTATTTTCTGTAATTTCTGTATCGTTTTAAATTATCAAAAAAGTCCTAACACGATGCAAAGTAAAGTTACCTTTCATTCACGTACTCACAAGCAGTCTTGTTGAAATGCCGCAGCTACCGTTTCATCTATTTGCTAGCTGTTTAGTGTTAACTAGGTGTCAAGTGTCACTGTCTACCAGCAGCATGGAACCAAGAACCAGCATATTCTATTACAAAACAGTAAGCAATGCCACGTAAACAGCGTTGTGTTTTAAAAACAAATATGTAGTCTGTGTTGCTAGAGTCAAATCAACAAGAAGAATAAAAGGCCTTGACTGTAGCTGTGATTAAACTTTGATGCAAGCCCTGCAGAGATGAACCAAAATTTTGAAACTTTTGGAGTTTCAAGTTTATTTAAGCTAACTTTTGTAATATAAAGGTTAATAAAAACTATGATTAATTACTATGTCAAAGTTTGTCGTCTCAGCATGAATTTATTTGACCAAACAGCATGTACCGCCTTAAATTATGGTGGGTCATAACTTTAGACGATTTCGTTTTCAAAGTGTAGGAACAGATTTTAAATAGTCTGGACGGCTTGCAGAGCGTATTTTACATTGAAAATAATTGGATAGTTGTAGTAAATAGCCCAAGAAAGTATGTTTTAAAAACGGGCTTGTTGATTATAATACATAAATTGTCGGCCGTAGCAACTGCGGGATTTGTGCAATAAAACTGTATATCCTGTCTAACAATTGTAAATTTTGCAAAGCGTATAGTTGTTTTGCAAATAATTCAGACCGCTTGGAAATGTTTCAAGTGATTTAAAAAAAATACAAACCATATGAACACTTTGGAAAAAGTCTGAACTGTTTTAAAATAATCTAAACAACTTTGAAGTAGTTGCAAAGCACATGGCTTTCGAACCAAAGTGATTGCCATTATTTTCTTTATAGCCTCTATGCAACTTTACTAATACAAACGTAGATCAATAGACATAGAGCAAATCAATTAACTGTATAAATCTGTTGTTGAATATAATTTCTAAAATTCATTTTTTACAATTGTAATCAGGTTGTAATATATTATTTAAAATGTTATAAAACAAATAATATTTAATAAATAAGAACAATTTTTTATTTATTCAAAGCAAATCCAACTGTTTGGTGTTTAGTGAAAACATTATTGATCATAAATGGACTGGAGATCTATGATCAATAGAGCGAGCCAGCAAATCGGCTCAAAATTTTCCAAGAGAATGAACAATTTTTCAAAGTGTTCAGAAGATTTGCAAAACTTCAGACTATTTCAAAAGTTTGAAAATCGTTCAGATGTTTTAAAACACAAAACATTCTGAGTCACCATAATAAATAGAATACCCGGCAATGACTGAAGTAGTATTGAATGGGCAGATCTGTCGTAGAGAGTGACTGATAAGCTAAAGTCCTTAGACTCCATGACAGAGATCTGCTCTTACATTACTACTACTGATAAGTTATAGTAGCAAAGATATAGAAAATAAAGAATAGTCTTGTGTAACTTTTACACAAAAATATAGTATTACTAGAAGTCATTATTTACTGGATGGCCTGATTATATTCTACAAATGAGTAGGTTTAGCGTTGGCGGCGTTGCTGTTGGTTTTATTAAAAAACTATTTGCTTTGCGCCTACATTTTAAATCTCATTTAAGTGCCATGCATGTCAAACGATCTTCCATTTTCAGCTATAAACAGTACAAAGCAGGATGTTCTAGGTTCAACATATAAGTGGCTCAAACAAAACCAAACCACAACATTGCATTAGCAAACATTGAATAAAAGTATATGGTGCATTGTATTAATAGTGCTCAAAAATTTAATTTCCTTTTTTCTTTGATATTTATTGATCATATATCTCTTTATCTGTGTCCTTAATCCTAACAGGTATCTTGTTACAGGTTGTTTTATTGATTTCTCTGTATAACAAGGGACATATTTGTTGTTTCAAACATAGACTATTTAAGGCAACAGTAAAAAAACTGGTTTAGAAAAAATCATTGTGGCTTGGGAGATAGATGATACAAGATGGAGGATGGAAGTTTCTACACATTTGTTCTATGTCTGTTCTTGTCCCAAGTTTATATTTCTACTCCAGTTGTGGGTAAGTGAACTTTAAATTTTGAGACAGCAATAAAAGAGGTTTTTCTTTAAAAGCTTGGGCCTAATGACATAAGCTGATGATGTCTTTGTATTGTTTTTAATATGTAAGTTCATTCATTATTTAAGTTTTTGTTGTTTAACTTGAATATTTTCTACAATGATTTATTATTTTACGGCGAAACATTCAACACGTGACTGGTTGTAAGTTCATTTCATGCTATTAATTCAGTGATTTCTGATGCCAATACAATACAGAGATCTGCTCCTCTATTACTACTGCCAATACATAGGTTCTGTGATACCCACAATACAGCTTCCTGTGTATTTTGTACCAAGAAGTGTAGACAACTACCTACATCAGAACAGTGTACCTCCACTCAGTGAGTACACCATATGCCTTTGGTTCAAAGGAGTAGCAGATGATGATAACAGATCTGACGACTGGCTTTTCTCATCCAGTGCAAGTAAGAAACTTACTTTTTATTTTGTATCAGTTTTTTAAGATATAACTAGCGGTAATTTTGAGTTTGTTCAACAATTTCATTTCACACAGGTAGACAGATGGGTTTGTTATTTATGTGTATAGATCTGTTTAGATGGTACAACATGTAAATCAATTCCAATTAATAATGGTAGATGGTGATGATGACTCAATTGCTATCGGTTGGTGGGGTGACAATGGAATGCTTTTCTGGATTGACGGCAAATATTATGCAATGGGCGTAAGAGACACCGAATTTTCTGTGGAAGCACTTTGGTTTGGTTGGAACAAACACTGTTTTACTTGGAAGCATTCGGATTCTATAAAGGTGAAGTATCATTAAGCTACTGAAGTTGATTATCGCCGACAGATTATAGAAATCACAGTGAGATTTAAGAACAAAAGTATAAACCATTTTATGATTTTACAACTATTATTATTATAGTGGTATTCAGATGTGGATGAAAGTGGAGTTTTGGTTCTGACAGATGAAGTGGCTGTTACATCTGAGACTGTAGCACATTCGGGATATTTGGCAATGTTCCAAGAACAAGATGGTGGGTTTCATTTTATTGCACTTTTAACTTCACAACGAAGAAAAAGCAAAGACTATTTATTTATAAAATAGTTTTCATCAGTTAATCATTGTTTAAAATAGACAACAAGTACATATCAACGCATCAATTTTGATGAAATATAAGCTCTGAGTGACTTTCACCAGCTTTATTATTATTTAGTGCAAGTTTGTGTTATTGTATTTATTATTACTTGTTCCGTTGTTAACTTCTATGGAATTGTTGTAGCTCAATGGACTCGACACAATTCTAAATATGCAATCTAATTTTATTCGTGTCAGCCTTTTAGTAAATGTGGTTATCAAACATTTGTTGATTAACTTTAATTGTTTTTAGATAAAACGTTGTGTAAAACATATTTTAAGGACTATTCCATTTATAGGAGTTGGCAGTTTTGATCTAATTCAAGCCGGTTATGGTGGATTGGCATGGTTTAACGTGTGGAGCTATGCAATGTATTTAGAAGAGCTCAACAACTTGGGATGTAAGGCTACAGGAGATGTTGTGTCTATGGATACATTAAAGTTAGTTGGCTTCATGCCAACATGGCAAGAATCTTTTCCTTGCCCTGGTAAGTCTAATGTATACAGTATATGGTCGACGGGTAAGGCAACCATGTTAAACTTTTTTTCATGAAGCTCAGACCAGATGACAAATCTTTTAATTTAGATGGAGAGTTACCACCGTTACAGCAGACAGAAGGTTACAACCGATGGACCAGAACCTTCTGTAAGATTCCTGGTGGTCAGCTCAACAACATTTCCGAAATCCACACAGAAATGGCTGAAACAGCGGCCAGATGTGCCAACCTCTGTAACAGATTCCAAGGATGTCTTTCGGCCAACTTCTTGATCTTTCAATCAGTATGCAGGCTGTACAACGTCACCAAGCAAGGAAATGAGCTTCATTTTGATACCAATTGTGGGGACGGCTGTGTTTTTCTCACCACGAATGAATGCAAATAAAATAGTGGTTTCTGTCACAATTAAAAGCCAACTATATGTGAAAATCGGTAGCAATTTTAGGAAACAAAACACTTTCAGTTGTATGGAAGTGCTGAATATTTATCCGAATGGATAATTCTATTCTATAATACGAGTACTCCCACTAAATTTCGTACTTTTCAACAGCTTTGTACCATTTGTTGGTTTCCGTTTTAACAAGTATTCCAATTTTTTATCTTGATAGAAGCTCCTGTATATTCATGGCCATTTGTTCGGAAGAATAATTTTATTTTGGAGTACGTGCACTTTTACTGAACTTTGTTTGCATTTCCTAATTGTCATTTGGTAAGCTGATGTTATTTGTTTTTGTTGTTTCTCGAGTGTAAAAATTAAAAAAAAATCTTTTAGTGCACTTAGGAATTGGTGATTATTAAAAGTCCATGTGTAAAAATTGTCACCCAAGATACATGTGGGTGCACAAACACTCAAATCTATAGAGGTCAATGATGTCAGAGGCAACCAACCAAACGGAAGTTATTTCAACTTATATATAAAAATTGAGTCTTTCAACCGTAAAGGTATTGTGGTAGATTTTGGTGAACACTACTGGTAGCAACCATACTTACCATTGAGGCACCAACCATACATGCGCTGAAGTGTTACCCCAGCCCTAACACCGGTACTGAGCCGGTAGTACAGTTTGCTGTGCCGGTAGCACAGCCTACTGGGCTGGTATTGACTCGGTATGTGCATACCGGGACGGGACAAGGTGGCCCCCTTAGCAGAGAAACTTTAGAATAGCCCAAGATCCTTCAACAGACCAGAAGCCGAAAGCACCCATCGTCAGATAAATGAAACCTGTCCCAGACTATGTATGGCCTCGGGACTGCCAGAGAACTTCTGATTGGACAATGGAGAAATGACTCCTTCTCCCAGCCACTTGGAACCATTTACCTTTAACCTCATTGCATTACATGATTGGCTAACTATTTATATATTATATTGTATTGGTTGATTTACTTCCCGTCAATATGTTCTTATACGTTATCTGTAAATCACTTCCTGTCAGCCTGCATATAAAAAGGCTGAATCTTTCAATGTTTTTTGCACTCATTCATGTACTGCAAACCACCCTAGATGATTGCCTCTCTAGGACTTGGTATCTATGAATAAAACCATTTAATAAGCTAACACTCTGTGTAGTTTGTCTAAGCCATGGGCTCTGTGCTTGCCAACTGATCCGGCAGTAACTATCATAGTTGTCACTGTTATACCGGCACAGTGTCCCCTCTGGAGAGAGATAGCATACTCAAGATTAGTGAAATTTTGTGGTAACCAGACCGGAATCCATTACAGTATGCACAAAGACATAAGTCATTGAGAAATAATAACAGTAGTGCACTGGGGTGTGGCTAGTCCAATAAGGTGTGGCTAGTGTACTGGGTGTGGCTAGTGCACTAAGGTGTGGCTTGTGCACTGGGGTGTGGTTAGAGTAATGGGGTGTGGCTAGCGCACTGAGTTGTGGCTATTGCACTAAGGTGTGGTTTGTTGTACTGGGGGGAATATAAGCAGGCAGTTTTGTCTCTACTGATCAGTGCGGTAGCAAAAGCAAAGCAAAAATCGTAAGTGTGAAATGTGCGGAAGAACTCAGAACTGCTCATCTTATGACAAGAGCTCTGCTACTAAAGTTTAGCATCAGTCAAATGAACTATTCCATAGAGCTCTGCCTACTTATCTAGTACAGCCTGACGCCATACTAGATACACCAAATTGTAGAGGCAGAATTAACATGGTGTAATGTGCCCCATGTAAATGTATTGTTGAAAAACTCAAACTTTTTATCTGAAAAGGTGAGAATATCACAACCAAGTCTTTCTGGTAGTCTCTGATATGGTTTGGTGTTTGGGAAACTGGATATATTCAAATATTTGTGTTAGTTATATTACTTGATAAATAATTTATTGCGTTCGTTGTTCGTTGTTTTTTTAAATTGGCCTCCTCAGAATTTTATTGACAAGGCCTTGCTACGCGGGAGCGAATTAGTATGTACAAAATAGTGAGTGCTGAATCACAGTTAGCAAGCAAGGCCACACACAAGCCAATTCATTGCTTGAGAGTTATCCTCTCACAATGATTCGGCAAAATTTGTGTTGCCTAGCTAAGCCACACTAGGCAATATTTCACAGAAAAAATTGAATTATTGATTAACCTTGCGTGCATGAATGTTGCCGTTTTTGTTTATAGTGATATAGTGATTAAAATCCCTTTTTCTTGTCAATAACTTCTCATTTTTTAAATTGAGTATTGTGTAGGCAATTCCATCTTGTGACAGATTATACTTTACCTAGTATAAAGCTAAGCAAATTTCTAGAATGTTTTGCATTTTAATTACAGCAAAAAACAACTTTCAGAAAATATAGAATGCCGCAGTGTAAAGAATGTTAAAGGTTGATGACTGGAACAATTGATAAGTTATTGCTTGTTTGCTTTTTATACAAAAGTTTAATTATTCTTTTGCCTTAAGTTAATTCCAACTTATAAATAATGATATAACTATATCGTGATGTATCTATGTTATTGTATATTTTGTTTAAATTTTAGTCTTGTTATGAAAGGAGGTTCGTTTCACGTGGTATTTTCAAAACCAAAAATACCTGAATGATATTATTGTAAATGCTTTCATGCCACAAGTAATCACCAAGAATGAAAATTTGTATTTTATATTTTATAAAAGTTTTTCGTAACAAAATGTCTCTATGGCATTCACCCAATTATTTCCACAGTTTATCGAAATTTGAAACTTCATAGAAAATTGTACAATATATTTACAGAGAATGCAGACAAAAACTGGGTATTGGGGAAAAATGTAACAATGCTGAACCATTTTTAGGATTTTTTTGAACTTTTTTATTAGAAATAAGTATTTCTTTTAGCTTTACAACAAATTTAGTACTGATGAGAACCTATGTGAAACCTAGTCCACTGTTGGATGAAATTTATTGATCTTTGAAAATTTAAATATTTCGATCGACGAAGAAAAGCTAAAGATTTATTTTTTAGGGACTAATTTTGTCACTTGTGGGACTGAAGGCTTCAGATCTGAATTATTTGAGATCTGCAATTTATTTCTTAACATCAGGATTGTAAACCTGGTTAAATGTTTTGTAACACCAAAAAATAAAAATAACTAATAAGCAACAAACTTTTTAACTGTTTCAAAGATCGAAAATGGTAACTATAACGTGGAAACTGAAAAGTATCTTTTTACTAACTTTTCTAGACTTTCTGAAAGTTTTCGATAGATGTCATCCCATGACCTTGATTTTTCAGAAACAAGATCAATTACTATAACTGTATGTTTGTTAAACTATCATTTGCCAATATTTTGTATAGTTCAAATAAAGTTACACGAAAATTGTTTGAAGTTAGAACAGATATGGGTACAACAGCTCTCCACTCGACTACACCCTTCTCTCTCACAGGGACTGACTCCGACTACTCCCTCCACGGGGTCACTCGACTCCACTCTTCTCCACAGACTCTAATGACTAATGGAGAGCCCACGGCTCCGACTAACCAGACTAACCAGGCTAACCGGACACAGATTCAGTATAAGTTAGTTATATTATGACACAAACTGTTTAGCAATACAAGTAGTAAATGGTATCCAATCCAAAAGACTTTGACTCTTACCTGGCAAGACTATTCCTTTTATACAGAAGGGAGAGGAACTCACAGCCCCTCATTAGAGCTAGCCAACAATACATGACGTTATATAACTCCAGCCAATTATATACGTGATAACAATAATACAATACAGTCCAATAAGGTGTAGTACACAAGGTAAGGTTTCACTTTCAGCGAGCGGTCCATCCAATCGTTGTTGAAGGAAACAGATATCCCTTATATGGAGGTATTACTTCCCTAGCCTGAGTCCCTAGTACATTTGTCTTCTCCCACTGGCTGGTATGGTTAGGTTGGTGTATGATTGTTCCCTTACACACTGGATTCAACCATTTATCTGCCTGGTTGGGGATGTTAGGGTGGCTGCATCCCCAAACTTCTTTGCTTAGCACACTAGGCAATCACATAGAGTTGGCCATGCCCACCTTGTCAGTGATAAACAAGCATCATGTAACTGGGACTAGCCAGGGCTGGCTCTCAATGTGGGCGGAATTCCGCCCCCCCCCCCAACCCCTTTGCGACAATAGCCGCGCCCACATTGAGAGCCAGCCCTGGCTAAGCTGGGACTAATGGCAAGGGTAGAGTTGTCTGCTCTCGGCCAGATTAGGGGAAATGATTTCATCAGGACAAAGTGAATGTTTCTCTCCAGTGAATGGTAGCAGCCAATACTACAATGGGGGGGGGGGGGGGTTTAATAGTTAGGGGTGGAGGAAGGGTCACATGGGGGGGGGGCTGGTGCTATATATTTACAAAATCTACCGCAATGTTATGCAATGGACATAAGAGACACCGAATTTTCTGCGGAAGCACTTTGGTTTGGCTGGAACAAACACTATTTTACTTGGAAGCCTTCAGGTTTTATAAAGGTAAAAGTTTCATTAAGCTACTGAAGTGCAGTTGATTATTACCACCAGGTTATACAAATCACAGTGAGATTTAAAAGAAAAAGTATAAATCATTTCATGATTTTATAATTATTATTTCAGAGAATCTAAAATATTATTGTTCTGCCTTCTTTTACGTTTTTTAATTCTTAGTTTTTTAGGGTGAACGAGCGACTGTTTCACTAAATTTGTTACAGAGTTTCGCATCGTAAAATTCAACTCTAAGAATTTTGTAATTTTGAAAAGGCAAAATTTTAGAATCCTTCGAAGCTATTTAAGAATGAAAAAAGGGCCACAAAGAGTTTTTCAGCCAGCAAGTGCCCAGCAAAAAGTGCAAACCAATTGACAAAAGTTGACCAAATCTTGTGTGATGTTGTGTTGTATTTTTTTTTTGGGGGGGGGGTTAGGATGACATCTGTCGGTCCTGAAATTCTTTGGGAAATCTTGAAAAGTTCCTGAGGATTTCCTTATTAGCGTTTGTGTTGTTACTTGCCATATTCATTTTTAAATTTTAAAACAATTAAAAGTTTATGTTTATTCTACGAATAATTAAAATCTTTTGTTGTAATTAAACAAATAAATTTAAATTAAGTTTACTTGAGAGCGAAGTAAAAATAACTAGGAAATCCGAAGGATTTCTCAGGACTTCAGTACAGATAGATGTCATCCCAGCACCATTTTTTGTTGTCTGCTGATGAAATAAACACTTGAAGTCAATGCAAAGGCGGCCATCTTAATCTTAGATAAAAATACAAATTTCTAGCTGAAAACAGCTTCCCGTTTGAAAACTGAGGGGCAAATTTACATAAAATTTGCAACACTGCACAATGGTGTATTTATGGTCCATTTTGGACTTCAAAGCAATTGTATGCATTGGTTTTAAGCTTTTTCATTCATACATGTAATCTCTAAAGTTTCACCAAAAAGAGCATTTTCAATTAAACTGGTCAGAAACTAATCAAAATGTTAGACGTGCAGCAAGTTTTGTTGTCTTTTCAAAATCTAAGCTTTCAAGTTTCTGTTTTATTCCATTTTTAAAAAAAAGGGCTCTGAAACCAAAAATAAGCTGTAACGCAACGGCTGTTAGTCCAGTTGACTCACTTTTTCACCACAGCCGTTTCCTTGACATGCCCTTTAAAGTAAATGTCATTTGACGCTACTCTTTGATTGCAAAGGCTCAATTTAGGG
This sequence comes from Cryptosula pallasiana, assembly GCA_945261195.1. NCBI lineage: Eukaryota > Metazoa > Bryozoa > Gymnolaemata > Cheilostomatida > Cryptosulidae > Cryptosula > Cryptosula pallasiana. The sequence continues at coordinate 37,767,239 of OX183136.1, forward strand.
CACTGACAACACCTTCAGAGTTGCTTCACCCAAAAGCATTTTTTAGCAGTTTTTGTCAGTGTAACTTTTATCAGAAATAGTGTTTAGGTGGCTACAGGAACAAGTGCAACCAAAAGTTGAAAGTTTTTTGAGCGGTTCTTTGCAGGGTTAAAACACTAAGATATTCTTTTGTATGTAGGCCAAGCAAACTGCTTTTTATGAACAGTCATTGTCAAATAGCTGTCAGCAGTGCTTGACGGCTTAGTGGTAAGTCTGTGATCCGCTGCTCAATGGAATAGGCAATCTCTTTTTTTTAATCAAGACCTTATTTGTGAACGAGCAAAAATGAGGGGTTGCAAAGCACTTACAATGATCCATTACAAAATTTTCAAATTTTTAATTTTCATCTGTACGTAAGGGGGAGCGGAATGAGTTTATTTCAAAAAAAAAACATTAGCTGCAGTAAATATGTTAATGACAGTTGAAAAAAATTTGCCAGGGTGGCCTTAATTTAAAAAACTGATTTAAGCCCGTAAAAAAGCAGCTTTTTAAAAAAGCTGTTGATCAATTACAGTGTATGGCAGCCCATAACTTACACATTTTTGTATGAACAGTTTTGAAATACTCTAGACGACTTGTAAAGCGCCTTCTACATTGAAAATAATTGGGTAATTGTAGTAAAATAGCCTAAGAAATTGCATCAAAAAAAGGGGTTGTTGATTATAGTGAGTAAATCGCCGGCCTTAGCAGCTGCAGGATTTCATGCAACAAAACTATTTCTCCTGTCTGACAATCGTACATTTTGCAAAGCATAGGCTATAGTTGTTTTGCAAATAATTCACAAGGTTTAAAAATGATTCAGATGGTTTAAAAATTAAAAACAGTATGAATGCTTTAAACATAGCATGAGCTATTTCCAAACTGTCTGAACTATTTTAAAATAAACTGTACTGTTTTAAACTAATCTAAACAATTTTTAAATAGACTGAAAAGTTTGCAAAGCACGTGGCTTTCAACCCACTAGCAATATCATATCAACAGAGCAAACCAGCAAATCGGCTCGGATTTTCAAAGGGTATAAACAATTTCACAAAGCGTTCAGAATGCTTACAAAAGTTTGGACTCTTTCAAAAGTGGTCAGATGGTTTGAAAAGAGTTCAGACATTGTAAAACGCAAAAGACAAAATGTTTTGAGCCACCATACAAATGAGTATTAGTACTGCTATATAGTGGCTCCCACTACTGTCTACTAATGAACAGCTGCCCACAACGGGCAGCTCGTGAAACAGCCAAACAACGCATCTCTCCAAGAGGTAACGCAGGGCCGGTCAGACTTGTATGGTGCAATGGAGAAGTTGCTCACTACTTCACAGCTAATGGGCCCACGGCTCAGACAAACTATACAGAGTTCAAGTGATGAACCCATCTTTTGTCCACATATCCATGCTCTCGGGAGGCAATCGCCTAGAGAAGTTAACAATAATAGTAGACAAGTGGCATTGATCATACGGAGAACCAGACTTTTATAGGCTGGTTGGCAGGAAGTTGAGTGCCTCATCATGTTATAACCAAAAAAACATCACAAAAAGTACAATGAACCAATCAACACAATACAGATACAACAATACATATAATAGTGAACTAGATTAAATAGATATGGTGCTTAGTGGCAAGGATAATAGACCTCAGGTACAGCTCTCAGTCTTAGGCGGCCTGAGGTCCATGGTTGGTGATATATAAAAGTAGTTAGGTCCAGGATCTGTCCACTTGAGGCGACCATCTTGTTACCCCCTCCCGGTATGGCACTGCAGGGCCAGTTAAGATCATAGCAGGGATGGTATGAAAGGCTGCAGGGTCGGTATGGCGGCAGCAGGGTCGGCCTGGTATTTATCTCTTTTTCTGTAGTTGTGACACCGTCTGTGGCCTGTCTGACTGAAATCATCAGTCAGAGTCACATATATGATGTGTGTGCAAGGTATGTGCGTTACCAAAATCCACCACAGTTATGCTACTTGGTGGCTTAATGGTAAAATCAGTGACATGCATTTGAGTAGGTTCAGGTTCAATAACCGCATGGCTGAATTTTTTTATTAATATTGTTTTATGAGTACATGCATTTAATGACTTAGAAAACTGTATAGCAACAGTAAGATGTTTTGATTATTTTTCTCCCTAGAAAGCTGAAGGGTGTGGTAGGTTGAGTGTCAGGTTTCTTGCTCCACTCCACTGGGTTAAAATCTTACTTTTGATATCTATTCTCTAAAATACTCTTGTCTTCACTTGTAAATACAATTCAATATCTATCTATTTATTATTATTATTTTCAGTGGCATTCAGATGTTGAGGAGAGTGGAGTGTTGTTCTGATATATGGAGTATTTGTTACAGCTGAGACTGTAGTGCATTCTGGGTATTTGGCAATGTTCCAAAAACAAAATACTAGGTTTTATTCAGTTAAACGTTTGCTATTTTTACAGTGGAGAGCATTATTATTCAAATTACTGAAAAAATGCACATCGGCAATTTCATATTTGACAGTATGTAACTTTTAAGCTCCTCATTTCTACCAACTATAATTTGGTAATACAGACCTTATTACTAATTAATATCGATCATTAAATTTAATAAATGTACTACATGTTTGACTCAGAAGGATAATAAACATCAAATGTAGTTTGTTCCCCTTTATTTTATTGTGGCTCTCAAACATTCATTGACCCGAATCTGTTAATAAAACTATTAATAATCAAAACACCGCATCCAATGTACTTTACAAAATGGATTTCAAGAACCATTTCATTTATAGGTGTTGTTTTTTATTCAATCCGAGCGGGATATGGTGGATTGGCATGGTTTAACAATTGGAGCTATGCAAAGGATTTAGAAGAGCTCAACAACTTAGGATGTAAGGCTACAAGAGATATTGTGTCTATGGATACATTAGAGTTGGTTGGCTTTATGCCAACATGGCAAGAATAATTTCTTTGCCTTGGTAAGTCGAATGTATATACTTAATTGGTTGATACGTATGGCAACCATTTTGAATTTTTTTCATGAAGCTCAAAAAAGACGACAAATCTTTTGATTTAGATGGAGAGTTACCGCCGCTACAGCCGACAAGGTTAAAACAAGTGGAACAGAACTTTCTGTAAGATTCCTGGTGGTCTGCTCAAAATTTTTGAAATCCAGACAAAAACAGCAGCCAGATGTGCCAACTTTTGTAATACATTTCCATGGTGTCTTTCAGCCAACTTCTCTCTTCTTCAATCAGCATACACGTTGTACAACGTCACCAAGCATGGAAATGAGCTTCACTTTGATATTGTAAAGGATTTCGTGGCGTTTTTGAAGAATGCCTTTACCGACAACTGTCAGAAAGGGCCTGGACTGTAATCGCTGTAGCAGTATGGTATTACAAAGTGCAAATAGACTGGTAGCGCAGGGTCTCTGTGGAAGGCAGTTGATACGAACAGCAAGCGCTACCGGTGTGGTAGTATAGGCTCTCTGTTGTAGGAGGTTAGTATAGAAGTCAGACCCGGATGTTATGTATGCAACCGGCCTCACTAAGCACACAATGTTTTGGATTAATAATAATTTATTAGTTATAACACAAAAGCTTGCCGGATAAACAGTACTCACAAGTGTACAGTAACTTGAACACTTAGACAACATTAAGTCGGTACAAGCAATCGCTGACACTTATCTGAGCAAGAATAGATACTATCTCAAGCAAAACTATACTAACAACTGTCTTGCTGGACGAAACGCCTCACTATTTATAGGAAATCATAGTGGTTGAAAAATAAGATACATGATTGGATAATAATAAACTGGCACAGCAGAAAAAGATGAATGACAACAAGCTGGCTAAGTATAAAAATCATATGAATAAGCTGGCAGATTGTTAACTGGCTAGCCACCAATAATAGGTGACGTCAAACCATTATTCGTCATAGCAATCTTTAGCTTGTATCCATAGCCTACTGATCTTGACTATAAGTAGGGCGCTTGGTTCATCTGCTTCGTACTCAGTGATATCAACTAAGCAAGCCTTTGCTTACTCAGCTAGCGCATCCCACAATCCATTGCTCGCTCACAACTGCTCACACGTGCATTGCTTACTGATCAAAACAAGCACATGCACTGACCGATGACTGGTCACACTAGGCAAATTCCATTACAATATTAATTGTGGGGAAAATTGCGTTTTTCTTACCGCAAATAAATGCCAATATGATGATCGCTTCATTGCCATTTTAAAACCTAATTGACTCAAAAACAAATCAGTGGTCAATTAAAAGTTTGAAAGCAAATTATTTACACCTAAAGCAGTGATAGAAGTGGAATCTTGTTTTAGGGGGTACTGAGGGTGGGAGGGGTGGGGGTGCGGGGGAGGGGTGGGGTGCGGGCACCCCTCCCCCGCAAAGGCCCCGCGCTAGCGGAAAACTTGAAAATTACTGCATCTCAGAAGCATGGAGAATGCTTTTCAGGGGAAGATTGTTATTACATACACTTGACTGGAAATGAAGAACTACTTTGTTCAAAACAAAAAAATATGAACGAGCATTTACTTAATTTGTTTTAGTTTGAAAAATGAAAACAATCATTCAACAACCCATTTGGAAATGGATCTATCATTCCCTTGTGTAACACAGATATTGCACAATCCAGTTTCTCATTGTCAAAATAAACAATTATTAGGACTCGCTTTTGAAAGTATGGTATTGTAAATAAATAAATGAGAATGATGAGGTTACTCCATTAAAGCAGATAAAGCAATATATTCTACAATTTACAGCAACTTATGCAAATGGCTATAAGATGAGTTTGCAACATTGGTGGCCGGCTTTTTACAGACTCAGTGTCCTTGGCATCATGATTGCCATGTCACAACCAGGCGTTCACATATGTTGCTGGTTTAAACTCACCAATGATGGGCCGACAATGTTTAAAAACATCAGAGATGAAGTTTTTTCTACATTGAGTCGGTTGCGAGTGGGTGAAATAATAATGTTCATGAGGCTGAATGCTTGCTCACACTCAGCCATACTAACCGGTACAGTATGAACCACTTGCTTTAGAAGCTGAAGAGTTCATTTGCTTTCCCCCAGTTGCTTTAAGCAACTTGAACCCCTGTACAGTTGTGGTCGAATCCATAAAAAACTGCTCAGAAATATGCCGAATCCCATTCTCTCCAAACGCACTGGCATTGCAGAGCAGAGATGAGTCACATGAAATAATGTTACAAATTGACCAAATTTTTATTTTTTAAAGAATTAATAAGGGTAATTAATGAGAGAGTAGTTATCAGTATTAAGTTTCAATCATCAGTCTCATGATAATGATAACTATGTTCTTTGTTTGAATAATTCAGTAACAGAAAACAATGTCATAATTTGAACAACAAGAATGAAAAAAAAACATTAATATGCTAACAAGCAACCAGAGGCTGCTGGTAAATAACAAACATGACAATTTTATTCAAGGTTAGTTGTCACTATAGTAGTGGTTCACCTCAGGGCTCATTAGTATTATTTAGCAATAACAATGTCACCAACAACAACAAATTATATTCATGATGTTGCTGTAGTTAATGTTACTTGTTTGTAATTCAGCAACTGAATAATCGTAACAAAAAAAAACGATAACTGAAAATAACAATATAGTAAATAATAATTAAAAGCCAAACAATTATTCTGGGTGGTTGAATTGAAGCAATAACATTTTTTTCCAAGCTTTTTTTTTTTTTTTTTCAAAAGCTGCAGATAACCAACAGTAATAACAGCTATCTAATAATAATTACCATTGATAATATATATTAAAATATACTAAATAAATAAATAATAATAATAATAGAGGAATAATAATAACTATGAAACAAAAATAACAGCCAGTAATAATTATAAAATAATAATAATAACAGCAGTAATTTAGTGGTAAGAAAAATAAATTGTAATGAATCAATGATAATAATAATTATAATAGCAATAATAATGATGATAAAAATAATGGAAGAAACTATACGGCAAACAAACAAAGGAGAAGCAAAGACAGTCTAGTCTCATTATAATAATAATGAGACTAATTAAAAAAATATGATAATAATGATTATTATCATATTGTTTTTAATTATTATTGTCATCATGATCATTATAATAATGATAATAAAAATATGAATGAATAATAATATATTATTATTATTATAAAATTTATTTAGCAAATAATAATTGCTTTCATTTATTAAATTATTTAATATAATAACAAATAAATAATTAATAATAATAGCATATTATTATAATGTAATAATTAGTAAATAATAATAACTTATTATTATTTAATAGAATAACAATTAATAATAAATAATTAATAATAATAATGAGCCAATAACAATTATTATTATAATAATAATTATTATAAATTAATAATAAGAATAATAAATATTTATTCCATGAAACATCCAGCAAAGCTATAAATGAATATTAAAAAACTCATCAATCATGCCTTTCAGTGAGAAGTATCTAATGTGTGTTTCATTGCAAGTGTAGCAAATAATAATAATAATAAGCAGTGCAGTAAGTAAAAGAAGACAGAGGCTCAGATTTAATCTATGAGTGCTTAGAAATGAAGAATCTACATGCACAACAAAGGCTATAAATGGAATGGTTGAAAAATAACTTGTTTCCTAAGTTTTCACGGGTCGTAGGTTATTGCTGAAGTCTAGATGAAAGTAAATCCAAGGCTACACTAATCGCCGCAGGTGATATTCAAGGGGAGAAAACTCTGTGGTAACTTTTGCTTTAGGCAGTACGTTGTGTTTACCGTACTGCCTGCAAATCCCTTATGGCAGTACGCCGTACTGCCCCGTACCCAGTGGCGGATTTGGGGGAGCCGCCCTACATGCCATGGCGGAACCCTAATTGCTGAAAAAAAATCCAGAAAACTAGTGCTAAAAGCGTTTGCTAAAACTGGGATTTTCCAATGATACATTGTTAATGGAATTAGTGTAAACTCAATCGCTACATCTAAAATCCCTGCCACTGATTGGCTAACCTATAGCTCTCGCTGGGCGAAGATAAGAAAGATCTACCATCTACTTGATCGTGCCATGTGACAATAGAATCAAGCTCAAACATTGATTGCAACAAAAAAATCTTTCAATTAGAGAAAGGATCCGCCTATGAGGTTGAGTTTTTGTAGTAATACAATATTTTCATTTTTCTGAAAAATTGCAACATATTACAAACATACTAGTAACGTTGTCAATTTTTAGTTAACTATCATCATATATAATAATAAATTTTTTAGACAATAAAATAAATAATTATTATTATAATAATATTATAATAATTAATAAATAATCATAAATAATAATAATAAATAAATGAATATTTAATACTAATTATTATACTACCTTTCATTATTACTTAGTACTACATTTCTCTAGTGTTTTGAAAATCAACTTCTCAAAATAAGTAATATTAATGGCTATTATTTTATTAAAATCAATAATGTTACATTGAATGTATAATAATATTATTATTTCAATATGGATTAGTATCTTCTTCTTTATAAAATAATAAAAAGTAATAGTAATAATAATCATTATTGTTACAAAATAAATAATAACGATGATTATTGCTATAATAATATAAATATTATTATTGTTAAAGTTGTTGTTATTAACATTTTTGTCAAATGATTGCTAAAACTGTTTGATAGGCATTGTTTTTGTTATTATTGAGAACAACACTCATTAATTATTATTATTATTATTGTTATTACTAATTATTAGTTATTAACATTGTTGCAAGAAATAATAATAATTAATAATCATTATTATTATAAATAATAATAATAAAATCAATTTAATGATTATTAATTATAATAATTTATTAAAAGAATAACTATTAATTAACAAAAATAATGCATTAGAATGATGTTATCGTTAAAAATTGTTGACACAGAAATTAAAAGACTGGTAAATACCATAGTTTTTTGAAATTGCTTTCGACATTATAGTTGGTAACAATCCTATACCTTTGCATAATAAATCAGCTATGTAAATAACACAAACAATTTATTTATAGGGCGACAGCTATTGCGAAAGTAATTATAAACACTGATAAGAGTAGTATACAATAACAAAATAATGACAGTAATAAATGTTATGCATTCTATGGATAATTCTGATGGTTAGAAAACAGTAAAAAAAATTATTAAAATCTTGTTACTTTAGTTGTTTTGACAAAGCATAAACTTATGCTAAATAATTGCTGTTGTTATTATTAGCAACATTTGAGTTATATCCGACTAATTATTAAAATAAGCAATGACTACTAATAGAATTGTTGACCTGTCACCAAGCTTTAAGAGAATGTGTTGCGCATTAGTTTTCGAACTTGCATTTGGTGCTGCAAGTCTTTTCATTCACCCCAACCATATCAAGTGAACCAGAGTTTTTAGCGAGTTGAAAAAAATTAAAGAATTGCACAGTCAGTTATTACCAAAAACAAGTTGAATCATTTGATACTTTTGAAATTTTAACTTGACATTTCTATCAAAGTGACCCCTGTGCTCAAACTATGTTATCTGGGGATAAAATGAACAGCAATAATGCTGGGTAAACTAGTTATAATTTATGTCACCAACAATTGAACTGCTTGAAAATTTTTCCGGACAAATGCCTACCCTCATACAAGAGTAAACTAAACATTTCTAAATTACAGAGCATAGATAAGTTTTATTTACATCTTGAATTTAATAGCATTTAATATTGTGTAAAAAATAACAATTAAAAAACTGTGTATCTCAATGTTTTTTTCATATTATTTATTGGAGGATTCCAACCCACAGACAACCTGAAACTGTGTATTTTAAAGTTCTCAAAGTGAAAATTTTTCGACACGCGGGAGGGCGCTCGCCGCCCCTCCCGCACCCACCCCGGCTGTGGGATATAACTGTCGCCATGGCAGGACCCATCACAATGAGCCAAATCCGCCACTGCCGTACCCCCCCAATTCGAACCCTGACCTAAAGGTTTCACTACTTCCTGATTGTTAGTAGTTAGTTTCACATCTGCCGATGTGATATTTATTATTCTCTATTTATTTGCTATTCAAAGCTTTTCATTTGGAATTGGAGATCTAATTTTTTGGCCATCCGTATGTGTGATATCTTTTTCACCAAACTATAAAAATCTGTGATAAAACTTTGGACGGATTTACCAGAAAACAGTTATTGCTAGTGTCAGTCACAATATGCAACCAACCATCTATGCATTGGGTTGAGTTAACAAGTTTGTTGTCTGCCTTTTATGCATTCGTTTCTGTATCACATAGAACTACAAAAATTACTCTATGTAAACAAGTAATAAATTATTAACTCAACTAGAATGAGCATGTTTATGTATTGTCACACCAATTCTTTTATTTCCTGAAGAAGGACATGATTCAGAGAAGCCACGGTTTTATAATACAGAATTGTTGTCCTGGTTGAAATTAATATACTGTGGTTGCCATATAACATGTTTAAACTGTACTATGATACTGTTTTGAGCATATGCTGTGTATCGTTTATTTTAGTCTCCTTGGAAAAAAGTTGTCGCGCTTCTGCTCTAAACCAAAACAAACAAAAAAACTTCTTTGTATTTTTCAATTTAATGAATTTTTGCTCAAAGTTTTGTGATAAGGTTTCTATTCTCATGGTGTTTCATAAGTGCAACAAAACCTTGCAGGTTAATTTGTGCAGGTGATTTTCAACGACGGTCTTGGAATTCCCAAGTAGCAATATTCAGCTGTTTCACAGAACAATCCAATATAGAGCTAATGGGAAAGTTGATCGGTAGAGAATCTCAACATGAAGGAGAGTTTAAGCAGATTGGTCAAACAAAGCCAGTTACCACAATAAAAAATGAACAAGTCGACAAAAATATAATACCACTCGGCCATTTAATCAGATAAGTAGAAAGTCTGTGGAGAGGAAAACACCAAAAGAATAGAAGACAAATAGTTGAAATGAACTCTTGGATATATTGAGAGTTAGTAGTGAGCAACATGGAATGAGTGTAACACCTCATAGGCAATAAGTCTAACAACCTTTACTTGATGTCCATAAAACAACATTATCTCATTAACTTGGACTTAATACAAAAGTAGGAAGATGTTATGAATCTGGAAGCACAAACCATAAAACATACAGGTGAGGTAAAAGTAAAAAATTTAGTAATTTAAACGTACAAATTCAAGCATTGTACTGCGAGGGAAGTACAAATAAACCAATCAAAAGTGTCACGAGTGTTAATGCATGTTAGTAGAGACAAAAGAGATTAATATAAGATCTATATAAAGAGCTGTTAAACCATGTGGCCAGATAACTCTCTTGGCTACTTTCTGGAAAGCTTGAAACTTTTGTAGAAAGCGGCTGTCTCAAAACAACTCTACAAAGTGTATAACCAGATGTGAAAATATTCCAAGGTCACGCGTATAACTTAGCAAGACTAAGGTCTTAGGAAAAAATAGACATTTACGTTAGATTTTGCATGATAAATTAAGTTTGTAAACATTATAAAACAAATGTGTAAGACTATGTTGATGTATCACATAAAAAGTATCAAGTAAACAAGCATAAAAATAAATAATAAAATAACGATTCACCTTTAGTCAAGCTTGTGCTGCTTGCTAGCGGGCTGACACTGAAGGAGAAGACGTAGAGTTAGAAGTGTCAGACAGACAATAGCAGGCGCCATCTTTCCTGGATCATCTTCCAAAGCCCAGTGTGTATAGACAGCCCCACACATCATGAACATTAGTACAAAGTTGGCCAGCAAACTCAGCACACCTATCCATGTAATATCATAGCAAGTTATTTTGTGTGCGGAATAGAACTCACAACAAGAAATTGCTAAACTTGGTTCCGTTCCAAAACCTGAGTTGGAAAAAACCACTTTTTTATAAAAAAAAAAAACCCCGAATAAATTGGGTATTTTGGCTTAAACCGGTTTTTATGATTTAAATAGTTTCAGTGCAGTCAATCCTATAATGTTTGGCCTACTGAATAGTTAAAACGATGGCAATTGACTTGTAGCAATTAGCTTGTTAAAAATGCTCAATGTTTATTTTCAAACAAGACAACTGCGTGGTACAGCAAAGTATTAATATTTAAATAATTGACTGATTGTACAACAGAACTAAATCGAATAGAAAACGTATACACGCCAACTGCCACAGCTACATAGCATTACCATAGCAGGATACAAAATTATTGGTATTTTTGACGTATTTTTGCATTGGAGAGGGATAAATGAAAATTTCTTGATTTGTAGCGTCAAGTCAATTTCTCAGTTAAGAGTGCACCATCCTAAATTTAAACTTACACCAGTTATATATGTAGCTCATATTTTCAATAAGCATCCTTCATTTCTCTAGTTTAATTAATCTTCAGAATAACCGAAAGAATGAGACCATAGCATGAGTGATTGCTATAAGCAAATAAAGTGCAAATTGAGCTTTGAAAAACTTGAAATATTTGATAAACAAATGAAAAACCATAAAGACCACCGAAACCAAAAAAAACACAGAAGTTAAACTGGTTCAAATCACTTGGTTTAAACCGAGCCAACCCTGTCTAAAACCCTATTGTCCCAGAAAACTTATTGAAGAAGAAAGTTCTTTTCGCCTCAAAGGGGAATATTAAGCTTAGGAAATACTTGCTCAATAACAACTAAAACACTTTCCATTTTTCACCAAGATAAGACAATTTGCAAAGTCAATCATATAGCTATTTTGCCAATGAAGTACAAAAAAATGTATAGTGTAAATTCTCCTCATCAAATTATGAAGCCTCTAGAAAACTCCAGGAAATTTCAATTCACCTTCCTTCTTCCGATAAAACCAAAATTCTCAGCCATGAAAAATTAATTTGACAGACAATAATGAAAGCAAGCAAAAGACTCATTAATTATCATCTATTTTAAAAGAGACCAAGCAAATACAAAAACATGAAACTACTCGTCTTTCGGTGATGTAATTCATAAAAAGAGTCACACCATCCAGCAAACATGAGGTTTACCTACATTTGTACGAAACAAAATGTTCACCTGAGGTAACCATAAGCAAGAGCCCACAAACAAAATGTATCACTCCAACATAGAGTCTGTAGTTAGTAGCAGTCAACTTCCATGGATAGATGCTATGGAAAGGAAAGACTTCAAGATTTTCTTCGAATGAATCAGCCTAAAATATTGGACAGAATTAGCAACTGTTTGACTTGCAAACAGAGTAATAGTGTTTGACCTTAAAAGGCAAACTTTTAGATAAATCCACGTATGTCCCAATAACGTAACCTGGCCATTTTCTGGGGCAATTATCAACAAACGCAATATCATATTTAGCAAACTTTGATTCCAATGATTCCAAACATAATACACCATATAATATCACATTCTGGGGAATAGAAATTATAAAAATTATAAAAACTTCAGCTAACACTTCATATTGTTTAATTCAACTATTGACTTGTAAAGCAGAGCAACAACCTATGCATTATTCTTGGTGTTAAAAAAAAACAGCGAGATATCACTCCCACATAGATTATTCACAAACATATTTTGCTGGGAAATGAATGAAATGATAAATTAATGTTTCTCCGCACACAATCATAAAACAAGAGTTTACTACATACAGCCAAGTATAACTGGTATCTGGAGTAGTATTTTTACAAATTAGTAGAAGGCAATTATTTTATTATAATAATCATTATTACTAAAAAAAAAGATTTTATTTGAAAAAGTAATATCAATTAATAATAATTATTTAATAAGCTATATAGAAATTAATCTTTCTAATACTATGTATCAGTATGTGAAAAATATTATCAATAATTAATATTAATAATAATCATAATCAATCAACAGTCGTCATTATCGTCATCTTCTTTGTTGTTTCTTGGTTCAAATCAATATTTGCAGTGGACTATGTAACAATTTCATGTTAGAAAGCATATTTTTTAAATTGTGTTGCAGTAATAAAAACTTTATCATAATTATTAATTGTTACTAATTTGTTATTGTTAATAATTGTTGTTAATTATCATAATAATGATAATAATAATCATAATAATAATAACTATTATCATAATCGTAGTTTTACCTCAATGATAACAGGCGCTCTAGCGGTTGGTCTTGGGCATAATATTTAGCGCTTCATGTATTGTTAATTGTTATTGGGACCGGTAGTTGTACATGAATAAAGCATTTAGCTGTTTTGGGGTTGCTTATGAGTGGGCCCTATCCTCATATCTCGAACAATGCAAGGTAGGAAGCTGTTGTGGTAAGAAAGCTCTTGTGGTACTACTGTGTTGAAGCATAGAAGGATGTTAGTTCACTTCTTGTGGCTGCTCTGGTTTTCACAGTACCCTGGGATCTATCATTTATCATCTCATCATATGCCATGGATAGGGTAGCATGGTGTTCTTCAGTAAAAAGTACTTTCATCAGAAGTGCTTTTTGATTTTGATGAAACGGATTGCCTTGTTTTGAACAATTTCAAGTTGTTCACTGGTGATTTTGTCAGCTGGATCCCATAAAAAGACATCGGCAGATTTAAGCTTTGGTCTGCAGAGGCTGTAGAAAGCCAGCAACAGAGCTCTTACTAGAGCTCCATGGAGTGAAAATTTAATGCAGTCTAGGGTGTTGTTGGCACTGCGTAATTTCTTATCTTTCTTACAAACTTCAGATTGGGTTGCATGGTCAATTCAGGATAAGTAATCTCACTGACACATTTTAAAGCAGGGTCACCAATAATGTAGTTGGGATTCGTTCGTGTATAGTTGCCGTAGAACATTATCACCTTGCATTTCTACTGGTTTGAAGGCGTTTTGTATTTTTGTGGACTACTGATGCAACAAGTCAATGTCATTTTGGAAGCACTCCTCGTTACGTCCATAGTTGGTAATGCTGTATGTAAGAGTATCGCTAGCGTAAAGACTAACGCAACATGAAACTGTGCTGGACAAGTCGTTAATGTAGACTAAGAATAGTGTAGATCCCAAGACCAAACCCTTAGGTACACCTGAGGTTACTTTAAGCTTGGATGACTGTGTGTTCTTGAGAGAAACTTTTTGTCTTCCTCCAGCCAGAAAATCTGGGATCCAGTTAGCTAGTCTCGGACTCGTTTTCAGGGAAAATTGGATTTCTTCATCAGCATCTTGTGTGGTACTTGGTCAAAAACTTTCTTAAAATCGAGCACATCTGCATAGGTCATGAAAGACTGTTTAGCAGCTTTTGCCAAACATAGCACAGAGCTGGTCTCACATGAGAATCTTTTCCTGAAGCCATGTTGGCGGTTGTGTAAGACATTGTCTAAGATCTTGTTCAGATGATGAACAGCAATGTGCCCCATCATTTTGCATGGTATGCTTGTCAAAGAGATTGGCCGGTAGTTGGATGGTTTGTCTGTTGAGCCTTTTGTGTGTAATCGGGTCACATTTGCCGCTTTCCATGCCAGTGGAAGCACACCATTGTTGATGGAGGCGTGGAATATATGTGTGATGGGTCTTGATGTTCAGTTTGAGTCAATGAGCAGCCAAAAATTTCCGATCTGATCAGGATCAGATGACTTGTTGCAATTACATGAGCATGAGGATAACGCCTTGAAAACAGCAATATTATTGAGCGCTGAACTACTTTTGACATGGTAGCTTCCATGGCAACCTTGACCCTGTCTATATCTCAAGTTTTTAGCTAAAAATTTTATGGTTTTTATTGTTGCATTTTCTGGTTGTACACAAAAAGTGCAAATTGAGAACGTATTAAATTCTACTAAATTTCTTGTGCTTCCCTTTAAGGTCTGGTATGAGTTTCTTTACACCCCTGTGGTCAAAATAAATTTTCTGTTCATGCATAATTCATGGATGAAAACCAGAAATGCTTTCATCTTTTCAGAATTAGCTCAGGAAATAGGAGTTTAATATATGAGCACAGTTGCTGCTGTCTGTGGTGGTTGTACCTTCAGGTGTCGTGAGTTTAGATATTGGGTGAGCAGTCCTTTGTTTTTGCCTCAAACAGCGTAGAAAGGTTTAAAGTTTCCTTATGTATCTCAGAGGCTTCGAATGATGTCCCTGTTCGGTATAGCCACTCTCTGGGTCGGTGCTATCTGTTAGGAAGCCATGTGTCCAACGTACAATCACTGGATGAAAGAGGTAAGCTAGAATCTTCTTAATGAGTAAGTTATGGTCAACTGTTACTTTGTCAAAGGCTTTGGAAAATCTAAGACCGCTGCATGCATGAACCGTTTGATTATTGTTAAAATAGTGTGCAGGATTTTGTGGTGAAGTGGCCAGTCACCTTGGTAGCACACATGCACCCTCTAGGTAGCAGAGTTGTTTGTCCTTTCAGACAAGCTTGCTGCCAGCTCGGCCTCCTCAGCATCCGCCCTTCAGCATTGCTGCCAAAGGTAGGCCGTGATAGGCGAGAGTCTGTCAGGCAAGTCTGCCTCGAGCCTACTACTCGTCGTACAACACTGGTGCTGCCAGACCTAGTAGGTCGTCAGAGCTGGTTGTCTTGTAGAGTAATAAGGTATGAATTGCGCAGTAATCAAGTCTAAAGCTTGAGAGAGTGTTAGCTGTATTTATTCATAAGAGAATTGTCTAGCTATGCCTCGCGGTGAACACTGCTTATTGTGAGGCATAGCAGCTCTATTTATATAAACTGTTACATAACATGTGTTACAGTCAAGGCATTATATAACAGTCGATGCCTTAATACAAAAGGTAGAAGTAAATAATAATTGGTATATAAATGTGAAAGTTTGCACGATGTAGTTTGATTCGCTATAATAATGCTTTGTTTTCCAGGCGCCGTGCTATATATTTCCTGTACAATAGCTCATGTCAGGCAAAACTGTTACAAAGCTGAGTTGTACAAGAAAGCCCTCTTCTGATACCATGATGCTGCCTATCAATCATTATTATTAATATTATTTATATGGATAACAACAACAACTACTACTATACCACCAGAATTTAAGAATAATTAGCAGTTGAGTAGTAGTAGCTAGGTAGCAGCAGTAGTAGTAGAGAGTGTATAATAATAATATATGTTTGTGTAATAATAATAAGTGATCAAAAATTTATTAATTATTAATTATTATAATTAATAATTATTATTATAATAATTATTATTATTTTACAACAAAATTATAATAATAATTATATAATAATAAAATCAAATGGGAGTTTCTGTTACTGCAACTCACCACATGCTTGTCAATATCAGCATTAATCGATGAGCCAAACAACTGCAAAGTCCCAATGAATGTAAAAAATGCACCAGTGATTATCGATAAGCCGTAAGTTTTGCCCATTATTGAAAAACTCTACTTTCCGTTCACGGTAGGGTATAATAATAAATTATTGATGTTTGACGGTTGCGAGCAAACTTTTATGGAAAGAGATGAAGAGTTTCTCAAGTGCCACTACAGACGTCTATGGTCGGAGCGAACACTCTAGTTTTCCGATAGAGTACCACTCTGACATAGAGGAAAATGCTATGATCAACGATTATATATACTATATATAATCGTTGCTATGATTGTCGCTCTTTGACGCGGTGAATTATCTAATCCATCCGCTCAGACATCAACTAAAAAGTTGTCTACTCCTGTATGTTTTTATCATAGGCGGAGCCAAAAATACGGTGATTAACCAATCATTTTGAATGATGAAATTAGTGAAATCTCAGTAGATGGAATAAATACATGATGTAGTAGAGTATATATATATGAAGTTTGAATGGATGGAATAAACACATGATGTAATAGAGTATATATATGAAGTGTGAATGGAATAAATACATGATGTAGTAGAGTATATATATGGACACTGAATGGATAGAATAAATACATGATGTAATAGAGTATATATATGGAGTTTGAATGGATGGAATAAATACATGATGTAGTAGAGTATATATATGAAGTTTGAATGGATGGAATAAATACATGATGTAATAGAGTATATATATGAAGTCTGAATGGATGGAATAAATACATGATGTAATAGAGTATATATATGGAGACTGAATGGATGGAATAAATACATGATGTAGTCGAGTATATATATGGAGTCTGAATGGATGGAATAAATGCATGATGTAGTAGAGTATATATATGGAGACTGAATGGATAGAATAAATATATGATGTAGTAGAGTATATATATGAAGTCTGAATGGATGGAATAAATACATGATGTAATAGAGTATATATATGGAGACTGAATGGATGGAATAAATACATGATGTAATAGAGTATATATATGAAGTGTGAATGGATGGAATAAATACATGATGTAGTAGAGTATATATATATGGACACTGAATGGATGGAATAAATACATGATGTAATAGAGTATATATATGAAGTTTGAATGGATGGAATAAATACATGATGTAATAGAGTATATATATGAAGTCTGAATGGATGGAATAAATACATGATGTAATAGAGTATATATATGGAGACTGAATGGATGGAATAAATACATGATGTAATAGAGTATATATATGAAGTTTGAATGGATGGAATAAATACATGATGTAATAGAGTATATATATGAAGTTTGAATGGATGGAATAAATACATGATGTAATAGAGTATATATATGAAGTTTGAATGGATGGAATAAATACATGATGTAATAGAGTATATATATATGAAGTCTGAATGGATGGAATAAATACATGATGTAATAGAGTATATATATGGAGACTGAATGGATGAAATAAATACATGATGTAGTAGAGTATATATATGGAGTCTGAATGGATAGAATAAATACATGATGTAATAGAGTATATATATGGAGTCTGAATGGATAGAATAAATACATGATGTAGTAGAGTATATATATGGACACTGAATGGATGGAATAAATACATGATGTAGTAGAGTATATATATGAAGTGTGAATGGATGAAATAAATACATGATGTAATAGAGTATATATATGAAGTTTGAATGGATGGAATAAGTACATGATGTAATAGAGTATATATATGAAGTTTGAATGGATGGAATAAGTACATGATGTAATAGAGTATATATATGAAGTGTGAATGGATGGAATAAATACATGATGTAGTAGAGTATATATATGAAGTCTGAATGGATGGAATGAATACATGATGTAGTAGAGTATATATATGGAGTTTGAATGGATGGAATAAATACATGATGTAGTAGAGTATATATATGAAGTCTGAATGGATGGAATAAATACATGATGTAATAGAGTATATACATGGAGTCTGAATGGATAGAATAAGTACATGATGTAATAGAGTATATATATGAAGTTTGAATGGATGGAATAAATACATGATGTAGTAGAGTATATATGTATGAAGTCTGAATGGATGGAATAAATACATGATGTTATAGAGTATGTATATGGAGTCTCAGTCAATACAGCATCAGTGTATTATAACTAAATTGAGGAAGCACCCTCAGTTGTTATCTATATTTGTCAGTCAAGATTTCATAAGTACAAAATAAACTGGTAATGAGGAAAATAATAGAAAAATAACATTTCGTAATTAATTTTGATAAAACTAACAAACATCTATCTATTTTCCGATACCATTTGTTTATACAAGTCTGACAAGGTAGAGTTAAGCGTCCAATGCTTGCAAGCCAATCCATGTAAGCTTGATGGGTGGGAGAATTAAACTTCACCACATCTTTCGTAACTTTCATGTATTCCTGGGTGCCTGTCATGTCATGGCAAGGTAATATCGCACTGGAGGGGGAGTAGTTCACATGATTCTAGATCTTCATATTGAAAAGAGTCCAAGGAATCCAATAACTCAAAAGGTATAAAAAAATATGAACCCCAAGAATTACTAGTACATGTCAACTTCAGTGCAGGGCTATGTGCGGCCACGAACAATTGAATCTTTGGACAATCTTCGTAGGCAGTGAAATTATCATCACATAAGTTGTCCCCTTCCACAGCCTGGTGTTGCTCCTCATCAATCTTGTCCTCAGGATAAGAGTGGACATCATCGAGTGATTCTTGTAGCTAGTATGAGAGCAGAATACAAAGAGTTACAATAAATCACCGGATTTTATAAAAGACCAGCTCACAACATTATAAATATAATCCAATTTAGATGTGTATCTTACTCTGTTCAAAAGTTTTATCACATAGTGTTTGTAGAAGTTGATTTTGTCATGAATACCTTGGCCTGTTGCCAAAATGCAATAGTATGGTAAGATGTAAGAGTCAATTACATTGAATAAAACTGTTATATGTTTTTTTTTTTTCGTTTTGCAGCAAAGTATTTAATTATATTGGCAGTCACACTTGGTAAACCAGACATTTATAAGCCACCATCAGAAGATTGTTATTCATATGAGAAGAGTGATACAAGATTTTAAAACACTAAAATTACCTCCAGAGGTATTCTTCTAGAGCAGGTTTTTTGTTGTTGAATAGGGGAATTGGGAAAGCCTTCAAACCTCCTATTACACAGGCACCGGTATAGGTTTTCACGCATCTTTGATTGTTCAAATGACGCTTTTGAAGGGTCACCACCAAAAAGGACATCCACCAGAAATGCAAGAGCAAAAACTCCGCAGTCTGTAACTCCTTTTTGTTTCTGCACACTCTCCACGTCCATGGTCAACAAATTTTAACGAGTCTTTGAAAGGCCTATTGCAATTCAACAAATACTATTGTCACATTTAATCAAGTTAAATCAATCAATGAGCAATGACTGCACAGATAAATTGGTTATGAAAAACGATCTATTCAGTTCAGTACTAGCGGTGTCAGTTAATTGAGTTAATCAACGATTAAAAACAATCATTTTAAGATTAAGATTATCTTATGCAATATTAATCTCATTCTCAAAATAATCTGATTTTATGTTTATTTCATAAATATGAAAAGTTTATTTTTGGCTCTTTAGTTTTTAGGAAGAATATTGTCATAATGTTGGCAGGCATCAAAAATAAAATTTTTGCAGAAAACAAATCACGAACAATGCTATGTGAAAAATATTTGTAAGAAAAACACTTTTTACAATATTATGCTCGAATGCAATGATAGCAGAAGAACATTTAAATTTGGATTGTAGATAGATATTTCAAAAAGATAAATATTTTAAAGAGATAGAGATTTTAAAGAGATAGAGATTTTTGGATACTCATAAATCGTCAACAACGAATAGCCTGTTATTGGGAAATTAAAATGAGTAGCTGTAAAGATTAATCTGATTCGAAGCTGTCAGCAGGTGACCGCACTATTCACTGTTTACATTACTATATACAAGTATGGAATAATATATACATTTAAAGTTTACCAAGTAACAGGATAAGACAAGATAAAACATGACAAATGCAATTTTTGCGAAGCTGGTCCAAACCATTATAAAAAGTTGCACTTACGTCATGAGAAGTGATATGGTCTGGTAATGGCGGTTTTCGATTCACGCCATGACGACAATCTCTCACATGTGTCCCAATCACAGAGTATGACGTGAAGTCACTTGAAAAATATATCACTCTCTCGCCATTATATAACTCACAATCTGCTGCAATTGAAATAATGGGAGTTTGAAACATGAATGAAATGATAAAACAAAAACCAGTATGACAGAACCAACAACATCTAAGGTTGGAGTATTGAATACAAATAAATAAATAAGTCGGCACAAGATACGCACAACACAGCTTGTTTGGTCCATAAATAAATGTTTTCTTTCAGAATCATCTGAGATATTTACTTATTTGAAGCCTGGGCTATCTTTTACTGAAGATGCTCAGAAAATATTGGACATGATTAAATGGTGAAATCACAATGAACTAGAGTAAAATAAAAACACTCGTAATAAATGTTCACTTACCAGTTAACTTTTTAGAGCATTGTCCTTTCACTTTTGCCACAGCAAATTGAACATTATGACTAACTTCATGCTTACGAATCGTGTTGATTACATCTGACCATTCAGCGATGAAAATCATTTCTGATGGTATCTTAGTTCCTAAGAGAATGGACAGCCATCATAAGTCAGAGTTTTTTTTCAAGAACTTAAACCTACATCACATGCCATTACACACTGCGATGGTCTTGTAGGTACCTTACTACAGCTACTAATAAATGATATTCAAAGAAACTATTCGGATGCATCAAATATTATGAAACAATAAGAAACCTGCCATCATCAGAGTCATGACTGCAAGAGATATTTGGTGTTGGACTAATTGGAGCCGCCAGAACTGTTTTGAAAAGTACTGCAGTATTGCAACTGAACACACCTAAATAAAATTAACAAATTTGTGACTGAGAAAATAATTTTAAAAGCAATGATGCAAAATGAATTTTATACAATAACTGCATAAATTGTTAGCAACAATATTTCTAGCGAAGGTTTGTGCAGCTGTAATGGGCGACAGGAATACATTGAAAATAGTGACATGGAGAACAAGGGCAGCAGAAAGAGGGGAACCTACTTCAATATATGCCTCATCCCAGCTATTTCACAAAAGCTTCCTGTCAAGGAGCATCTGTGAAGTGAGGACAGGGGCACAACATGCTCATAACTAAAAAATGGCTATATGCCTGATCCCTGCCGAATTATCGATTTTTAACTTTGCGCCAACTAAATGAGCTGACTGGCTACATGTTACTTGTATAGTCCAACAATTACACAATATTTGCGTGATTACCCCAAGCATAAAGTTAAAAAGAAATATAATTATTTATACAATAATAACAACAACGCATTATTCAACGAGACATTCCTAAACATCAGTGAGCATACAAACAATAATTCTTTAATAAAAAATGTATATTATGTTGAATTTTCATCAATTAGATTTCTGTAACCAAGCAAATATTAACCAACGTTATTATAGGCTTGCTACTGATGTTTCTCTATACATACTAATACTGACAATGGACCGGTTTAATTAGACGATGATATAGTAAAAATTGAATAATAATAATAATAAAATTTTAATAAACAATTATAATAATAATAATACATATAATAATTTATTTAGTATTATAATAATAATTATTATATAATAATAATATACTATTATTATAATACTGTGAGGGACGCCAGTACTTGTCAAACATTAATGATTAACTACTCGTACTTGGCCTAAGCCTTTGACTCCGTATTATCTCACCGTCTACGCATTGTCTCAATATTAACTCACTGTCTACGCATTGTCTCGATATTAACTCACTGTCTACACATTATCTCAATATGTACTCGCTTACGCTTTGTCTATGTTTTGTCCTAGTTCTATTGTTACCTGTGCTACGAGCGTCTATCTAGAACAGTTCTATGATGTGCCCAAATAATTATTATTATTATATTTTATACCTTTTCCACGATTTTATTTATCCAATTGCATTTTGGTGCTTGATGTAAGTACAAGGCGTGGCTTGTACCAGATTTTACCCAGGCGTGGCTTTACCAGATTTTACCCGCCTACTTTGTATAAATATCTATGTTTGAGCAATAAAGTTCAGAGTTAGTCTGGCTCTCAGAAGATTCTTTCTCTCAAGAAGCAAGCACAGCTAGCAGCAGCATAACTACAAGCGCTGACCTGGTCGACTATTGCCAAGCACGAGGCTTGGCGGAAAGTGAGAACGGTTTGCCCTATCACTGCGTAATCCCTCACTACGGTGAGAAGTACAACGCAAAGTACCTGGTGCCCTAATAGTTCGGCTCACAATAAATTCGGACTCCAGAGTTCGGGACAAGACAACACACCAATAATTCCAGAGCAATTATTGTCGATCTCGACTGAGTCGAAGTAGACAAACAATAATTCCAGCACAATTATTGTCGGTGACAAAGTTCGCAACAAACTATAAACTAAACAATAATTCCAGCACAATTATTGTCGGTGGCAACAGTTTGCAACAAACTATAAACTAAACAATAATTACAGCACAATTATAGTCGAACATAGCCATGTTCGGATGCAGCCAATAATTATAATATAATTATTGTAAACTGCCCGCACTCATTCCACCCCAGATTCAGCCGCACTCATAACTGCACAAACCAATGCATGCTCTCCAACAATAATCGCACATTATTGTACGCTGACTTAGGGTAGAAGCAGAACACGCTGTGTTGTAATGCATGTACATTCAGATTAAATGTATGGGTTTCAGGTTTAGCACGTTTGTATTTTCTAACCGGAAACGAAGGCCCCGCTGGGTAACCTCCAAGCCGTAAGCAAACATAAAATACAATAACAAACTAAAAGCATATTTGAGGTTATACCACATCTCCCCTTCCAGATAGGAGATTACTAATTAAGCAAATAGTAACTTAACTGAAGCAAACAAAACTGAAACCATATGGTGGTTATTAAACAGTGAGTATAGTAAAAGTAATATTGATTGTCCGATTGCTATGACTAGAATTGTTCAGAGTCCTTTGGCTTGATTAGCAACTGGATTAGTACAGCTCATAGTCCTTCAAGTACGTAGGCATCTTCTTCAACCTCTGCGGTCTACTAAACCCTTGGTCTGAACCAAACTGCCTGGCTTGTGGGCTCTCTCGTATCGCCCTGCCCTCTGCGAGATTTGGATCAGGCACCTGACATCCACCTGGACTGGCTTGTGGGCTCTCTCGTATCGCCCTGCCCTCTGCGCCGCTGGTGGAGCCAGGAGAAATAGTCTGACATAGCTCCTCTTCTGTCTTGGTCATTGAATCATCCATGTCTACCAGAGCACTTCTGTTACGCCGGATAACTCCGGTGTCCGTCTGAATATTGTAAGACCTTGGTGCTACCTTTTGTACTACAATCCCCTCTTTCTGATTGTCTCGTATATACACCTTGTTATTTCGCTCCAACTCAGGTAGCTCCTTGGCTCTGAAATGCTGGTCATGGTGCTTCTTCGTCGCCTGTTTTCTGGCCTCTTCCCGCTCAGCAATCTGGTTCTTATCTGTGCTCCGGGGTATTAGGTTGGCCTGGAAAACAGGGAGGGTTGTCTGAATTAGCCGGCCCATCAGTAGCTCGGCAGGTGTATATCCATTGTCTAGTGGTGTAGCTCTGTAAATGAGTAAACTCAAGTGTGGATCCTGTGGGTTGGTTCTCCATAGACTTTTCACAGTTCCCACCGCTCTTTCCGCCTCACCATTTGCTTTTGGGTAACGTGGTGAACTAGTTACATGGGTGAAACCATACTCCTCAGTAAATCTCAGGAACTCCTCTGAAGCGAACTGTGGCCCGTTGTCGGAGACTACCATCTCACAGATCCCATGCACCGAGAAGATAGACTTCATGGCCTCAATGGTGTCTCTGGAATTTAGAGAACTCAATTTCCGGATTTCAATCCACCTGCTATAGTAGTCCACCAGCAGAAGATAGTGGACTTTCTGAAACTCAAATAGGTCAGCCCCTAGACGCTGCCATGCTCTTTCCGGCATTGTTGACGGAAGAAGTGGTTCTGTTGTGGTCCTTGAGTTCACTTTGCATACTCGACAGTTTTGAATCATTTCCTGAATCTGTGTAGACATCCGCGGCCACCAGACAGATTGTCTAGCCCGAAGTCGACACTTGACTACCCCTTGATGAGCTTGGTGGATTTTCTCCAGTACCCCTAACCTCTCACTTGAAGGAACGACAATGCGATTGTCATACAGAAGCAAACCATCTGTCACTGTTAGATGTTGCTGTACCTCCCAGTATGGATGAATACTCATAAACGCGTCAGACTTGTAGGCAGGCCATCCTTCCTGACAGCATCTCATGACATTGCAACAAACTTCGTCCTTTTGCTGAGCTTCTCTAAGCTTACTCACAGCTAAATTTGGTGGGAACATACTCTGGCTGTACTCCTCAACTTCCTCAATTAATGCCTGGTCTTCAGGACTTGGTTTGCCAACTGGAGCTCTAGACAATGCATCAGCAAGGTGATGGTCCCTCCCCTGTACATACTTGAACTCAGGAGCATACCGCATCATTCTTAATCTCATACGGAGAATCCTTGATGGCACCTGGTCCAACTCTTTAGAGGTCATCAATGGCACTAATGGCTTATGATCAGTCTCCATCGTGAACTTCATACCTCTGACAAACTGATCAAACTTCTCGCATGCCCAAACTGTCCCTAAAGCCTCCTTCTCAATAGTGGCATAGTTCCTTTCCGTTTCAGTCAGTGAACGTGAGGCATACAGAACCGGTCTTCGACTCCCATCCAACTGCTGTTGTAATAGAGTAGCGCCCAGTCCAACATTGCTGGCATCACTGCTAACGATAGTAGCTAAATGAGGATTATAATGAGCCATTGTCTTTGCAGATGTAAGAACTCTTTTGATCTTTGAAAATGCCTCCTCTTGAGGCTGTCCCCAAACCCACTCTCTTTTCTCTTTTAGCAATTCTCTCATCGGAGCATTGAGACTAGCCAAATTTGGAATAAACTTTGCCATTTGGTTTAGCATCCCATTGATGCGCCTTAGCTCCGTCTTGCAAGTAGGAGAAGGAAAGTCCTGGATGGCTGCTACTTTTGCAGGGTCTGGATTTACCCCATCCTGGTTGATGACATGTCCCAGAAATGTCAACGAGCTTTTTCTGAACTCGCACTTCTGGACATTTAGCGTCAAACCAGAGTTCTGGAGAACTCCGAGCACTTCCCGTAATCTCTCGTCATGAGTTCGTTGATCCTTACCATGAACGAGAATATCGTCCATATGGCAAATAACACCAGCAATGCCCTCCAACACTCTGGACATCGCTCTTTGGAAAATTTCTGGTGCACTGGCAACACCAAATGGAAGCCTATTGAAACAAAATCGTCCGAAAGGGGATAAGAATGTCGTTAGCCTCCTAGACTTCTCGTCAAGATTTATCTGCCAAAAGCCACTGTTGGCATCTAGCTTGCTGAACACTGAGCTTTCCCCCAACTTAGACAAACTCTCCTCCACAGTCGCCATAGGATGGATCTCCCTTTTGACTGCTGCATTTAGACCAGTCAAGTCAACACATAGGCGCACTGAGCCTGAAGATTTTGGAATAGTGACTAATCCACTGCACCATTCTGTTGCTTCAGTTACTGGTGATATCACCCCTGAGGTGACCATCTCCTGTAACTGTAACTTAGCTTTCTCACGTAGCGGGTGGGGTATCCTCCGTGGTGTGTAAATGCAGGTGGGAGTTGCATCCTCTCTCAAAGCTATCTTGTAAGTGTAACCTCTAAGAAGTCCTAGTCCTTTGAAGAGTTTTGGGAATTCTGCGCACATGTCATTACTGAGCTTACAAGTCTCATCTACATTACAAGTAACTAACCTTAATGCAGCACACGCTTTTCTACTCAAAAGCGATGTTTTTTGGTTTTTAATTACATAGGCTTTTTCACTATGTTTTAACCCTTTGTAAGACATTTGAGCCTCAAATATTCCGACTACCTCTAACTCCTTACCCCCAGGACCATGTAATATGGTATCAGGTGGGAATAATTCAATCTGACCCACCCATGGCTCATGGTAACTGACGACTGTGCCATCTGCTCCGGTGTCAAGCTTGAAAAGCGTAGGAAATCCATTGACATCTATGTTTGCCTGCCAACACTCCACCTCTCCAATGATTAGCTCTCCAGTAAACAGGAAGTCATCACCGTCGCTCTCTTCCGTCACTTCTTGAACTTGTTTAGATCTACATACGCGGGAGTAATGTCCCCTTTTACCACATTTGTAACAGTCCGTGTCCTTGGCTGGGCAATGTTCATTGGCGTGACTAGGAAACTTTCCACATCTCCCACACTTCTGAGATCGACTGCTGGCCTGGGGTTTTTCTTTAGTACTCAACTTAGGCTGCTCAGAACCTCTTTTTGTTCTAACAGCATTCACTGTTGGTACACTAGACCCTCCAGTCATCGATCGCATAGTGCTAGAAGTGACCTCATGTGACCTACATAACCGCAGAGCTATTGCAAGAGTTAAATTGTTACCTTGTGAAATGAGTTTCTTTCGTAGCTCATCTTCTCTTATACCTAGCACCACCCTGTCACGCAACATTTCATCCATTGGACTATCGACATCTACGGCACCAGCTGCAGCACGGTAGTTAAATTGACATCTGCCTGCTAGCGTCCTCAAATCTGTGTAGAATGAATCAAACAACTCTCCTGGGAGCTGCGATCGAGTATGAAACTTAAACCTTTCATGTATTATGTTTCGTTCACCTATGCAAAATTGTTCCAATACTTCCAATATTAAGTCACAGGTTTTTCCCTCATCTGCAGCATCCGTGTATCTAGCAGAAGACTCTACAATCCTGGCAGCTTCAGTACCAGCCGTATACAATAATAGCTCCCTTTGGTACTCCAATTCCTCTCCATTTAACCTTAGCAAAACATAATATGACCGCCACTTTGCTTTAAAAGATCTAAAATTGGCCTCCTTATTATTGTCTAATAACAACTCAGTTGGGGGGTTCACTCTAGGCATAGGCATATGTACTTGCATAGGCCTAACAATGTTCGCTGCCGCTGCTTGCCCATGCTCCTCTTCGTCCCCCATATTTACCAACTACAAAACCGCTGCCACCATGTGTTGTAATGCATGTACATTCAGATTAAATGTATGGGTTTCAGGTTTAGCACGTTTGTATTTTCTAACCGGAAACGAAGGCCCCGCTGGGTAACCTCCAAGCCGTAAGCAAACATAAAATACAATAACAAACTAAAAGCATATTTGAGGTTATACCACACACGCCGGGAAGGTGTACAGGTGGCTACCACCCAGACACAAATTCCTGTACAATACATTATATGTCAGGAGCTGGGAGTTAGTTACAACAGCAATACGGGCAGAGTCTTCTAGTCTTCAGCAGCAGCAGTAGTAGTACTTAACTTCTTTACTTAGGTTTAGTTTTTATCAATTATTACTATTACTATTTATTTCATCAATTAATTCATAAAATAAATAATAACTAATAATAATAATAAAAACTCAACCCAAGTTGCTGTTGTTTGTTAAAGTTAATTAGTAATAAAATAAATAAGAGGTAAAGAAGTTGAGTACTACTACTACTACTACTACTACTACTACTACTACTACTACTAAGTCCACCTAAGGCTACTACACTCAGGTCGTATTGTTGTTGTAACTGACACCCACCCAGCTCCTGTCAATGTCATCATCATCATCAGTAGTATTAATTATTATTATTACCTCATCATGATCATCTAATCATCACATCATTCGATTATTAACAGCATCAGATAAAAATACCTATAACAACAGTAGTTGTAACAAACAACAATTAATTATTATTATTAATAATAATAATATAATTATATACATATTTTTTTAATATTATTATTATTATGATAATAATAATATATATATAGATAATAATAATTAATAATAACTACTACCACCACCTAAGGCTACTACTCAGACTTGCCAACCTAAAGTGAGGGGTCAAGAGTGAGACTTGAAAAAAGGGGAAAAAAGCGCGTGAAATCCAGCCAAATGGGGAAAATGTGTTACTGAGTGATTTGTGATAAAATGCTGGAAAATAAAATCTTATATCATGCTAGCTGCAGAAACATCAAGTAATGCAATGAACAAAGGGGTGTGGTGAATGAATAGCATGAGATGGTGGACCGAGAGCAGGGGGTGGTTGATAGAAGGAGAGCAGGAGGTGGTTGGTAGATAGGGAGCAGGAGATGGTGGATGCAGAGCAAGAGAGGGTAGATGCAGAGCAGGAGATGGTAGATGGAGAGCAGATGATTAAGGATTGAGAGCAGGAGGAGGTAGATAGAATATAGGATACAGTGAATGGAGAGCAGCATATAGTGAATGGAGAGTATATTATGATGGATGCAGTGCAGGAGATGGTGGATGGAGAGCAGGAGATTATAGATGGAGAGTGTAGGAGATGATAGGTAGAGAGCAAGGAGATCGGGGATGGAGAGCAGGAGGTAGATGGAAAGCAGGATATGGTGGATGGAGGGCAGGGTATAGTGGATGGAGAGTTGGATAAGGTAAATTGAAAGCAGGAGATGATGAATGCAAAGCAGGATTTGATGCAAATAGAGCAAGAGATGGCAGATGGAGAGCAGGAGGAGATAACTGGAAAGCAGGACATGGTGGTTGTACAGCAGGGCATAGTGGATGAAGAGTATGATAAGGTGAATGCAGAGCAGGAGATAATAGGTGGAGAGCAGGAGATGATATGTGGATAGCAAGGAGATCGGGGACGGAGATAGATGGAAAGTAGGGTATGGTGGACGAAGAGCAGGAGATGATGAATGCAGAACAGGATATGGTGTATGTAGAGCAAAAAATGGTGGATGGAGGGCAAGAGGAGGTAGTTAGAGAACAGAGTATGGTGGATGTAAAGCAGGATATAATGGATGGAGAGTATG
This sequence comes from Cryptosula pallasiana, assembly GCA_945261195.1. Lineage (NCBI taxonomy): Eukaryota > Metazoa > Bryozoa > Gymnolaemata > Cheilostomatida > Cryptosulidae > Cryptosula > Cryptosula pallasiana. Next base: position 37,796,622 of record OX183136.1, read on the forward strand.
ATATGGTGGATGCAGAGCAGGAGATGATAGATAGAGAATAAGGAGATCGAGAGCAGGAATAGTGGGTAGAGAATGGGAGATGATGGATGCAGAGCAGCAGATGATAGATGAAGAGCAAGGAGAGATCAGGAGAGATAGCAGGGGATCGGGGATGGAGAGCAGGAGGGAGATGGAGACCAGGACTGGTGAATGGAGAGCAGGATATAGTGGATGGAGAGCAGGATATAGTGGATGGAGAGTATGATATCGTGGATGGAGTCAGGAGATGATGAATGGAGAGCAGGATATGGAGTATGTAGAGCAAGAGATGGTGAATGGAGAGCAGGAGGAGGTAGTTGGAGAGCTGAGCATGGTGGATGTAGAGCATGATATAGTGGATAAAGAGTATGATATGGTGGATGAAGAGCAGGAGATGATGGAGGGAGAGCAAGATGATGGTGGATGAAGAGCGAGGAGATTGAAGATGTAGAGCAGGATTTAATGGATAGAGAGTAGTATATGGTATATATAGAGCAGGAAATAGTGGATGGAGAGCAAAAGATGGTAGATGTAGAGCAGGGGAAGGTGGATAGAAAGTAAGAATTGATGAATCGAGAGCAAGAGATGGTAGATGAAGAGCAGGGGACTGTGGGTGGTGAGCAGGGTATGGTGGATGGCCAGTAGAAGATGGTAGATGAGCAGAAAATTGTGGATGGAGAGCAGGAGATGGTAGACAGGGTTGGAAAAAACCAAACAAACCATTTATTTCTGGTTTATACCGGTTTTTATGGATAAAACCGCATTTTTATTGTGAAAATGGTGCACTCAATGCAGTCAATAAAAAGAGTTTATGACTTACTGAATGGTTAAAGGAATGGCTTTCGATATGTAGCATTCAGCTTGTTAAAAAAAATGTTTAATGTTTATCTCCAAATAAGACAACTGTACGTACAACATGGCATCAGTATCTAAATAAATGACTAATTGTATAATAGAACCACATAGAATAGAAAACATATACACTCACTCAAACTTCAACAACTAAATGGCATTACCGTAGTAAGACACAAGATCATTGGTATTTTTTTTAGTATTAAGCAATGAAGAGGCAATGAATAAAATTGTCCTTTTGAGCGCCAAGGCGATTTCATAGTTTAGAGCATGGGTGCCCAACCTTTTTTTCAATTAGGCCACATTTTCATTATCCACCTTTCTAAAAGGCCGCCAAATAATTTCATACAAATATGAAGACTTGTTTTGTGTAAAGTTTGTAACTTTTATTCTTTTTAAGATGAAATGCATCTGAGTAAATGGCTATTTATTGAGATGGCTGACATTTTATAGTGGCCAAAAGAGTCCTATAATCTGGTTGTATATCTGAGGCCGAGATATGCAATGTATCGGTCACGTGAGAGTCGGTTAGTCGAGATCTGAATCTGTTCTTTGCCTAACCCATTTTGGAGTGTGACTTTGCATTGGCTCGTTTAATGGTTTTTATGGTATTGTTACATTCTATGCAAACCATCCCTCCAGAAGGGAGAGGTACCATTAAGAACTCATCTGTCCAAGTGTCGTTAAATTGTCTGTTTTCCTGTTCAATTGTTGGTATTCTTTTATTTGAACTCATGTTGCTGACTAATTGGCTAGTTATCTAATGATGCTCACTAATGATGATTAATTAGTACTGCAGGTTGGACCATCCAAGCACAAATTATGGGGATTTCCCTATTCTGGAAATGGGAAAATCTGAGATTGCTCTATTGACCCAAGTCAGAGAATATTTTACTTATTGCATGAGTTTGCAAATGAAACGAAACCGTTTGTTTTTATTTTTAACATCATTCAAAAAGGCAGCATTTCACAACTCAAAAGGCCGCCATTTTTAAATAGGCCGCACGTTGGGCATGGCTGGTTTAGAGTGTACTATCCCAAACGTGAAGTTATATCAATTATATATGTGGCGCATCTTTTTTCAATAAACATCCTTCATTTCTCTGCTATCGTAACTAGCTGAAAAATTTGATTTATCATTTTAGATTTTTAGAATAACCAAGAGAATGAGGCATGGCATGAGTGAATGCTGTGAAGCAGATAACCTGCGAGCTTAGCTGTGAAAGATTGGAATTATTTGATGAACTAACGAAAAAATCATAAAAACCAAAACTTCAGAAATTTGACTAGTTTAAACCGTGCCAAACCTGGTAGATAGACAGTAAGAGATGGTAGATGAAGGGCAGTGGATCGTGGATGGAGAGCAGGAGAGGGTGAATGAAAAGCAGGTGGAGGTAGATCAAGACCAGGAGGGGGCCAGGACATGGTGAATGGAGAGCAAGATATAGTGAATGTGGAGTATGATGAATGCAGAGCAGGATATGAAGGATGGAGACCATGAGAGGATGGGTGGAAAGTGGGATATGGTGGAGGCCGAGAGGGAGTTGATGGATGGGGAGAAAGGAGGTGGGGATAGAGCACAGAAAATGGTAGATCGAGAGTATAATGGATGGAGAAGAGGATATGGTTGATGAACAGCAGGAGATGGTGAATGGAGAAGGTCATAAGGTGGATGGAGAACAGAAGCTTGTGGATAACTATTCTCACGAAAAAATACAGATAACACCAACCTTGAAAGTAAAATAACAATAATTCTTTTGATAATAACTATTCTATGGTGGCTCAGAACGTTTTGTCTTTTGTGTTTTAAAAAGTCTGAACGCTTTCCAAACCGTTTGAACGAATTTGAAATAGTCTAAACTTTTGCAAAAACTTCTGAACGCTTTGTGAAATCGTTCGTGAGCTTTGAAAATCCGAGCCGATTTGCTGGTTCGCTCTATTGATCATAGATCTACAGTCCATTTATGATGGATAATGTTTCTCATAAACACGGAGCAGTTGAATTTTCTTTAAATAAATAGACGTTTTTTATTTATTAAATATTATTTGCTTTAAATTATTCTAAATAATAAATACAACGTAATTATAAATGTAAAAATTAATTTAGAGATGATATTCTCAACATTTTTATACAGTTAATTAACTTGCTCTATGTCTTTTGATCGACGTCTATGTTGATAAAGTTATATAGAGGCTATAAATAAAATGACGACCACTTTTGGTTCGAAAGCCATGTGCTTTGCCAATTTTTCCAACTATTTCCAAATGGTTTAGACCATTTTAAAACAGTTCAGACTATTTCAAAATAGTTTATACGGTTTGTAAATAGTTCATACTCTTTCTAAAGCATCCATACGGTTTGCAATTTTCTATATCATCTGAATCATTTCTAAGCCGTCTGAATTATTTGGAAGACAACTATACGGTTTGCAGAACTTACGATTTTTAGACAGGAAATACAGTTTTATAGCATGAATCCCTCAACTGCTGAGGCCGACGATTAATTTATTATAACCAACAAGCCCGTTTTCAAACATAGTTTCTTGGGCTATTTTACTACAATTACCCAATTATTTTAAACGTAAAAGACGCTTTGCAAACCGTCTGGACGATTTCAAATCCATTCATACGCTTTGAAAACAAAACCGTCTAACGTTATGAGCCACCATACTATTCTCATGAAAATTAAATTTGCTAAAAATTATTATAACAAACAATATACCATTGAAATAACGATTAACTCCTCATTTTGATATATAAAAGCATCAAAAATACTTGTTAACTGCTACCATTGATGAGAAAACAAAAAATGTTAAAGAATGTTGGACTTGATAACAAAGAGCAAGAACAAATAACAATAATAATATGTAGGTAATATATGTATCATCATTTTTAATAACCTTTTGTTTATTAATAATAATCATAATTAATTAATTGATAGTAATAAAATTATTATCACTAACATCTACTTATTATTATCAATTATTATTAATGATACAGCAGTAATAAATGATAATAATAGCAAAAATAGTAGTAATTAGTTAATGATGATAATAATACTTGATATTATTTGAATAATAAATATTATTATTATATTATTTCTAATTTATTTATTATTATTGTATGAAAATAATAATAAAAGTAGTAGGTAGTAATTAATAAATGAATGGAACTAACATGACAGCTTTAATAATAAAATGAATTTACATCAACAATAACACAGCAATGGAGTGCTCAATTCTGTTTTGACTGGCTCTTTTTAAGAATGTTACAAAAGTATTGAAATAATCATCAACAATGTGTTTATTATTAGTTTGGTCTTTGCTTCTGCTGCTTCTTGTTATGGGGATCGTTGTTTTAGACTGTGGATCCTAGTAACCTGAATTGATAGTGTGGGTAATATAGCATTCCCCTCACAACACAGTATAAAAGTGGTCAATTAACAGCTGTTATAATTATCTCTTTTTTATCTTTCTAATCTGAATCCTTTAGTGCTTTATTACTGTATGATGATATCAGCATCTTCTTCTATGTCAATGTTTACTTTGACTAGTTAGTTGTTGGAAGCAAAATAAATACACTATAACTGCTATAAGAAACTAAAATATAAGATAGGGAAATATCAATACAAACAGTTTTAGTATAATATTCAATTATACTATTATTGTTGTTATTAATAATAAAAGCACAAAAAAAATTTTCCCCAACAACAGGGGAAATGCGTGAGACGTGCGTGAGAGAGTGAGAAACAGGGAAATGCGTGATTCTCACGCCCAATGCGTGAGAGTTGGCAAGTCTGCTACTACTACTTACCACTCCACTACCAACTAATACTAATAATCATTATTATTAATTAAATTATAATAATTATATTATCATCTTTTTCTCCTTTGACGAAGAGAAAAGACATTATTATTATTGTTACATAATTAATTATTATGTTTGGTTTGAATTAATTTTTATTACCTGCCTGATAGCAGTTAGTTATGGTAGGTAGTAGTGACCATGTAGGTAGGGTCACTAGTAGGTCACTAGTAGGTAGTTGTTGCTTGATGCACCGTTTTCCGATGGATCATCATCATTTATAAAAGGCGCGGTGTTTTGGGCCAACCCACTAACTGGTCCTTGAATTTGGAGTGGACAACTCCTTATTAAATTTGATTGATTGGAGTCCGAGCAGATGGAAAAGATACTTCCCCCTTTGACGCTACGCTCAGGAATAGACTGCGGACATATTGTCAATATTGTGAAGGGGTGTTATGGTGAGCCTCTCTTTTTTTGAAAATAGCTCATTATTTTGGAGTTAGTGTGTGAAGGACGTTTTCAAGTAATAGGTTTTCGACGTTTTTGTTGTTGCAGTTTTTTTTACGTTATAATAATGGCAAGAAATTTAGCAATAATCGCCCTTTCCATAACACTAGGCGCCTTATTTATTATTCTAGGCACCATGCAATTGACTCCTGCAATCAACTCTGATGTACACAAAGAAGTGGTTAGTAGTAATAATAATGCGTTATTATTTATTATAATAATTATTATATTATTATTTATTATTATAATTATTATTATTAATTATATATTATTTTTTATAATAATTATTATTATAATTATTATTATAATAATTAATATAATAAATGATTTAATTTTAAATGATAATAATAATTAATATAATAAATGATTTAATTTTAAATAAATGATAATAATAATTAAATTTAATATAATAATAAATAAATGATTTAATTTTAAATAAATAATAATAATTAATAACTACTACTATTCATTTATTATTATTAGTATTATTATTTATTAGGGACTGCACTTTCATTAGTTTAGTGGGTTTCACATGAGTGTCACTCATACTATAGTTACTATCTTCTGCCAGGATAATAAAAATGGTTTTATCTGCTGTATAAATGAATGATAATAATAATGATTAGGATAATGTATAATTATGATTTTATCAGAACAATCATCTTTTCTACAAATCAAGAAGGTGGTGTATGTAATACGACCAAAAAATTACTCACTGCATTGCTGCATTAATATTACTGAAACAATCCTTATTATCATTTGTTTGATGTTACGTGTTATTATTAATATTTTGGTTATTAGTTATAATTGTTATTATTATTATTATTATACTAACTAATTTCTATAAATTATAAAAACCGTAATAATAATAGTTAGTAGTAGCAGACTTGCCAACCGGAGAGTGGGGAATCGAGTGAGAATTAGATTTGGGACAAACTTCACTCGCAAAACTTGATGAATGGGGTAACATGCATCAATAAAAGCTAAATGCAAGGTGGTTAATACAACCAGCTAATGCATGCAACATGTAATATTATGTATGGATGGATACAGTGGCAAATCTGGAATTGTGTGATAGCAGACCCACTTCAGCGCGGAGTGCCGAAACTTTTCTTTAGCTTTTTTCGAAGCAGAATGCTCTTCCTTTTAAATGATTTGCTCCTCTTTGAAACAAAATTGGCTCCCCTATGTACTATGTGGACAAACAGCTATGGCACATCTTGGACACACAGGATTCTGGCACCATTTTGCAAGTTTCAAAGAAAGTATATAGCTGCCAGTGTATATAGCACAGTTCTACTACTGTAAAAAAGCTGTTGGGTTTTGGGCCACTTTTAGGAAATTGATGTGGTGTTACAAAACACAACATAAAGTTCCCAAAAGTGGCTCAAAACCCAACAATCTTTTGCTGTAGGCTTGTGTAAAATACCTTTGAATTAAACCTAGGTAACAATAATAATTTCAATAAAGTTTTTTAAAAATACTAAATGGAAAGATTTATTTCATTCATGATGGTGCTATAATAATAATATCAATTATTATTATTGATTGTATTCATTCATATTATTATAATAATCATAAACAATCATTAATTGTTTTTGTAATTAAATTATTGTATCATAATAATAATTATTAATGAATATAAATAATGACTTTAAAGATAAATTATGATGATAAATAGCAATGATAATAATTATCATCACTAAATAATAATACTATTAATAATAATAATATTAAATATTATTATTTATTAGTTATTAGTTAATAAATATTATTATTTATTAACTAATAAATAATAATAATAACTATATTAATAGTAACAATTATTTTGATGAAAACATTGAAAAAACAGTTGACAACAACTTTTATGTGACAGCTGAACTTTTGCAGAGGTCAACCACTCTTGCACTGAAAAAAAATAAAGTAGTCGTAAGTGGTAGTAGTTAGTAAGACTAACAACATATCAGCATTGTTGTTAGACAATCCTGGGCGCTATGTCCCCGACCATCACAAACCCAGCAGTGTAAGTCTGGACAAATCTCATTGCTGGTGTCCCTCGAGGACCAGTCACAATCCCTATTAGGTTTTCTACCACCTAACCTATCACCACTAGAATCTCGAGGACCAACTATGGTCCCCAGTGGATCTCCTACTTCTTAGATACCTTTTAGACCTATTCTACCTACTACCTTTGTACCCGCCAGCATATCTACCATAATCTCTAGCAGACTTACCGCTAGGCCCCTTAGAGACCTCTTTATCTGTATGATACTCACCAAGATCTGCAGTTTCCCCTGTCACAGCAGAAACTTCCTGTTTAACCTTAAACTGACCTGATTTAGCCCCTAGCCAGCTTCTTAGCTCTCAGAGTGCATCTAAAGCAATTTGAGCCAAGTTTCCAAACACTCATTCCAGCGATTGATTGCAAATATTTATGCAAAGCTATAAATGCATACTACACAATACAAAGCTTGCATACAGACTTGAGCCTGGTTCACATACATATCGTAGATGCTCGCAAGTGATCGCGAATCCCTCGTGCGAGCATCTGCGATGTATTTAAACCTGGATTTCCTGTGGCTCGTACGCTGTCGTAGAAAAGTTCAGCTGAACAAACTTTCCTGCGACCGTCGTACGATAGGGAGTAAATTTTCTTACTTTCTCAAAAACCACAGTTAGGTCAAGGTTGCTCATGTAAAAATGACTGTCATCAAAAAATTATAATAAAAAATAAAATTGTTATTGCTTAATTATAAATATTGGTTATTATTTATTATTAATTTTTTGAATGAAGTATTATGATAGTTGATTTGAATGTTTAGATATATATATTTTCTGTAAATTTTTATATAATAGCATAATTAGTATATTACTATAAATTGAGATTCAAAATTTTATATTGAGAGATGGTAAAAAATACTAATGCACCATTGAACAACAGTTATAAATTTAATTAAAAAGTATGGAATAATATTTAATGATAATATCAGTAAAAAATATAGTAAAAATTTTTAAATTGTTGAAAATAATAAATTAATTGGTGTAATTGAACAACGATAATTCATTTAGTATGTGTATAGTCGTTGGTCAGTGAAGACGCGCTTTGAGATTTTATTACCTCCCATTCAAGAGAGTGATTATATCTCTTGCGATCGTGAGTTTGCCAAGTTTATGTGAACATGTATCGCGGATCCGTCGCACGAGAGATCCGCGATCACTTGCGAGCATCTACGATGTATGCGAACCAGGCTTTACAACATCTTTCCTTATACAATCAACAAACAAACTGAAACAGATCTTTTCATGGAAGCTAACCTTAATGCTGTCAATAGAAGAAGTATGTTGTTTAAGTAGATGTCTATTTCTGAACAACAACAAAAACGTGTCAGGGTTCAGTTGAAGACTACATTCATATTGTATGCTTGATATTATGTGATGGCATATTGCAAAGTAGGTGAGTTACTATTGATCACAGTATTACCTATATAGACTTAAATGTTAGAAAAACATTTCAATTGTTACAGGTTTTTGATTTGTGCATAGTATTTTGAAAAAACATCAGGCTTGTTTATTATTTTTAATTATTGTTTTTAAAATAAATTGCCATTAATTTTTATTTGTAAATGCTTTTTAAGGTTTTCTGTTCATTTTTTTATAATCGATTTGTTTTTCGCTTCACATGATGAAGACGGTATGTATAAAATTACTCAATGATGAGCTTCAGTATTTAGTTCAGAATGAACAATGGATGAAAAGTAGTCTCTCTGTCATCTATTTAGTATCTTTGTTTTCTCCTGTTGACACCCACATGTCCACATCCTAAACCACAATTTATACTTCAATGTCTTCCTGTTTTCAGAAAGCCCAATTCAAACGGGCGCGAACTGTATTTCCATTCAGTAAAGCGTTGGGATGGAAACCGAAAACGAGCCAATATCGCAAGGCTGTTGGTACTATGCAATTAGTTTGTGGACTTCTTCTCGTCTTTGTTCCAGGTAAGACAACTCCAAAAATTGCCTGCCATTACATTATTCAATATTTTGGTATGCTCTAAAAATACTGCTCAGGTATTTCATCACTTGAATCATTATGAATTCCAGCAGCTCCTCAGTTGTTTCTCTTTTTTAATTTCAATATAAAATGAGTTTAATCATATTTGAAATTTTTCTTAAATGGAGTCACATCTTTACACGCAATAAGCCAGTTCTATTAAAAAAGTTCATTATAAAGGCAAGTTATTAGTAGATGTGTATTCTTTTACTTGGCGAGAAATCGCTACTTGCAAGATTAAAGGTGCCATGTCATCGATTTTGGGCAGAATTAAACCTAATTTATTTATTTCTAGTGACTTTACCCAAAAGATTTTTTCCGGATTTGTGCTTTTGTTAATTCCATCTATAGTGTAAGCGCAATAGATTCTGACTTGTACGCAATTCTTTTCAACACACAACAATTTTTATAACGCCGTTAAGCAAAGATGCAAAAATTTGGCTTCTTTGGGTTGCAGGAGGGTATCCCAGTAAGATTCATTGTGCACAGACTTTCAAGAGCAGTGAAAATTAGGTTTGTGAAAATTTTCAGATTTTTTTGAGGTGTTTTAGTTGAATCAGCATTTTAATTTATTATTGATAGGTTTGCTATTATGTACGTGATAAATTATATGGCCAATATCTCTAAAACTACAAATATTACCAGTTGAAAAAATTTTCTAAATCAAATAACATCAAAAGATTCAAATTATCATTATTTAAAATTTATTTCTAAAGAAAAAAAAGCGCCAGATTCTTATTGTTGGCATCACTGTTGTTTGAACGAAAACATAATTTTCAAATTCCAATTACATGTTATTTGACTGAAAAACATCAGAAAATATAAATTGTAAATAAATAATGATTTCCATCTACAATAAAAAAAACGTAAATAGAAACCAATTTATATATTTTTTTCATTTTGGTTATTATTTTTATCGATTTGGTTGAGACTATTTAGCACTTTTTGACACTAAAGAACAGACAACTCTGACTAGTGAATTGCCATGTGTTGGAAAGACAACTACCAATGAGTGTGTAACAGTCACATCTCACTTCTATGCATTGCAGGCCCCCTGAAGACAATAGCTAACATACTTCTTCTCGCGTTAATGGGTCTGGCCATATACTCCAGCTGGGCTCTAGAAGATGATTTGAAGCACTTCACAGGCCCTCTGGTGTTTGCACTCCTTCTTGCCTGTCGTCTCGTCATTCACTTTCAAACTTCTCGTCGACCAGAGCCCATCAGACCAAAGGATGAATAAACTGAACAGGTGAGATATATATATAATTCTTGCTAGACTTTTAGGGAATTGATTTTTTTGATGTAATCACCAGCAGCAATGGAGAATGGCATCATCTGTCTCAGTCTCAGAAGCCATTTGGTTCTGGAAAAAGTGCAAACCATAATTTAGTTTTATTACAACAATTACAATATTTGTTTGATCAACTTGCAATATAAAAGTTTTAATGGTTTCCCGAAAAAATCGCACACCGAGTTTGCTGCTATGGAAAAGAACATTGTAGTTTCTCAGGCCTGGAAACGCTTACTGATGCTAAATACAGTAAAACCCGCATAGATCGATCTTGAGGAAATCGATAAACCGATTTATTCAATGTGATAGTCAAAGTCCCATTTACCAGCCTTTGAAAATGGTTTCACATGTTTCAATATTGTCATCTCTAATTCAACAGAACAATTTGCAGCTTTTCAATTTTTAAAACCAATTGTCACGCAGATTCTGTGAAAAGGATTAGATAAAGCATGGTGTTTGCTAACAGAGTTTTTCTATTGCATTGAATAACAAAAAAAATTGTTAAATGTAGATTGCGCTATCAAAATCAAAGAATCATGGAGTCGTCTCCTCTTGTAACTGACAAAAATTTCGAAATGTACTCGCTTTGCCTGAGCAAGTAGCTTCAACGCGTGGGATTTTGATTACTGAAACGTATTGAATATTGGAATGTGACAAAGATCCAAGGCTATCTATCAACCATCAATAAAAAAAAAACCTAAATCTTATCAAGCATATTATTTCTGCCAGATAACAAAAGTGCAGCTGATATTGGTAAATAAGAAATTATTGTTGCTACGTTTTTGATTGATTATTGTCATTAATTGATGAAAAATTACAGCAGTTGATACTGATTTGAAGAGGTTGAGCAAATTTCATTATTATTATCGTTTTATTATGATGATTAGCATTGAGATAGTAATTGTTAAAATAATAGGATTATTATCTATTAGTTCAAGTTGTCATTATCAAGTCAGAAAAGGACACAAAATCCGTCCTAAGATTCTTGCATGAATTTCATAACGATATTATTTAAGTTGTTGTTTTATTTTTAAATTTAACAAAAAGTTTATAATAAAAATTTATTTCTAAAATTAATAAAATATTACTGAAAAATTAAAAAAAAACATGTTATTTCGCATAAAAAAATGTCACCCAGAAAATTGAAATCTTTGAATAAAATCATTCAGTCACGGGTATAAATGGTAGGGTAACATCTTATGACTTGGAATAACAAGTTTAGTTTATGAAAAAGTGATACTTACTGCATTATCATTAAAGTTTATTCACAAATCAGGTGAAAAAAATGTCTGGAAGCATCCATATTATTATTCTTAATATTATTAGTTACAATATCATTTATTATTATTATATCTACATTTACAGTCTCCTCATTACTACCCTTAATTAGATGTATTTTTCTTGGCCCTTCAAAATTAAATTATCCTGGTTTTACAGTACTTTTTCTAGAAACGGTTACACGGTATAGTTACAGTGCAAACTGCTGTTTTTAAACGTTGTCTTCCTACAAAAAGATTTTGTTGCAACTTTGGAGTTGTTTTCTTTTGAGTAAAAATTATTTTGTTCCTTCGATCCAAGAAATTTTAAAGATTATGTATACTTTTATCAGTGCAGATTCCATTGTTTTTTTTATTTTTGGGTTGTCTTCTTTTATTTTATGTGTGAAAGAAAGGGCAACTCCTTTGGTGTGATGATTGAATAGTTTCATCATTCTTTGAGACTATTTTGTTTAACCTTTATTTAACTTTGTCTGTTTCATCTTTCATTGCTTATTTTGTAGTTGGATACATGCATCTCAATCACTATCTGTACGATCTAGTCGCTGCAGTGTTGGATGAACTATACACCTGTAGTTAGTTACCTGTAGTTAGTTACCTGTAGTGTAGTCCTTTGTTACTATCTTTTATACTATACAGTCAATCAGCCAGTAGAACTCACCATTTCATTCAGTTTTGTACCTCTACCTGGTGTATCATCTTTTAGTTTTGAAGTTTTTAGATTAAAATATTCCGTAAAACAGTGTTTACCTTCCTTTAATGAATTGTAAAGTGAAGTATCGTCATTTTGAGAGTTGTCCTCTTCCATAGATTTTTGTATCAAATGTGGAGTTGTGTCACTTTTGAGCATCAGAAGTGAACATATTAGGCTATGTTGTGTTTTTGTCTTCCTGTGATATTGTCATAATAGGTTTTTCGTTCTTCCATCGTTGTGTCGAATAAATTTTGTTAAAATATTGTGCCGACCGCTGTAACAGGAAATATAATAACTTGGCAGTTTCCTGCTAGAGCAACTATGGGGAGAGGTGTGTTTACTCTGCCAGAACTGTTACTGATGGGTTATTTGGGGAATTCATAATGACTCATTGTGTCACATCTGTTGGAGCTTTGATGAATGAACAAGGGCTGGTCAAGTAAACATGTCAACTTTCAACACAATATCTTATTGGTTGTTCTACCAGGTGCGAGCTGTCTTAATCTAAATACACTGCCAGCCTACGCATCTTTCACATGCCTGTTTGGTAAAATATCTGGTGCAATGACAAATCACAAAATATTCTGGTAATGTCAGATATCGATGCATAAACATTACCGGAATGTTTATATTGGCGATAGTTTTTTGTATAGATGTTACTACTAGATGTTGCTACATTCTCATGTACAGTGTCAATTGACGCACAATCCTGGAAGTTTCCTGAAATACACCTAAATTGTGAATCTTTATTTAACCACAAACTGAAGGTTGCTTGGAACAATTTCGCTGAGTTTTAGTCATTTTTAGGAAAAAGAGAAGCCAACTCCCAAAAACAACAAAATGTTATCATAATCAGATCTTCCTAAGTAATTCCATCATCTGCTTTATTTATTTCTGATAATTCGTAACTTTATTTTGGTATCAAAAATAGCGCAGATAAATCCAACAAAAGTTTTTGTAAGTCCGTCAACCTTGATGGTATTTTCTGAGATGTTGTGCATATCTGACGAAGTGTCTTTTCAAATAGATTGCCCGTGGCTAGCAATACACGTTAATTCTTTTGATTTTCTGATGAGTCTTATCTACCTCTAGCAGTTTCATGCAATAATTTTGCATTTTTTTCACTTCTAGTACAAATAACCTGGTCAATCAGAAATATAAAAGTGTTTATTCTTATCAATTTACGTGTTACACGCTATTAGAATTATAGTCAAAGGTTAAAAGGTCTATCGGCTTCTGGGTTGGCCGAGTATATTTGGTCTCAGCAGGGCAGCTCTTTGCATAACCTGCTGCAGGGTGTCACTTTGTAATGGAGTGTTAATAAACCTTGTGTATTCTCTGCGAGTGACTGTTTTGTCTCAAAAATTAACCAGACAGGCATGACAACTCCTTTGTAAAACTTGAAGTCTCATACAACCCACGTGCATGTAATTTGCAAGATAAAATTACATTCAATTGTTCTTGGATCAAGTAAGTTGGTCTCCATTGATATTACAGGGTTACCACTTCTACTTTCTGAGCACAAATAAACGTTAAGTTAGCCAAAAATATATTGTCACTTCAAAAGTTTACAACAAAATTTGAAGTTTCATTTTTTTAGCATTAAACTATGTTTGTTTCTTTAACGTTATATTTAATTATGTCATATCTGTTTTTACGCTTTTAAAATTTGCTATTGAAACAGATATGACTTGGCTCATGGTCAGAAAATGCAGACGACTAGATGTTTTATTGGGTAGCTGGGAGTCAAACTTCAGCTCAATATTTTCCAAGTATAGTAGCTGTTAAACTCAAACGTAAATATTTGGAAACCTGATTTTGTCTACACAGCGTTAGCCTAGTTGTTTTGCCTCGCCCTATTCTCCACCCTCCCTATCAGCTTTCTTCTTTTCAAAGTTTTTAATAATAACCCCACCCGTTTTCTAAGCAATTGTGAAAAAAATATTGTCGATAAAAATCCTGTCTGGCTGGAAGTTAATCAGCTATAGTCAGTTACATCTCAAGTTTTCAAGGTACTAAAAATAAATTAGTAATACAAAGCTGTTTGGGTCAATGAACTCATCCTTAGAGTTCAGCAAAGGTCATTCGATCAATGATTTCTAGATTGATCCAGATTGGATTTTTAGCAGCGATCAGCATGCTTTCACGCAAATGGCTATGTTTGTGCAGAGGTCACTCGTTAGATAATCATTTCCAGGCATTTAAATAATTCTCCCATCAAGAAAACAGTTTGAAGAGATTTAAAGGTTAATATAGTAACGATGTGACTGTAATGTTTGTATTAAATGTTTTGTAATCCGTTAACTAGCTGAAGCAAAAATAGAATTGGCATGTTCTGCATTTTATAGCCTCAGGTTAGTACAACTGAGATGTGACAGAAAAAAAATTAATGCGTAATTTTAGATCTTACCACCCATAAAGTGCCACCAGATGTCACTAATTTGCAACCCTTGTTAGCATTAAGATACGTATTAGGCAGTCTGCAGGTCAGAAACAGGCTACATCTTCACGGAGGGTACTTTTGCACGCTAATTTGGAAGGAATTGAAAGCTGTGAATGGCTGTGAAAATTTTATTGTATTTAATGTAATTTTAAGATACTGAAACTCTATCTCCAAATAAAAATAGAATCAGTCTGTTTTTGAACAACTTGGTTATTCTAATTTGCAAACTGCTGAAAATTCATGTTGATGTATATTTATTTAAAGTTAATTAAAAAAAACACCAAAAAATATTATTTAGATAATTTCAGTTTAGGCCAGTGAGATTTTCTGTAGTGATTAAAAATAATAATAATAAATGATAAAATAGATTTATGATTGTCAGAGAAAACAAAAAAAAGAGCAGTTTTGCTATATATTAGGGAACATACAGAATGGAGTAATAGTATAGTTATTTAAACTCTTAATAAAGAAAGGACAACTTCACATTACTATAACTTGATGTAAAAACTGATACAGCCTCGTGATACACAATTATTATTGGTAGACAGAATTTTTATGTCAGATTTGCTATTCGCATGTAGCTCGCCATGAAGCAATTACTTTAAAAAACATTTACTTTTTGGTGTTATGGAAATATTGATTAAATGGTTTTTGTTTGCATTTGCAATCTAGAAATATTGAAAATCTAATATTCATTAAATAATTTATCATCATTCAGTAATCTCCTCCTAATCAAGTTTAAGACGCGCCCTCATCATTGAAAGCACAACTCCTTATCGTTAACTGGACTAAACATTGCTGATATGTAATATCATGGAAATTGATGTTTAATAATTGTTACTGTCAACAATAATTTTTTATCAATAATAGAATTTGTAGTAATTAAAAACGCAATCACCTAAAACGATGGTTATAAAGTAACATTTATGTCTTCGGTAACAGGTACGCTATAGCGCCATGTGATGCCATTAGTAATAGTAAAAAGGTTTAAAAGTTAGCGGCTATGTGTTTACTATGATTGGCAAGATGCCAACCTCAGTTGCAATTCTCAAGCAGATTTTGTTTCATCTTTGTTGTGACTTCATTCATTCCTAAAGCGCGAGCATACAGCAGCCCTTCTAAGAATTTTAGTTGAAAATATGTTTAGCCCGCTTCTAAGAACAACCTTGTATTAACAGTTTTATATTGACTGAGAGTCTGAAATAAAAAATCGTTTAAATCTCTGTCAAATATCGACTTACAGTCAGATAAAATCAGATTTTGCTAACCACTTTAGGAAGACGATTTTTATTAGATACTGTATCCATTGTTATGATACCTTCACTTATAAAGTCTGGCAACCTGATCTGATTGGCACAGAGTGTAAAAAACATGTAGGTACAGTGGAAGTTTTTTAAAAATCAGAATTTTTTATGTTTAAAAAGCAAACAATTTTGAGGTTTTTAGGTATTTAGGAATTCCAAAAGAAAAAAATTTATAAATTTTACAATCTCTAGTTTGTCAACCAGCTATGTGAGCGTGAAAATGATTAAGAGTTATCTTCTCATAAAAGCTGATTGACAAAAATTGCACCGAGTAAATAAGAGGTATAAGAAGAGAACAAAAGAGCTGTTTGAAGCATTAGTTACTAGATTTTGCTAGAAGTGCTTTATGAACAAGGTATGATGCAATCATAAAATTTAGTGCCAAAACTCACGTAGTCAAATAGCTAGATAATAAGCTGTAATTATCTCCGCATTGCATTTAATTAAATCCCGCTTGACAGGCGCATAGAAGATACAAAGTGCAATATTTTATTTGCCAAGAACTGATAAAGAGATCACCAAAGAATGGCAGTATAATCAGTATGAAATCTGCTGAGAGATTTGTTGGCGCCCTAGGCATGACTGTGTTAGCATTCCATTGCCTATTATAGACAGTGCTCTATTTCCTGGCACTTTGCCATCTACTATGTCAGCCGCAGCCACACAGCATGTGAATTATCGCTGAAGCTGGTGACTTTACAATTAAATTTTCAATTGTTTACTTTAGAAACGAACGTAAGCAGATGATTTTATAATGTGATCGAACTGTTTCAGTTCAAATATTTTGATTTGATTACGTCTGGAACATTGAGAGCTGTCAATTGCTCTAAACAATTTCCTTGAGAGGTTTGTGAAGCTTTGGAAGGATGCCAACATCAATAACGCTACGATTTTTTGTCATTTACCTTTTGCTCTTACATCCCATAGAATGCGTTCTTTCTGTAGATTGTTCTTTACATTGAGATAAGAATAGTAGAATGGTAAAACACTGAAGCTAAAGCTAAAAGACTGATGGGAGATGTATGATGGTTTTAGATGAGAAATTGTGTTACAATGACTAGTATAAACATATCGATCGTCTGCATTTCCAACTCTTGCACCAAAAAAAACACTCAAGGTCACAGCGTGGCAGACAAGCCACGTGTTGATGATGTAACAGGCGAAAAACGACTACCAAAAATGATTAAAACTTCGTTTGAATCAGGTATTTTCCAAAGTTTTATATATTTCACTTAGCTTAGGTTTGAAGAGCCAATTCCGGAAGCATCCAGGATCTAAACCCACATGCCAATAATGTCAAAATACCAGTTTGTACAGGACTGTGCAATCCATGCTCCGATGTAATACATATCTGATTTATTTTCTATAAATAGCTCATTAGAGTCAAAGATATTTTCACAAACATGATTGAATGCAGCAGCATGCTGCCAATGCTAGTAGTTCCAACCCATTGACTGTTTACAAATTACTTGGTAAGGCTAATTACTCGG
The DNA here is from genome assembly GCA_945261195.1 of Cryptosula pallasiana. NCBI lineage: Eukaryota > Metazoa > Bryozoa > Gymnolaemata > Cheilostomatida > Cryptosulidae > Cryptosula > Cryptosula pallasiana. The sequence goes on from OX183136.1 coordinate 37,814,355, forward strand.
AGTATAACATTCACTTAGCTTGTCAACTGCTTACATAGCCTAGGCTTTCTAATCTGTTTGCTAGAACATCACGCTTCTACAGATGTTTTCAACAATTGAAAACTGTTAAAATAAAAACAAAGTTCTTTGAACACTTATAACAAATCAATTTGTTTCATTTTCTTGGAGTTATGTTCTATTCGCTTCACACTGTTAATGTCATTCTGGTGGTACATAATTTTTATTGTTTGTTTTTCCACTGTTACTAATAGCAACGAGACGCATCATCACTAAACTTGAAATAAATAAAATTAAATATGGTTTTCTTAGAATCGCTAGCGCGCTGATGACAGAACTCGCATCTCTATTTATTCCTAGATTATTTTTTGTTCTCACAATTTTATTAAGAATAATATACGTTTCCTTTAAAATTTTGTTTGCTTGTTGATCAATTTTTGAGGAAACCTTCTGTGGTACCAATGACATGCAAGAAATTTAGTACTTGTACCAACTCCTCATGCTGTTTGCTAAAGTTGAAATACGAAACTAATAGATAACGACTTTTAACATTTATATTATTAAATAGCTGAGCTCTGAGAATAGCAGGTTGTAGCTGATCCATAGAGGACTTTAGATGAGTTAACAAAACTCTGGTTTGCGGCATTGATCTCATTTAAACACAATTCTTTCTGGGGCAAATGTAATTTTTTTCTAGCTATTTCAGATTCGAGTTGCTGCCAGAAATGTATTAGGGTTAAAATAAAAGATTCTTTAGCACATTCAATAAAACTCAATCATTGTTTTATTAAAAATAGTTACGATTAAAAACGGATCAATTATCTAGAATAATAGCCCAAACAGCATGTTTTATTTAATACGCGACGTTGCTAAAATGATTGTTTAAAAATGGATGTTTCGGACATGTGCTGTCTGAAAACAATCCAAAAACAAAATTGTACTAACTCAGTTTAGCGGTTTTTCATAGATTGATTGTTTCATTTCCTGTGGTGAGCTAATAATTTTTAAATGCTTTTGTAACAGATATAAAACACTCATTGTTATAATTTCACTAATCAAAAACCCAGGATTCAGTGATCTAAAATTATATTTCAAGATATCGCTTTGACAATCCCTCCTAGTGCTCACTGTTGCAAATAGTAACTAACATTTCTGTTTTATTGTTTATAAATAAATGTTTCATGTATTACAACTGTTGATGAGAATGTTAGAACACTTTCTAAGTAAGTATTCATCTGTAGTAAAGGCTGAATTAGAAAACGCCATTTTAAAAAGACGATCGGTTTTTAATTAGTCATTTTTCAAGTGTTGATTATTTAACTGTCATTTTTAAAAGTCTGCGCTTAGCTTTTTGCACCAAATTCAACATTATAAGTGTAAACTGTCAAACCTTTTACCAAGTGACAAAAGTTCTCAAATGGCAGCACTTCTCTAGCGTACTGGTGAGTTTGCACCAGGTCAGGTGTGGCGTTATTGCCACCAGTATTGTGTAGTCAGATTAGTCAATGGTAATGTCATTACCTCAGTGCAGATGGTACATTGTCTGCCACTAAACACCCATTATCAGTTTTCCAAGAAAATGAACCAATTAGGTCATTCTACGAATATTTGATGTCTGATGTTTGTTTGATGCTGCTGCCTTTCTTTGTGAAAAATGAAAACTAACGAGCATGTCGGGATTCACAGAGACATCGAGGAAGGAGATTGGGAGCAAAAAATCTGTAAATAGACTTATGTCATATTTCATCCTGTCAGCAGACAGAAATTGGTAAGGAATTCCAAAATTGTTTTTATAAATGCGGAATCTTGTTTGGTAAGCAAACACATTTCCTGTTTTGTTAACCAATTAATTGTCTCAGCCAGCGCTGCTTCCTGATTTCTTAGAAATAGGTAAGCATTGGTTAAAAATAATCATGTGGGTGGATGGCATGATAAACTCGAAGTAGTAATATGAAAATCAGAAGCTTAAGTCAATTGTTAATTGTCAATTTTCAACATTTGGACTTCATATCAATCCATGCAACAGATACTGCAAAATTTTGTGTTTATCTATTAACAGACTAATTCCCAGCATTGACCATGTGGTAGTGATCATTAATTACATTTTAGTAGTGAAATCAAGTTTCAGTAATTTTGAATGGCATATAAATACAAAATATTATATAAGATATTTAATAAATTGTAAACCTTCACAAAATTTGATCATTAAAATCAACTTACAAAGTCAAGTATACGATATTCGTTAAGCTATCCAGGTTACATTACACATACTTGCTTTCTCAAATTCTTTTGAAGTGGTTTCTGCTTATATGTTTCGGGTATTCTTTTAAAAAAAGCTTGCAATTAAAAGTATAGTTTAATATCACTTAAACTATTGTCTTCAATCTTTCAAGTTTATATTTGCAAAAAAAATAAATGAACAACTTTGGTTTTTTAATCTTCAAGATTAAAATTTTGTCAGACAATATTTTACATCACCATTTAAAATGCTGGTCAGCAGCAGTTTTTTGTGACTTGGGAACTCTCTGAGTTCTCTATATTATCTGAAATATATTATTTAGGATTCCTAAGCTTTTCTTTTCATTAGAAGAATAAAAAAAATGAGTTGTTCTTTAAAGATGTGTAATACCAAAAATTTACTGATCATTTCGTTTCACATATTTATAACATTTAACAATTCGTCCCCTTTATGTTATGACTCCTAGCTACACCCCTTCATAGCCTTTTATATTGGCTTTTAAATTAAGGCCTTGATTGTTGCGACAGCACTATAAATAGCAGGCTGCCAATACCTTTCTTTCATAACTGCTCTTCACATTACACACTAACCACTTCTAAGGCTGCAGCATTTAGAGGGGCTTTTGTTGACTCTGGTATAACAAAGAGTTTTTATAGCAGAATGGAACCAGTCTGGATGAGCGTGCAAATGTTTATGTTAGTAACAGTGCTGTTCGGAGCTGGCGTCTGCTGCAGAAATGTACCCGAACAGATGAGTGTTCTGAGATCACCAGCTGGAGTGAACCACATTGGAGCTGATTTCTACCTCGTAAGTGATAATAAGTCTCTTTGACAAATTTACTAGTAACTAACAATGTCTTGTATGATTTAATATGCATATGGTTGTTTTCAATATTATAACGCAAAGTATTTATTTTCTTGTTGAAGGAGTTAGCTCGCACACCCAGTGGACAGAAGCAGTTATTGAATCTTTATTACCAGAACTTGTACTCTCCAGATAAGTCCGCCAGAGCTACTGTGCTTAAACTCTGCCAACTGATGTGCAAACACTGCAACCCAGAGGGAGCAGCAGGTAAAGCTGGTTTAGATTTGAAGATTAAAGATGTTTTGACAACTTTTGTTTTTATTTCTTGGCAAGAAAACAAAGAAGTTATCTTACTGACCATTTGAGAGATGACCTTTGGTGATTGAGTAGGATTGTTCTTTTTTCATTCTTTAACAGTTTACTCATGAAATATGTAGTAATATCTGTAAAATTTGAAGAACCTAGCCTCGATGATGTAATATTTAATAATTCTTTTACTCAATTCCAACATTTAGATTGTCGTTGCATTAATGTTGAAGAACAACAAAATTTCAGTTTTTTAAAATATTGTTCGGCAATTAAAATAAAGTTTTTTAATAATTTAACGAAATAATATAAATGGAGCAGTATTCAAAGTTTGTACGAAGAAGTGTTTAAAAGTTTTTGGTTAATGAAAAACTTTTTTTAATATGTTGTCTGTCCAGCCTCCTTGGAATCAAACTTCATCCGAGTTAATCTTTTTGTTGTAGAAGTCGAGGAATACAGAGAGCGAGGAGTTCTAATAGAAGAAACAGAATTGCATGGAAATTCTCAGTTGTACAACGAGTGCGAGAAGTCGTGTTTCCTTGCATCCGAACCAGTAGTTTTTGATGACTACTTCTCACGATGTGAAGATTGCATAAAAAATGAAAATCAGTGCTAGCCATGTGCACGGTTTAATCTTTTTATGTGGTTTACATTATACATCTCTGACACGATGCCGGTGTGTATATTATATATTTGGAATGGTTTATAGTTGCAATTGGCGTTCTAGCTATGCAAAAATATAAACTCCTTGGTACAATAAAAAAGTTCCCATCATATGTCATCAAGGAATTTCCGGAAGAACACATCTTCGAATCCCCAGTGTGTACCTTTTAGTTATCATGTTTTGTGTGCCAAGATCCCAATTTTTGGTTAAAAGTTCTGTGTAACCTCAGATTTGAAATATATTTTTATAGTTTTGTTGATGTATGCGATATTATACTATTTCATAATGCAATAATGATGAAATACAGATATTTTGTTTGCCAATTTCAACAAAAATGTTTATTCTTTGACAAAAATGTTGGCAGTGATATAAATATAATCCAATTATGTTTGTTTGCCAACTGTAACAAGGCATGTTGGCAGTAACGTGCCTGGGTTCTACCACTGTTGCTGCAGTTATGGTCTCTAATCAAAATTTCAGCTCACTGACACCGTTGACGCTAGTCATAGACCTATAACCTCCCTGTAACCCCCCTGTTATAGGTCTATAATGCTAGCGCCTATGTTAAATTTCTAAAAGACAAGTCTAATAATCAGTAACTTGGAATGGATTTAGTCATGGGATACCTTTCAAAGCTAGCTAAGTGCGATTAAGTTTTGGATTACATAAGAAGCTTAATGGATCTATTCATAATTTTTTCTTATAGCCTTCATAGCTCGTTGTAAACTATTGTATAGGGCTAAACCTGGTTCAAGTTCTCTCTACGCTGTCGTAATCTCAAAGTAAATTTTTTTACGTATTTTGTGTGGTTTGTGTATGTATATCTATGTAATTAACCAGGTGATTGCTGACTTATCCAGCATTTGCTACCAATAAGAAGTAACTTATCAGCATTTAAGGCCCGCAACCTTAATAATCTGCTTTCATTAGCGGCTAGCAGTAAACTCTTTTGAACTTGTCCTCACCTGTAGCGCAGCATCAATATAGGCTCTACACTTGCTTATGATAAAACATGCACGCAAATCAATCAGCAAATTTACCACAAACGAAGATGTGAAAACACACTGGGAACATGACTAGTGGTTACAGTCAGATTGCCTGCCCACAGAGAGTAGATAACTACTCATATATAATGTGTATTGAATAATAAATTGATAAAAGGTCTTTTTCCACCTTTATTTGTTATTAGCATTTCAGTGCCACACACTATGATGAACAAAATATTATTTATTACTATTGTTGTACACTCACATTTTATCTAATCATTGCTGTAGTACAGCAGTCGGTGCTTGCTACAAAAAAATATTTATTTATAATCATCATCATGATGGAGGTAATAATCATTAATATTAACTTTATCATCCGAAAAAAATTGAATTAGTCTCATTTATCCAATAATAAATAATAAATAACAATAAATAATTTATGGCATTATTATTTTTCTGTGGTTATTAGTGAGTATTAATATTTGTAATAAAAGATAATTATTATCAATGATAATTTTTGCTATAGTGTATACAATGGTCGGTACTAAACGGGAAAGATTGCTCACTGTTGCCTGAACCAGCCAATCAGCGTGTTCACCTCCAGCGAAATATCAAACATGTTTAATATCTTGGGCTGCAATATATTTTTTCCAAACGGAAGCAAAAAATGAATTTGGTGTTTGGGCCTTGATGGTATTATTGTATTACACAAGAATATTTTATATGTTTTATTATTAGTTTCCTCTCCAAAACGGGCAACATTTTTGGCTTCTTAAAACTAAATTTTTGTCCCTGTGAATAAAGGGAGCATAACTCCAATATGTTTCATTCCGTAAATCAATCGATATGTTAGCAGAAACTTGTGATGAGCGAAGTTTGAGTAATAAAGTTTGTATATGACTCACTGCTTTCACAATGCATCAGCTTCATTTGCTTCATCTGTAAAGCCTATCAAATAAATTATTTTCCTGTTGAGTAATTAATAAAACAATGGTTTCTTTATATTAGATGCATTTCAACCAGATCAGCTAATATTATAGATGTCTATGTTATATCATAGATCATAGGTGCTCCTGTAACATAGACATCTTCATTTGTATACTTTCCTCTTCATTCCATGTCGCATAATAAAACTTTTTTGGCAAAAACATCGTTACAAATTCAATAGCTAAAAGCGAAGAACTGAGTTTTTTTAATTATAGAGATAAAGTGACAACAGAATTTTTTCACCAATTATCAATTTCATTCTTCATACAAGAATGAAAGATTTAATTGCTAAAAAAATTATTGTGGTTTTATTTACTTATTTTTGAAGGCGAAACAGCTGCTGCTGTCACAGCTGTCAATAACCACGGAGAGAATGGACAAAAAGTTGGCATTGGTTCTGGATCAGCCATTGTGTACGCTGTGCAGTGAATTGCTGAGAGAGTGAAGAATGAAAATCTCATATTCTGACAAAAGTTTTTATTTGAACACGGACCAACTTTTCATCAACATTCAAGTTCCATTTTTCTCAAAGATTTTTCTTCTAAAAAGCTAACCGTCCAATCAAATTCTATTATTTTGAAAATAGCTTTGCTAACCGATAGCGCCTATCCCAATTAACTGACGTAATTGTACTTTGTTCTGTTTATGTGAATAACTTTCATCATAAAGTAAAAACACCGACTACCATCTCAAATATTGCTATCCTCTGTGTTGCGTAAGCTTTACCATATCGCGTTACCGTGTGAAATTAAGTTGAACGCATTCAAAAACGTTTTAAATACTTTTCTGGGGCCACATGACACCAAGTCGTACTTTTTCTTATTTCCTGGTGACTAATTTCAAAATCTTAAGTTTCAATATTTGTTTTTCAAAGTTTTACTGGGTGCTCGTGATTATTACGTAATACCCTGTGTTCTTGGTACAAAACAGGAGTGTAACTAACCCCTGCTTAAAAATAATAATCTTCTTAACTCGTTTTATAGAAAGTTCTGAAGATGTGAGGCTTAAATTTTTTTTTGTATCTTTTTTAAAAGTAATTATTTTAAAAAAAAAAATTTTGAGAACGCTTCGCAGTAGCACTTAGCAAACTAATAATAATATCTCTCATCCCTTGGCCAAGACAACTTCCTGAACATACGCTCCTGCATTTGTTTTTTATGGCAGCTATATAAAATACATCAGCTTATGAGAACGGGCCATTCCTATTACTTAATCTAAAGCTCATCATATTTCAGCCAATTAAACTATTCGCTGACTTCAATCACGTAACCATAATCTGCAAATAATTATTTTCACAGGGAAGGCTATAGAAAGATGATGTTTTGTTTGTATGCGATTATTGCTGTGCTGATCATTCCTGGATTCTGCAATGTGATTACAACTCCACCACCAAGTGATCCAAATGTTTCACAGGGTGAAGAAATTTCTTGCGACACAGAATTGGATTTTACTGACCCAGCAACCAGAGGAAGGGTGGAACGATTTTTAGCGCGAGGTGGTAATTGCAGCAAAAATAATACCTTGGAACAACAGGTCAACTACATGGTAGGTTGTGAAGCTTTGCTCACCTAAAGCATCTTTTACCTTATTTTGTTAAAGACAAATAATAATTATTCTTCAAAAAAATAACAATGCGGTAATAATTTTACATACGCATTTAATGCAAAAATTGGGCAGCATTTATCTGACAGCCCTGAAATTACAGTGGTGGAGACAACTTTGTTTAAACAGTTTAATTTAAATGTTATAAAATTAATAATAAAACAACAACGCACATTCAATACTTGATTTTTCCTTTATTGATATATGAACTAATTCTAAAACAGTTGAAGCAAATTTTAAAACTTACGAAGCTTTTCTGTATTATATTTTTTTATAAACTTAAAAACTAACAAAAATTTTTAATTATAATTTTATTTATTTATTACAAGTTTGCAGCCTAATTTCCTGACCATATATCACTTTACTAGTTGCAATGTATTAAGATGAAGTTTTGCTCCATACACAGATTTTTGATTACAATAAGGTTTTGGCGGTAAAAAAATGATGTTTTTTTTAGGAGTTATCTGAGTCGCCATAATTTTAGGGCTGTCAATTGAACGTTACCACAAAAAAGCATTCAGAGTCACTCTCACTTTTAGCCATAAACAAAAACAGCATTCGGCATGACACCAACAAAATAATTTGTTCTGAATATATTTTGAACGCGACAATTCACCCGGTTCAACTCTTTTATATGCAAATAATTTGCCAACAAAACTTTTTACATGTAGGAGCAGTATTTGATTGGGTACTATTAAATCAGAAACATTTGCTAAAAGAAAATTTTTGAATTTTTTATTGTATTATTATGTAATACCATTTTGTAGCTTGGATATAACAATTTAATTATTTAGTCTGTAAATCACAGCTGAGTATTAGTATGTACAGTTGTAATCACCTTTAATAGATGGCTGGTAATATAACTTTTAATGCTAATTCAACACAAAAAATTATTTATATCATTATTTTATTTAATTTCTTGACATTATCGCATTCAACACAGGCATTAAGTGCAACATCGCTGATAGCTACCTAAAATGACAGAAATCAAATCTGTTTTTCTCCCTGTTATAAAATATTTATAGCACAAAACCATTAAAACTGAAATATTTTCCCACCATTTGCCACTCATGAGCCAATTCATTAAATAAGGAGCCGGTCGGTGACAAATTTACTGGAAAGTTGAAAACTTTCCTTCATTTTCAGTGCTAAAAGTTTGCCATTTGCCCTCAGCCTATTGCCACTTGACGATTGTTATTTGTCAGTTGTCAGCTGCTATTTGTCAGTTGCCAATTGATATTTGTCAGTTGTCAATTTCTATTTGTCAGTTGTCATTTTCTATTTGACATGCCTTTTTGTCAGTTTGAAGTTGCTATTTGTCAATTGCCAACTGCTGCTTTGTTTTATTATTTACAGAATTTGGTCAGAACAGCAAGTGGGAGGCTGGAGATTCTAGAATTGTACCAGGAAAGTTTGAGACTTGCCACAAAAACGTATTTAGATACCCCTTGCAGACTGATGTGTAGCTACTGCTATGGCAGAACCGAAGGTAAACATTGTTACATAATAAGTGATCAAACATTAATAATTATTAATGAATGAAATAGTAGTATTTATTAGCAATGTGTCTTTGTACTAATAATACTGAAATCAAGCTTGAATTTTGGTTGTAGGAGTAGGTGAGGATGTGAGGCAGTTGGATCTAAACGCCGAAGAAAATGAAACTCCATTTCGCTTGTGTTATAAATTATGTTTGCGAGAGGATGCATCCCAAACAACTGAAAGCATTTTTGTTCAATGCCAACTTCGCATTCAAAATGAAGCTTAGTGCTAAAGCCCAGAAGAAACTCTACCTTTACCTGCACTTTGACTCAAAGCATTGAACAATGCTAAAAACACTGTGTCCATGATTATAATAACAATTAGCTATTGGTAAGGTCGTATCCGCTATGACCGACCATGCCTCATGGCACAATAGTGGGCCTTTACTTATCGTAGACATAACTTACATTAAATCTCACATTTATCTGCTTGACACCTTCAATAACGTTTTGGATGAAATAAGCAATCATATTGTGTCAGCATTTTTTAGCTCTAAGAAAATCACTCTGGTATTTTTATTCATAAATATTATATTATGAAATACATACTTCATTATTTCAACAACATTATTTGTTTAATTTACCATCCATGGTCAATCTTGGATAACTTTATTACAAATCAATAAACTGCAACAATAACAGTTTTTTAATTTTGATCGAGTCTTGAAATATATAATTTTGAATATGTGAGCTTTCTGATGCAGCTGTTCTTAGGCTTATTATTAACAACAAAAACAAAATTCATATTTCCCCAAATTGCTACATTTGATATACCCAAAAAGTGATCATTGAACAGCCACTAATGTCTGGTAAAAAACGGAAATTGGAACAAATGTAGACAGGAATGAACGTGGTCAGGAATTAATGCTGGAATAAACATGGACTATGCTTTAAAGATGGAATTTTCGACATTCCCTCTCGAAAGTGGATCTTCTTTGTACCCAGTAATTTGTAAAATATCATTTCGACTTTCATTTCAGGAGTTGTCTACTTTGGGAAGAAACGTTATTGTTTTTTATTTGTGGAACAAATGTCGAAACGAAAGTTTATATGTCGCCAAGAATGAATGTCGACACTTCTAAGAATGAACGTCAAATTTTTCTTCTCTCTGACATAGTCGACTTTTATTCCAGGCCTGTCTGCATTCATTCCTGTCGGTGTTCTTTTCAAATTAAAAAAAAAACTGGTACTAAAGTTAATAAGATTTTCTTAGAAAAACTTAAAAACAAAGCAATGAGACTGTAAATCTATAATTTATATTCAATTTAAATGATTTCAATAATAAACATCAAACCATATTACACTTTTTCGCTTGCGGTGTTAAAAAACAGATATTACTACAGTCTTGGCAATGAGGTCTAGACTGGTAAGAGTACAAACACAAGGTGTCGCTAGCACTTCCGACAACCAAATGACTTGGTCTGCACATTAATTTTCTGTAATACAAATCTAAATTTGAATTAGAGTTATCTCCTGTAGAGCAGACAACTCTGCTCAAAAAGTTGTTGCCGCTGCAATTATAACGTATAAATGCTTCTGGTAAAGGTTTATCAAATCATTAACAGCTTCACAGGCTGTAAAAGTTCACTTATTTTCATTAAAACTCAAATTTTTGTGCTGGCAGTAGTAATATATGAGCAGATCTCCCTACCAAGTGTTTTTTTGTGGATCAAACCTTGTAGTTGAGACAATAGGTTACGATGTTGGATGAATTCGCCGAGTTTATATTGTATTTTATTTGAGGGGCATTTGAGTGGCATTTGAGTGGCATTTAAGTGGCATTTGAGTTTTGATTATTTTTTTACTTAATTTGAACTCATATGGCATATAAATTTTGAATGTATGGCATTTGATTTTTTTTTGATAGTTTTAACATTGTATATAAATGGAAACATTATAAGATTGTATGGTTATTGGAAGTTAAGATGTCGACAGAGGATGATGTTGAGATGAGACCGATGAATGAAGTTGATACTATTGATGGTACTGCACGTGATATGATAGATGTTTTACCGAGTATGAAGCGTAAAGCGTTGATAATTATGATGATTTTGGTATTTGTCGTAGGACTTTCCACTTTTGGAGGTGTTACTGAGTTTAGTATGTATGAAGAAGCTATGGGAAAAATACAAAAAGCGAGAAACTCTCCTGTTGGAATCATAAATGAAACTACTGTTGATTGATGAACATCTTTTTATGATGAATGGGAAACCTGAAGATTATGACCCGAGGATGCGATCTCCTTTTACAGCAATGATCGCAAGACCAACTGGATCGGGAAAGACGCAAGCGATTTTTCGAATGATTGAAGCTAGTCAGACTATAGCGCACCCTCCACCAACAGAAATTCACTACTGTTATGGAGCCTACCAAAAAGCCTTTGATGATGTACCAGGAGTGATTTTTCATGAAGGCATGATAGATATAACAGTGAGTTTTCCCAGAGATGGTAAAAATCGATGGCTGATAATTGATGATCTTATGGATGAAGTTTCTGGTAAAGCCGATGCTAATGCTTTGTATACAAAACATAGTCATCATTTGAACATAAGTGTGTTTTTTATTGTTCAGAATCTGTTTTTAAAAGGAAATCGTACAATTTCCTTGAATAGTCATTATTTTTTTCTTTTTAAAAACCCTAGAGATGCTTCTTTTATTTCCTATTTGGCTCGACAATGTTTTCCATCAAAAGTAAAATATGTACAAGAGGCTTTTGAAGATGCAACAAAGAAACCATACTCTTATTTACGAATAGATACGACTCAACAAACGAATGATCAACATAGACTATTGGGAAATTTTACATCAGTTCTCCCTATGATATTATATGTACCCAAGTAAAAGGATATAAATACAATTACTATTCGTTTCACCTCAATCATAATTTGTTATTCAACGACGCAACACGAAAGCGTTATAATGTCTAAAGCTTTGGAGAAAAAATTAACAAGAAATGCAGCTGTGTTGTTATCGCTCAACAATGCAACCTTCGCTATTCAAAAGTCTGTTATAGCCAAAGCCAAAAAGGATTTTATTATGACTCTAATGGAATGTGCTAAAGCTATTATAAATGGAACGATACCATTGACATCATCTCAGTATAATGAGTTGCAGCGGAACGCGAAGGATATTAGTGCTTTAGTAAGAAGATCAACGTTAGATGATAAGAAAGCTGTATTGCAAAAAGGAGGATTTTTAGGCGCTCTACTAGGACCTATCATCAGCAATATAGTTCCTGGGTTACTTAAAAGTGTGCTAGGTGGAGGGAGAAGATAAAGATGAAACTCTCAACACGAATGATGCGAAATAGAACGGCGATTTTAGCTCTGGATGATCTGAGTAAGAAAGGAAAAATCGCTATAGTCGAAAAGGCCAACTCAGATTTGTTTCAATCATTGATAGAAAGTGTTAAAAATATTATATTAGGTAATGTTCCTCTTGATTCTGAGCAGTTTATTGAGTTGCAGCGTTACAAGAAGGAGCTACATAAACTTAGTGGTAGAGGGACAGTTGATGATAAGCGTAAAATTTTGATTCAGAGTGGTAGAGGGAATCTTTTGGATGCTATTATAAATCCTATTGTATCTGTTTTATCATCAATAAAAAGATGAATCGTCAGCCTTTAACATTCTCCAGACGTAATTTTATACTCACTGAAGATGAATACTATAGATTAACGGAAAGAAAGGATAATAAAACAGTGGTAAAGGAAGAGAAAACCAGACCTCCATTGTATTATAATCCTATGGAAGCTATAACAGTGAGAAATATGAAGCGAAAGCGAAATGATCTACTGGAAACGGCTTATGATTCTGACTTATCCTCACACGAAAAGTTAGATGAAAATGTTGAAAACCTACGTAGGTATTTGTCTGATGTCAAAAAGATTAAAAATAACCAAAACCAGACACAAAAGGATAGTTGGAATCTCATTAAGAAAAAAAAGATAGAGTCTACTTTTCCTTTGGCCAATAGCACAGTTATTGATAATAAACCTAATGCCTTTTCACCAAATGTTGATAAAGACATTGAGTTAGAATCAGTGAAAGTGGTTGATGATGATGATGACATTGGGATGGAATTAATAAAAGGGAGGTTGTTTGATACTGAAGACTCAACCTTACTCGGAAGTACATTTCTTACTGATGGAGAAGATGAGCACGATAGTGAAAGCGAAAATTTAAAAGAGTTTGAAAAAAAAGCAGCTGATTTAACAACAAAAAAGAGTGATCAAACGATTGCTGTCAGAATGTTGAATAATCTGAGTAAAATTGGTAGATTCGACTCGGAGAAGAACAGACTGAAAATTGGAGAACATTGGTTGAATCCTAGGACTTCCAAAACTTTACTACGAGACGTTCTAACCGAAGGAGGTAAAATACAATCGGGAAATAGCAATTACAGTAGATTTAAAAGCCTGCTAACTGATGAAGGAATCACAACTGTCAGAAAATCCCCGCATCAAACACGTAAGAGTCAGAAGAAAAAGTTGGTCGTTCCCGGTACTAATTCATGGACATCGACACGCTAAAAGAGTTGTATTACAATCCTGCATTACATACATCTCTACGAGGAGCTAGAGCTTTACTGAAAGCTCGTAGAAAACGAGAGGGAGAAAAAAGAATCCGTGAATGGTTGAGTGGTGAGGTTGCCTACACGTTACATAAAAAGGTTGTAACCAAGTTTAAGCAACGCCCTACAATTGTAGCTGGAATAGGGGAACAGCTACAGGTAGATTTGATGGATGTTCGATCTCGAAGAGACGAAAATAATAATACAGCATTTTTACTGACTGCTGTTGATTCTTTATCTAGAAAAGGTTGGGCTGTGCCGCTCATCAACAAATCAGGGCAGGTAGTAGCAAGAGGATTGAGAAGAATACTAGAAGGGGAAAACTATAAAGCTTTACAATCTGATAAAGGTAAAGAGTTTGACAACGTCAATGTCAAGACTCTGCTGGCGGAAAAAAAAATCAAGCGCTTTACAACCGAAAATGAAACGATAAAGGCATCAATGGTGGAGCGTTTTAACAGAACTTTAAAAGAGAAGATATATAGATATTTGACATATAAAGATGATGATAGATACATTGATGTTTTACCAGAAATGGTTAATGCATACAACAACACAATTCATGGTGCTATAGGTATGAGACCAAATGATGTGAATTTTCAAAATCAGGAACTTGTATGGAATCGTGTGTATGAAGGAGGTGAACATAGTTTAACTCAAGAAGCAAAACTAAAGATTGGGGATTATGTGAGAATAAGTAAGGCAAGAGGAGCGTTTGAAAGAGGATACACCCCGAATTGGACGATTGAGATTTTTATAATCACTGATGTACTTATTGATGAAAAACCTGTTGTATATAGGGTGAAAGATTTAGCTGAGGAGATGATTGATGGTACCTTTTACGAAAAAGAGTAGCAAAAAGTAAAAAAACCCACGATTTTCAGAATTGAAAAGATACTGGGAAGAAGAATGAAAAGAGGTAAAAGACAGATTCTGGTTAAGTGGTTAGGTTATGGAGAAAAGTTCAACGAGTGGGTAGATGAATAGTTTATAAGGAAAGAACGCTTGATATAATCATCATACATTGGGAAAATGTCGATGCTGATAACTTTACCCTCAAACTCTAGTGGTGAAGAGTTTCCTGATAATAACAATTCCGAATTTACAGTGAGACTGTATAAATATTTGGTTATCAATGGTGGTAATTGGGAGGTAAGTCTGCTAGATATGACTTATTCTAATAATTGGAAAAATGTTACCGAAGGGAAAATATATCTAGAAAAGACTAATGTCTCTGGTAAAAGCGAAAAGTCCTTCATCCTAATCGGTAATGGAAGATATGATAGTATGGAGGAGTTGGAGGAGATTATACGAAAGAGAATGATTGAAATGGATTTAGACAAGAAATTCGCCATCTCCTACAACAAGATCACCAACACCGCTTTACTAACTAACAGTGATCCTGATACTGCCATAAGCTTTTCCAAAGATATAGCATATATTTTTGGATTTGAACCAAAAACTATATACCCTCATGGTAGATACAATAATATCTCACCCCCTGATATAAATTCCGGTTTAACATCTCTGTATGTTTATTCCAACATTGTTGATAATAGAATGGTAGGAGATACGAATGTACCTTTATTGAGAGTAGTTCCAGTTCAAGGAAAGAAGAATAGCGTTGTGTATCAAGAATTTAAAAATCCTCACTATGTTGACGCTTCATCACTAAATAGTGATATGATTCAAGTACTTATAACGAGTGACGACGGTCAACGAATACCATTTGATGGTGGAAAGGTTGTGTTGACGGTTCACTTTAGAGAGAAACAATTATAATGAGTTTGGTACGATACACCCCTGAGGATTCAAAAGATTTTTTTGATGAGTACTACAAGATGCAAGCTGGAAATGGAATTGGAGTGTATAGTGGACGACGAGTGATGCCTAATATGAGAGGAAATGGACTTGGTAGTATTTTTTCAAGTATACTTAAATCTGCAGCACCAATGCTGAAAAGAGGAGCAATTAGTTTGGGGAAAAGAGCACTGTCTGTAGGTGGAAATGTAGCGCGTGATGTCATCGATGGACAAAGTTTTGCAGCGTCAGCAAAGAAGAGGGGGATGGCAGAGTTGAATGATCTGGGAGGAGATGTGCTCAATGCAGTCCGTCTAGATAGTATGAAAAGGAGAAAAACAAGAGGTGGAAAGAAGAGGAGAGGTGTTGGTAAACGTGGCATATTTTAATAGCAGTAGAATCCGATATAAAGACAGCTGAGCTTGATATCTATATTCATTAAGCGGTAACGCTTCAAGCATTCATCACTCGCAAAAGATGGCTAGCCTAAATGGAACAACAGGTAATAAGTTGGAAGGTTCTTCCTACAACATAAATCCAACGTTGGATGTATTTGCTACGGAACCAACAAACATATCGGTAGAAAGATCGGAATATGTTGTCATCAGACCTGATAGGTTAGATCCTTATGGTAGTATTGAGTTAACCTTGTCAGGGAGCACTGTACATTACACAGATCTCTACAACTCGTTTCTGCAAGTTGAAGCCACGGTTGTTCAAGATGATGGAACCGATATTCAAGGTAATGATGATGATGCAGCTGTGTGGATGGGGGATTCAATGCATACATTATTCAGCGAGTTGAAAATGTCGATAGAAGGAACCACCGTTGAATACGCTAACAACTACGGTTTACGCTCCTACTTTTCACAACTACTCGAAAACAGTGCAGAAAGAAAGAAATATCAAGGTAAGATGGAAGGATGGTTGTATGATGATTCAACTAGCAAAGACGCTGCTGATCACAAAACCGCTGATAAGAAAAAGAGGAGAGCTCTAATCATAGATGGAAAGACAATAGAATTAACTGGAAAACCTCATCTCGCATTATTTCAGCAGAAAAAACTAATAATACCAGGTCCTACTATGCAGCTGGAGTTTGAGTGTGCCTCTGGCAAACTAGCTTTGTTTGCTGCGGATGAGGCGCCCACAGGAGGAGCAAAGATTAGAATTGATAAATTTGAACTTCATCTTTGTAAAGTTAAGGTGAATCCTACAATACAAAACTCCCAACTCAGTTTGGCGTTGGAAGGTCACAACTACATTTATCCAGTTGATCGAAAACGGATAAAACTATATGGAATTCGTGCTGGTGTTGCGCAGATTGACATCACTTTGGAAGAAAACAAACAAAAACCTAAACAAATTTATTTAGGTTTAGTTGATCACAACGCAATGAACGGACGTTTCGCCTTGAATCCATATAGAATGCAGCATGCTAGTGTTGATAGTATTGTATTGAGAGTTGGTGATTGTCCAATTGGAAGGAGATTTGAACCAAATTATGCTAGAGGGATTTTTGGAAGAGAATATCAACAGTTTCTACACGCTACCGGAACTTTGCTTGAAGGTGATAGTCTTGGTATTACGAAAGAACAATACCTTGATGGTACTACACTTTATGGATTTGATTTGACTGGTGATTTTCTTAATTAAAGAAGGATTTCACTCTATGAAAAATGTCACAACAAGTGTGGAAATTCGTTTTAGCACTAACACGGCTGATGGATTATCCCTGGTAGCATACTTTGTAAAAGACGGTGTGTTGGAGATGGATAGCATTCTTCAATTAACTATCGGGGGAGACGCAGTGCTTTAAACAGAAAGTTAGAGATGAATACCATGCAAATTCGTTCGATCTTATCTTCAGACGTTTTATGTCAAAGCGTAGGGATTCATGTTGGAGCTAGAGAACAGTTTTGGAAGCAAATTTGCAATTTTCCAACAGGATGTTTCGTATTCAACACCCATTATTCTCATCAACCTGGGGAGCATTGGTTGGCTGTATACGCTAATGATTCAGAGGTAGATTTTTTTGACTCGTTTGCACGTTCTGTTTCCTTTTATCCAGATGTAAATGAAATACTAAGTATTCATGGAGGATATGAAACAATACAAAGTAATGAAACACAACTACAAAGTTTTTTGTCAACTGTATGTGGCGATTATTGTGTATACTTTTGTTTACTGAGAAGTAGAGGGTGGAGTATGGATGAAATTGTTAGAAGTTTACGAGATATAGGAGATAGTGAGATGAGAGATCACTCAATACGGAGATTCATCATACAGACATATCCTAACTTCGAGTTCATACAAGATAATACAGTAGAAGGGATAGATGGAGTGCATATACAAGGAACTAATTTACTAAGTAAATTGTTAAAATAGATTATTATACTTGATTTTTATTTGTTATAATAAATAAAATGAATAAAATACAACTTATCTCATTATTTGCGCTAAACACTACAGAACCTATAAAAACTATTATTTTGTAATGTTTCAAGCAAGAAATAAATAAGTTCTTCTCATTTTCTTCCTCAGGAGCGCTCTTTAGCTATATCTAAAAGACATAGTAACTAATGACTCTATCATACATAGTTATATGAATTAATTTTACAAAAAATACTTCGGAGCTTTTTTTAAAATAGATATGAAACTTACCATCATAGAAGACGAGTCACATCCTTTGTGTTATCGATTAAGACTTCGATGTACTGTTCTGGACAATTCTCTTTTTCATTTTCATCAAAGTAGGAGAGACAGGTGTGTTGCAGCGAAGTATCAAACAGTTCTGAGGTTTGAATGAAAGCTTGAAGAGCCGAGAGTAGAATGATATCATAGGAAATCATGTTGTTCGTATTTTGTCTTAGTCCTTTGAATACGATTACACCACTTTTTTCAGCCACTACAGATGAAGCTATTTGAGCAGGGATGCTAAGATCTCCAATCAATAGCTCTCCATTCACCATGCATCTGTAATTAGCCACTATAATATCAGCAGTCTTGTTCCAACGAGTATCACATTTTCTTAGCATTCCAGGATTCTCATAAGCTATAACACTTCCTGGTGGAAAATCGTGTAGGTGAGCGACAGTGAAATAAGCCTGTATTTGTCTCAAACTCTTGCCGTACAATGAGTTGAATGGATCGTTGATCTTTCGATTACTCCCTTGAGATTCAGCGGTACGAAAAATCGCATCTCCTGTCTTTCCTTCTCCCATATAAATTAAAACAATTGGACGTGTTTGCTTAGCTTTATTAACAAGCAGTCCTATTTCGGTTGAAACATCACTCTTCACCCGAGTTCTCTTTTTATCCTTTCGGTAGTTGTAAATGATGACACACTTCGATTCATCACGAAATTCAACAGACAACACCTCCATAACTGTTGGTACTGGTAGTTCGCAGATTTCCATGGACTCTTCAAGTTTTTCTAGACTATCTGGAGAGAGAGAGTTTATTAACCCGGCGCTCTTGTAGGTGAGAGTGGTTAGTTCATTACTTCCAGCATCTTGAAAGGGTATTCTGACGTGACGAAAAAGCGTTTCGTCTCCAACATCCGTCAAAGCTGGTTTTTTGCACTTCAAGCCAGTTTCAATATCATCTTTTGTCAAATCAATGAAAGATCGTTTCCTCATCGATGTTCTTTTTGAAGACAGCTTGTTAGTAGGAGATGTGAATGAAGTAAAATCTTGTTGGGATTCTGGTTCATCAACCACCAATTGACTTTCTGCCATATCAAAGATAGGAGAAGGTGATGGGGAAAGGGTTTGCTGGGGTCCTGCTTCTTCATTCATCAGTTGACTTCCTTCGTCTTGAGTATTCATTCTAAAAAAACAAAACATTTTGTTTAATTTTTCGTAATTAATTTTAAAAGATCATAAAGATCATAAACCTTCAGTTAGTAGTGTTAGCTAACAGAAAATAAATATTTTTACTCTTACCTTTATAAAGAAGATGAGCTCCTAGTTGTTGCAATGGAAGGTCTAGTAGATGTTGCTTCTCCGCTAGCCGTTGTAGAACTGGATGCTTTCTGTGTGAAAACAGTGGCTCTTAAATAGGTAAAGTTGCACTGATTAAATCCTATGAATCAACATTTTTTCACGCGAATACAACCCAATGCTTTCGCGGGAATAAATAATTTATTTTCACGCGAATGGAAACTGTTGCTTTCGCGGGAATAACAATTTTATTTTCACACGAATACAAACCAATGCTTTCGCGGGAATAAATAATTTTGTTTCACGCGAATAGAAACCGTTGCTTTCGCAGGAATAAACATTTTATTTTCACGCGAATACAAACCAATGTTTTTCGCGGGAATAAATAACTTATTTTCACGCGAATGGAAACCGTTGCTTTCGCGGGAATAAACATTTTATTTTCACAGGGATACAAACCAATGTTTTCGCGGGAATAAATAATTTATTTTCACGCGAATGGAAACCGTTGCTTTCGCGGGAATAAACATTTTATTTTCACGCGAATACAAACCAATGTTTTCGCGGGAATAAATAATTTATTTTCACGCGAATGGAAACCGTTGCTTTCGCGGGAATAAACATTTTATTTTCACACGAATACAAACCAATGTTTTCGCGGGAATAAATAATTTATTTTCACGCGAATGGAAACCGTTGCTTTCGCGGGAATAAACATTTTATTTTCACACGAATACAAACCAATGTTTTCGCGGGAATAAATAATTTATTTTCACGCGAATGGAAACCGTTGCTTTCGCGGGAATAAACATTTTATTTTCACGCGAATACAAACCAATATTTTCGCGGGAATAAATAATTTATTTTCACACAAATGGAAACCGTTGCTTTCGCGGGAATAAAAATTTTATTTTCACGCGAATACAAACCAATGCTTTCGCGGGAATATATAATTTATTTTCACACGAATGGAAACCGTTGCTTTCGCGGGAATACAAATTTTATTTTCACGCGAATACAAACCAATGCTTTCGCGGGAATATATAATTTATTTTCACGCGAATGGAAACCGTTGCTTTCGCGGGAATAAAAATTTTTATTTTCACGCGAATAAAACAGGAATATTTCACGCTAATAACACTATTCTGATAGAGTTTTCGCGTGAGTGTTTTTAATGGTTATAAGCTAAATGAGTAGGAGTGGCTTATACTATATAAGAACAGCTCTCTCTGCATAGAAATCATTCTCTCCAGCAATAACACATCAACTACTACAGCTGATTTCATCAACTACTACAACTGATTTCATCAACTACTACAGCTGATTTCATCAACTACTACAGCTGATTTCATCAACTACTACAGCTGATTTCTTGGTGATAAGGTAAGAATTAATAGAAAAATTATTTAATAGAAGTTAAAATGTAATTATTTTACAACACTGTTTAATCATCCTATACTAATACTTAACATTTTATTTTAGTTCATTATGAGTTCAAAAAGATACACAATCAAAGACTACCTTCCAAAGATATATCATAGCTATATTAAAGAAAATGTTGAAGTACAGGAAAAGACTGGATATCGCTTGACATTACAAGCTATATTATTATGTATGACACAGCATTTGCTAACTGTAGCTTCTTTACATGGAGAACTTTCACCGGTACAATACCGGCCATACACTACACATAAATACGTTGACAATCCAGTAGAAGTATTTAAGCATATGACTAAAAACAATTTTCAAACAGTTGTAAAAATGTCAAAAACTGTCAGTATTAATGATTACTTAAAGAAAATTCAAAGAAAAGTGTGGAATAAAGAGCTCACTCAAAAATTGATTTCAATACAATGGACTACTGAATTATTATATCATTTTCAATCAGATATATGTAGATACATACAAACGGATGAAAATCTCTCATCATCCATTTTTTCATTTGAAATGATATTGGAACTATTTCAAGCTCACAATATTTAATATGTTCTCTTTATGTATCCCTACTTATTATACAATAAATGTATATATTCACATATTGTTTCATTTTTAATCAATGTATTTATTCAATGTAGATGTATCTCCTCTCTCCCCTCTCTCCTCTTTTCCTCTCTCCTCTCTCTCAAGATACCATATGGGTCGAATTATGTCTAGAATTATCAAAACTTAAATGCCATACATTCAAAATCTATATGCCATATAAGTTCAAAATAAGTAAAAAAATAATCAAAAACTCAAATGCCACTTAAATGCCACTCAAATGCCACTCAAATGCCCCTCAAATGAAATACAATATAAACTCGGCGAATTCATTCAACGCCGTAACCCATTGCCTCAACTCCAAGATTTAATCCACAAAAAAACACTTGGTAGGGAGATCTGCTCATATATTACTACTGCTGGCATTTTGAGAAGATTCTTTCAACGTCAGTTTTTTACAATTTATAAAGCTGGTTCATTCACAGATATTTATATTTATTATAAATAAAACCAAATCAACTTTTACATAAACTTAATTGAGCCAGCTTCGTTCGCTAGCTGTTTCCAGGGCCAAATCACTTTTGAGCGAGACAATCACAGCCACCATCGATGAACAACTATAATTACAAGAAAAGGCAACTCCGAAATAAGACAATTATTGTCAAGTGAAACAGCCCTACCTCCTGTTAGCTAAATATTGTTTCATAAATGTTGTTTGACAGCATAGGTTTTGTCAATTAAACTTTAGCTAGCTAGTAGTAAAATAGGGAAACAGGAAATGTTTATAATGTTGGCATAAACTGGATGTAATTGGAAAATGTTACATTTCATTGCAGTTTCTTCATTACACAAACACAGGACATTGTTTTAGGATTTGTGTCCTCCACATTCATGGATAAATTCTTTAAATGAGAGTACACAACTCCAAATAGTAATAATTCTGTCTCATTAACCACTGTATTATCAGACCACAAAGTTTGAGAAGCAAAAACGTAAAAAGTAAGATGACCAGTTAGCAAGTAGAGGTTAAACTTTGTAACTCAGTTCTATATAATCTTCAAATTGTCAAATAGGGAACTCGCCAAAATTAATCTTGTTAACTGCCAATTGACTATTGTCAATTACCAATGACCAGTGATCATTGCACAGTGCAAACACTCGCCGATGATAAATGGATGTGATGACGGTTTGTGAAAATGTTTTATTAGTTGGCGATAAGTTGTAAAGGAATAACATCAACCACATATGTTGTGCAACAAAACCGCCGATATGGCTCACAGCTGTGACAGAGAATGTTATTGTGTATGATAAAGGTTGTTAGATCGCTTAATTGTAAAAATAAGCAAAAAATTGTTATTGGTAATAACAATGATTGAAATAAAAATGTGTTAGAAAACATCAAGTTGTAATAAAACTTGTGGCTTTTTGGAATTAATTTCCAAGTGGGAAAGCTCATTCATATAGTCGCAGATCATGTTTAATAGTAAGGGTAGATGGTGCACTCTCCCATAGTGCTGGTATTACCACTCCACATAGCCTCAGTTCTTATCCTGACAGGCATGTACAAATGGATCGCAGGTCTGAAGTACTTCATGTGGCAGTAGACACAGAAGGACGTGAGACAAATGCTATTTTTGTCAGAGCAAAACTCATCCTAAAATCACCAAGTCACAAAGTTTTGGCTGGCGATAAAAATATCTATTCATACAGCTATTTATGCAATAGAAAGTGTTAAAAACTAATTTTCTTAACACTCAGATAGTGAACTATTATACTGACCTCATTTCCTGCGCAGAGAGTGTAGTTAGAACTAGTAGTTATAAGTAAGGTGTCATAGTACACTTCCCTCTTGGTGTGGTATGCATATGACATCAGTACTAGAGTTGTGGGTACTATCTTTGGTATTGGGTCATAGACATTCACCACCCTCCAACTGCTTCTTACTAGCTAAAGATTATATATCGTTACTGCAATGTCTCCATACCTGTCATTTTTCCTGATTTATTAGATTTCACCTGGGATTAATTTAAATTTTTTTAAAAACTCATGAGCATTTTAAAAATTTCTAAAAATTTAATTTTCTTCCTAAAATGCTCTGGAAACACAACTGTTGTTTTTCTATTGAGAAAAAGTCAGACTTTGAGATGGCTCCAGATGCACATTGTTGTCTCACTTTTCTTGTATACATAGATTGTTTTTTTTTTATTCCTAAAGAGTGCTATATCCATTTAATATCTCCAGTGATTCACCTCAGCAGATGATTATTTGAACTGAAAACTACTTCTTGCTTGATTTCTTATCCACCCCTTCTATATCCTCAAATGCATTTCCAATCATTGGAAGCAACTAGTTTGAAATATATCCCTTTTCTTCTGCAGCCAACATGGCAACCAAGGTCATTTTTGGCCATTTTATTTTCTCACACTTTTTGATTCGGATTTTTAAATAAATAATTTAATTCAAACTTCGTATTGTTTTATAAAAATCAAAAAGTTTAGCCTCTGAGAAGTAAAGTTAGGTTCTATCCTAAACTAAAACAAAACAAACACAGTAATCTTTCAAATAAAAAGTAAACAGAATGGTTACCCAACAGGGAGTACTCACTCGATCGTATCCAAAAGCAAAGTCGTTGTCGCCCACTCTGGGAGACCCAAACGTGTAAACCGTCAGCTGGTCTGCAGTTACAACCTTGTCTGATATCAAACTGGCTGCAGTAAGCTGTGCTTCTGCACCTCCTGCAATAAAGAGTAAAACTTGGTCAATTTTGACTTGGAGTCGTTTACTCATGGTAAGAGAAACAATTATTAATGAGAAACAGCCAAATAAATCCATTCCAGGTCAAAAGCTGATATTTGACTATAAGGTTTTTTGACCTAATCTATCAAATGTCCCTTTGAAGTGATGCAAACAAACTAAATTCAATTTCAGAAATGCTTAAAGTTTAACAAACTTACTGCTTATGCTAATTTTAAAACCAGCTGAAACTGGAATGTTATTTTGTCTGTTTTAAATAATTGCACAAATGCTTTTGATTAAATCAAAAATTGTTTGTGTATCAAAGCAAGACATAACAGTGAGCACAGCAAGCATGATAAGTTCGTTGATATAATGTAACTGGCTTGTGGATACTTTTACCTGATTGGTTAGTCCATTGACATCTTTACTGCATTATTTAATGGTGATTCAAGGAATGACATGAGTCAGCAAAGGACACAAAATCCGTCCTAAGATCCTTGTATCATAATTTATATAGAGTCACGCATGAATTTCATAACAATATTAAATAAGTTGTCGTTTTATCTTTAAATACAACAAAAAGTCTGCAATAATTATTTATTTCTAAAGTTAATGAAATATTACTGAAAAATTTAAAAAAATTGTATTATTTTGCATAACAAAATGTCACCAAAAAAAATTAAAACTTTGAATAAAATCAATCATTCATAGCCCTTGTGGTTATAAACTGCTAGGGTAACCTCTTTAGTCTTGAAATAACAATTTTATTTTATTAAAAAGTGTTGTAAAAAGGGGGAAATTATCAATTTTTGACCAAAGATCTTAGGACGGATCTTGTGACCGTTACTTACTGATGACAGAGTTACATGCCTTTTATTGCCTTGTATAAATGCAGCCAACAAACCTTCCTCAAAGGAAATGAGCTGAGTTTATTAATTGTTAAACACCAATGGATTTTTTTGCAGTTAAGGCAAAAATCTGTTATTTTACCCATATTTATTAATGACTTACACCTTATAACACTGTCAAAACCCCCTACCTCTAGACGAAACCCCCTACCTCTAGACGAAACCCCCTACCTCTAGACGAAACCCCCTACCTCTAGACGAAACCCCCTACCTCTAGACGAAACCTCCTACCTTTAGACGAAACCCCCTACCTCTAGACGAAACCCCCTACCTCTAGACGAAACCCCCTACCTCTAGACGAAACCCCCTACCTCTAGACGAAACCCCCTACCTCTAGACGAAACCCCCTACCTCTAGACGAAACCCCCTACCTCTAGACGAAACCCCCTACCTCTAGACGAAACCCCCTACCTCTAGACGAAACCCTCTACCTCTAGACGAAACCCCTACTTGAAAATACATTTTAAAGTTTTAAATATCCTTTAAACTAAAGCAATATTGGGGTTGAAAAAAATACTTTCAAATCAATTAATGTCAATAGATCCAAATTATCATAATTTACAATTTATTTGTGATGAAAAAATATCAGGCTTGCATTTCCGGCGCCATGGTTGTAATCAATAACATTAATAATTTTCAAATCTGGATTACAAGTTGTTTGACTGAAAAAATATTGTACATAGTAGAAAGGAAATAAGTATTAATTTTCAAACATAATAAAAACATAATTATGCGCTAGTTAGTATTTTAGAGAATCTAAAATACTATTGTTCTGCCTGTTTTTATTAGTATTTTAGAGAATCTAAAATACTATTGTTATTGCTGGTTTTATTTTTTTTTTTTTTTTTCTTATTCTTTCGCGCAAATCTTGCCGAACTCTAATCAGTTTTTCTCAAGAACCGTTATAGATAGAGCTACAGAGTTTTTTGCGACGTGGCCGTGAGGCATCGGGCCAAAAAATGAGTTAGTTATGAAGTTACAGAACATTCCGGATTGTCGCATTTCAAGTGCGAAAACCGACGAATAATCGTTTTTCCAAGCATCAAAGTGGCTGATAAAACAAAGACCATTTCGTGAAAAAAAGCGAAATTTTAAAAAATGGTGCATTTCGTTTACCTTCGGATTCGACATCATGACACGACGTTGAAAGATCGTTTGAAAGCGGCCATCTTGGATTTTCTCAAAAAACTCATTTTCAGCACAAAACAGCTTCTCGTTGGGAAACCAAAAGGCCGATTTAGCTGAAATTTAGTGCAAAGGTGTAAAAGTGTGTATCGACGCACCATTCTGAACTTCAAAGCAATCGCGCAAAACAGTTTCAAGTTTTTCCATTTTTCACTTCAGAAATTTCAATAAAAACAGCACTTTTCAATGCTTTCCGAGACCATAATGGAACAAGTCGGGGAGAAGCAAAATAGTAGGTCAAACAGGCCCATGCTTGAACTTTCAAAAATTTGATACAGCAAGTTTCTTGCAATACCGCCAACACAGCTATTCCATTTTCAAAAGAGGTCTTCCAAACCAAAAAATGACTATAACTCAGGGAGGGTTACTCCGATGTGCATAAATTTTGCAAGGTTGCGATCGCATTATAACAGTCTTTCAGATAAACATTCATCAAGTTTGTGATCTTTGGTGAAAGAGTCAAAGCCCACACGGTTTTCAATGTGTGACAAAAATGTTCGTTGTTTACTGTTTTCACCGCGGAAAAATTTTTCTCCTCCAAAACTTCAGCGCAAACAGTATTCAGGTGACAAATTGAACAAATCTGAAAAAAATTGAAAATATTCAATAAGTATTTAGCGATGTCCGAAACCAAAATAGTTTTTTGTATGTAGGCCATACTACTATTTTTTTTATCTTTAGCTGTTTATGAACCACATTCAACATTGCTAGATGGCTAAATGGTTAATGTTGTGACCTGCTGTTGACAGGGTTCAGGTTCAATTCCCAGATAGGGTATTCTTTTTCGCATAAAAATAAATATTGTCAGAAGGGAGGTGCCAAATCAGCATAAGTATATGTAGTAGCGGGCACGCAGGTTGTATTGGCAGTTGTGAAATGTGTGTTTGTCTGGCCCTAGCACAAAAAAGCATTTGGGCTCTTGAAAAAGCTGTTTTTTTGCAAAAGTAAAGCTATCGCAGAACAATTGTCACTCTGTACTAAATTACATTGTGCATTAACAACATGTCTCTATAGCGCGATGGCTAAGTGTGGCACCTATTGTTTCAAGAGTCCAGGTACGATTCCCAGTGGTGGAAGTTTTTGTCACGTAAAAAGTCTTTGCAAGTACAATTTTACTACTAACTATAATGTTTAAGAATATTGACTGTGTTAATGCTGTCGTTTACCAGTGAGTGGTTGATGAAGTAGTTGGTGGAGTGTGTGACTCAATGCAGCCAGGTCAGGTGTTCAATTCTCGCTTATGAGTATCATTTTTTAACATTGATTCTCTAAAATACTCTTGTTTTTGCTCGCAAACACAAATCAATATCTAGTTATTATTAGTATTTTAGAGAATCTAAAATACTATTGTTCTTCCTTCTTTTTTTTTCTTATTATTCTTATTATTTTACGCAAACCTTAGCGAAGACGAGCCACTTTTTCTCAAGAACCGTAATAGATAGAGCTACAATTTTTTTTGTGACGCAATTTATAGGCATCGGGACAAAAAGTAAGTTGGTTTTCGAAGTGACAGAATATTCCAGAACTGCGCAATCCAGGTACGAAAACAGGTAAAAAATCGTTTTCGAAAGCATCGAACTGGCTGAAAAAACGTAGACCCGATTGACGAAAAAATACCAAATTTTAAAAGATAGTGCATTTCGCTAACTTTCTGATTCGACATCATGACACGTCGATAAAAAAGCGTTTGGAAGCGGCCATCTTGGATTTTTGTGAAAATCACAGTTTTTAGCATAAAACAGCTTCCCGATAAAGAACCAATAGGCCGAATTAGCTGAAATTTGCAACAAACCTGTGCCATAGTGTATCGATGTACCATTTTGAACTTCAAAGCGATCGCACAAAACTGTTTCAAGTTTTTACATTTTCAAACTTGAAAATCTAAACAGAAACAGCACTTTTCAACGCTTTCCGAAACCAAAAATGAGCTAGTCAGCGACAAGTAACTTATGAGGCAGCATAGCCCAATGCTTGAACTTTCTAAAAGTAGAGACTAAAAGTTTGTCGCAAAATCGCCAAAACAGCTATCCCATTTTCAAAAGAGGTCTTCCAAACGGAAAAATGACCATAACTCAAAGACGGTTACTCCGATTTGCATAAATTTTGCATGGTTGCGATCGCATTGTAACCCTCTCTCAGAATTACTCCCATCACTTCTCAGATCTTGGGTGAAAGAGTCAAAGCGCGCACGGTTTTCAATGTGTGACAAAAGTGTTCGTTATTTACTGTTTTCACCACGGAAAAATTTTTCTCCTTCAAAACTTTAGCACAAACAGTATTCAGGTGTCAAATTGAACAAATCTGAAAAAAATTGAAAATATTCGATAAGTATTTAGCGATGTCCAAACCCAAAATATTTTTTGTATGTAGGGCATACCACCTTCTTTCTTATGTTAGGCTGTTTCTGACCCACATTCAACATTGCTAGATGGCTAAATGGTTAACATTGTGTCCTGCTGTTGACAGGGTTCGGGTTCGATTCCCAGGTAGGGATTTATTTTTCGCATAAAAAAAACTATTGTCAGAACAGAGGGGCCAAGTTAGCATGAGTATATATAGTAACGGGAGTGCATGTTGTATTGGCAGTTGTGAAATGTGTGCTCGTCTGGCCATAGCACAAAAAAGCATCTGGGCACTTGAAAAAGCTCCTTTTTGTAAAAATAAAGCTATCGCAGAACAATTGGCAGCTTGGACTAAACTAGATTGTGCATTAACAACATGTCTCTATAGCTCGATGGCTAAGTTTCGCACCTGTTGTTTTAAGAGTCCAGGTACGATTCCCAGTGGGGAAACTTTTTTTCATATAAAATGTCTTTGCAAGTACAACTTTACTGCCAAGTATAAGGATTGGGAATAATGACGGTGTTACAATTATGCTTTTCCGGTGAGAAGTTGGTGGAGTAGTTGGTGGAGTGTGTGATTTAACGCGTTCAGTACAGGTGTTCAATTCTCACTTATGAACACCATTTTTTTAAAATTATTCTCTAAAACACTCTTGTTTTTGCTCGCAAACACAAATCAATATCTAGTTATTATTATTATTATTCTTTCGCGCAAACCTTAGCGAAGAGTAGCCACTTTTTCTCAAAAACCGTACTAGATAGAGCTACAAGTCTTTTTGCGACGCAGTTTATAGGCATCAGGCATTAATGTAAGTTAGTTTTCAAAATCACAGAACATTCCAGAACATCGCAATCCACGTGCGAAAACTGGTAAGAAATCGTTTTCGAAAGCATCAAAATGGCTGAAAAAACGTAGACCCGATAGACGAAAAAATACGAAATTTTGAAATATGGTGCATTTTGCTAACTTTCTGATTCGACATCATGACACGACATTAAAAAATTGTTCGGAAGCGGCCATCTTGGATTTTTGTGAAAATCATAGTTTTTAGCATAAAACAGCTTCCCGTTAGAGAACCAACAGGCCGAATTAGCTGAAATTTGCAACAAACATGTGCCATAGCGTATCGATGTACCATTTTGAACTTCAAACCGATCGCATTAAACCGTTTCAAGTTTTTACATTTTCAAACTTGAAAATCTGAACAGAAACAGCACTTTTCAATGCTTTCCGATACCAAAATGGAACTAGTCAACTACAAGTAACTTATAAGGCAGCATAGCCCAATGCTTAAACTTTCTAAAATCAGTGACTTCAAGTGTCTCGTAATACCGCCAAAACAGCGATCCCATTTTCAAAAGAGGTCTTCCAAACGGAAAAATGACCATAACTCGTGGACGGTTACTCCGATTTGCATAAATTTTGCATGGTTGCGATCGCATTGTAACCGTCTTTCAGATGAACATGCGTCAAACTTCTGATCTTTGGCGAAAGAGTCAAAGCTCACACGGTTTTCAATGTGTGACAAAAACGTTCATTATTTACTGTTTTCCTCGCGGAAAAATTTTTCTCCTTTAAAACTGTAGCACAAACAGTATTCAGGTGAAATATTGAACAAATCTGAGAAAAATTGAAAATATTCGATAAGTATTTAGCGATGTCCGAACCCAAAATATTTTTTTGTATGTAGGCCATACCACCCTCGTTTTTATCTTAGGCTGTTTATGAGGCACATTCAACATTGCTAGATGGCTAAATGGTTAACATTGTGACCTGCTGTTGACAGGGTTCGGGTTCGATTCCCAGGTAGAGATTTCTTTTTCGCATAAACAAACTATTGTCAGAACGGACGGGCGAAGTTAGCATGACTATATATAGTGACAGGAGCGCATGTTGTATTGGCAGTTGTGAAATGTGTGCTTGTCTGGCCATAGCACAAAATAGCATCTGGGCACTTGAAAAAGCTGCTTTTTTGTAAAAATAGAGCTATCGCAAAACAATTGTCAGTTTGTACTAAGCTAGACTGTGCATCAACAACATGTCTCTATAGCTCGATGGCTAAGTGTGGCACCGGTTGTTTCAAGAGTCCAGGTACGATTCCCAGTGGTGGAAGTTTTTGTCACGTAAAAAGTCTTTGCAAGTACAATTTTACTACAAACTATAATGTTTAAAAATATTGACTGTGTTAAAATTGCCCTTTTCCAGTGAGTGGTTGATGGAGTAGTTGGTGGAGTGCGTGATTCAATGCAGCCAGGTCAGCTGTTCAAATCCACTTGGCAATTTTAATTTTTTATTCTCTAAAATACTCTTATCTTCACTCGTGAATACAATTTCATCTAGTTTAAGATTGTTTTTAGTGTTTTGGTTATGTCTATTCGGCACTCTTTGACATTAAGGAAAGACAACTCTTTTAGAGGTAGGGGTTTCGTTTAGGGGTAGGGGATTTTGACGATGAGGTACTGGCTTAAGGCATGAATAAGGGGTTTTGTCTTACCCACAATGCATTGTGTTTTTTCATACAAATAAAAACTGACCAATGAGTCATCATCTTACAATAGTTTCTGAATAACTACGTATCTGAGCCAATAGTAAAATCATTACTTTTTTTATCAAACAAAGCTTACTACTGCACCCGAAATGTTTTTTAAGTTTTGTGCATCATTCTTGTCTTTCCAGAACTGAAAGAAGTGCGTAGCAAAAATGGATTTACAATCAAATTTAATTTAACAAGCAAATGTAAAAGTGTGTTTTGTTAGCAATGCAACGTACCAAGGGAATGCCCAGTGACATATATCTTGTATGTAGGTGAAGCAGTCAATAATTGTTTAACTGTGTGTTTCACACAGCCGTATAAACTGTTGTGTGCCTCCTTGAAGTAGGACAGTATCTACAGGTAAAAGAGTAAAGCAGTTACTTCTACCAGCAACATGTGGTCATGTGATACAGGTTACTTTGTAAGTTTACAGTTAATGGTGAAAAATTGCAACAACTTTTGGATGTCCTTTAATTCCTATGGACGGCTTTCAAATGTAGGTTAATTTTGTAAACAAGTAAGGTTTTTTTTGTTGAATTAAAACAAGACTTGTTTAACTTTCAGCATGTGGATGGCATCAGTATGTTGGAGCTGACCAGCTGGCTGTAATTAACCAGGATGTGTTTTTTGCATTCAGCTAGCCATAGCAATATTTGTATTGGCTGCAGGATGGTCAGTCAATATGTTGTAACAACGATGCTTTTGCTAGCCAACATTCTGTGACAAAGAACTCTGTTAGTGTAGCATGCGTACCATCCCACCAGTGGGTTCAAACTCTAGCTGGCCGACAACTCCACCTAGAAACTCTTCAAACAACTGCGTGTTTGTCTCCGTTCCTCTGAAAGCCACGACTATTCTGTTATCCTCATCAGATATGAGAATAACAACGGCACAATCCTTTGCCCCCTCTGGCATCCCGCAATCACTAGTTACAAATGACACGAGCTGTAAAAAAATAATAAATTAAAAAACGTGTGGGCAATAACCACAAATATTATTTGGTATGAGATGGGTAGGTACAGACCGCCCCTTACAGAAGTAATTTTTACCTTGTATGTTTGGTCTATGTATAGTTTTACAGCGGCTTCAGTTTCTGAAATGTCTCTCTGGGATAGAGACGTGTAAGCTAATGAGGACCATTTAGACATTTGGTCAGCTATGGTACTGTTGTATGGTTCTGAGGCTATCTCGCTGACATTAACGCATTGCCGAGAGCTACCGCTGGTTATTTGTTGAGAGGAAGAACATACATTGTTAGCTAAAACATAGCATCTCTCGGAGTGAGTAATTTGAAACTTTGTGAGAAGAACTAAATGGAGCTAGCAGAGGCAGCCAACTACTGTAAACTTACAAAAGTCAAACACGCTGTGACAGGCGTTAGTTAGTGCACACCATCTACAGCTACTCCAGTATGCATTATTAGAGATGCAGGTTTCGCAGTCTTTGTGGCTGTCACATGACGCCTCTCCACCAATGAACTGCTGCCAGATCACGAAGACATGCAGCAAGCATACTGAATTCATTGTGGGCAAAGTCTGAAAATAATGGCAAAACTTTATTTGATTTAA
Organism: Cryptosula pallasiana; assembly: GCA_945261195.1. Lineage (NCBI taxonomy): Eukaryota > Metazoa > Bryozoa > Gymnolaemata > Cheilostomatida > Cryptosulidae > Cryptosula > Cryptosula pallasiana. The sequence goes on from OX183136.1 coordinate 37,847,050, forward strand.
TTGCAATGAAAATTGGAAAATTTTTAAGATTGTCTCCACTTGCACTAGTGAGTGATAAGATTGAAACTGAATGTACACATGGTGATCGCTCGAACATTAAGCTGATATTGCCAAGATTTGATAGATATAAAAAGTTGCTAGACATTTTCATGATCAACCAGTCGCAACGCACAATTGTCATACCCCGCAGTTTTCAATAATGTCAATTCACTTGCAGCATCCCAACCTATCTGTCTGTTTGTCTGTCTGTCTGTCTGTCTGGTCTGGTCTGGTCTGGTCTGGTCTGGTCTGTCTGTCTTTCTATCAAATTATCAATAGTTATATAAAAATCTGAGGGCTATATTTAAGACTAGCAAGTTTGAATAGAATCGTCGAAACACAAGTCTTGTGTCTTAAAATTGACTAACTTTCTTGGAGAGCTTCTTTATCACTATTGCTGGTGCCAATGCTATATGTACATGTGGCATAAATTATATTGCTTTACAATTGGTTTTGTACAAGTTGTTAAAACAAAGTTTTAACCAAAAAATCAAACTTACTTATTTGAGTGAGAAAGTTTCTGCTGCCTCTACTGCTGCCTTAACTTGTATGAATGTTTGGTCATGTTTGTCTGTTACATCCAGGCATCTGAATGACCCATGCTATATGACCTCTAGCACAGCCTTGGTTCTTTATATTGCACTTAACTTCTGTGTTTGCATACACTGAAGTCTGCAGTGAACTCAAGATGGGAACTTATGCACCAAACTTATGCGCCAAGCATCAAATGCTGACTTTCGCTGTGTTTGGAAACTTTCCAATATTGCAGTTTGTTTTGGTTAGTTATGTCAAAATGTTGTACTAACAAATTGCTGAAAACCAAAGCACTGCCTTCACAACAAGATCTTTGATCTGGATTTCATCAGCCTGAACCATTTTACCTAATGGTGTTTAGAGAAAACTGGGCAACTGTGGGTGCTTTCGGACACCCTATGCATAGCGTTGTCAGTGAACATTTGTTGAGGCCCGATCGATGAGTGTTTTTTAATGGAAAATCATTTGTGTTTTAAACCATAGGCATATTAATTTTTCACAATGTCAATGAAAACTCTATAGTAAAAGTATGTACACTTAACTCTTTATTTACTGATAAATGAATACGACGATTTCGCTGTTCGTTATATTATTTTGCATATGTAGTAATGTATTGCCATGAGTTGAAACTGCAATAAGAGAGCGACAATAAATTGACTCGTTGAAATAGTGTTCAATATCTGCTGGTTTTCGCATTCAGTCAATGTCAATTATGCTTAGGGGTGGATAATTCTATCTATGTCCCCAACGACGCGCTACCTACCATGCTTGTCGCTTGGTATCGTTGAGCCAAAATTACCCATTACCGCCATGGCTTTTTGGCACTCAATGAGGAGATTTTCAACAGGTGTAATTTAATGCGGTCGTTAATCTCTACTGGTAGGAGGGTACCCGAAAGCAACCCAAAAATTTACTCAAGTCTATGTGATCGTAATTTGATATAAATTAAGAAGGGAAAGGCAACTCTAGAAACTGAAAACAAGCCAATGCTTTGATGACAAACAAAAACCTGTGAGTAATATTTAGCCCGAAATACTAGCACAAACAAATCTATTGAAGCTGTTGTAAGGGTGTTTGATAAAAGCCTATATCGTAGAACAGCCATAATCTTGACGGTAAACAGTTTTTGGGTTATAATAATTTACCTCATTTTATTCACAAAACTAACAAGGATAATTTGTTTTCATTGGTATTGTGAAGAACTTCACTCACTTCACGGACACAACCAGCGTGTTACACAGCAGTAACAGCAACAAAACCCTCCTGCTACTGCACAAGCTAAACCGATAGCTTATTCCAACAGTTTCCTCAACTGCAACTCTTCAGGCTCACAGCTACCAGCTGTTACTAGAGCCTATCCCTGAGATTTCACTCAGTAGTTCTCCTCCCCCTCCCCCCCCCCCCCTCCTCCTCCTCCCCCCCCCCCCCTCCTCCTCCTCCCCCCCCCCCTCTCCTCCCCCTCCCCCTTCCCTGCCAGAAACACGCTCATTTCCTTCTTTAGCCAATCAAAAAACCACTTATCTCTTTCCTTAGCCAATCAAAGAACAACACATCTCCCTCCTTAACCAATCAGAGAACCACACCGGTAAGTATTGTCCACATAATGCTTAGGGAGTTGTCCTCTAATGATAACTTTGCAAACATTACGGTGTATGTTTTGCATTTCTTGGAAAAAAATTATTATTATTGCTGGAGATTGATGACGCATGATTACCTTTCATATCAGTGCAGATGTTAGTTTTCACATTACAAAACTAGCCGTACTCGAACTATTACGTTGGTTAGATGCTGTCGTAATGAGAAGTATATAGTCCTGTCACTTATCTCTGTCTTCCATCTATACAACCTTAACTCAAGTTCTAATACCTTCCATTGAATTACATAATTTGACATCAGAAGAACATAACTCCAAAATAAGCTAATTACCTACCTACATACACTATCACCAACTGTAACTCATTGCTATGGTACAGCTAGCTAAACAAACCATTATCGTGTGGCAACATAGTATCACACTTCTTCATGCAACCAAATAAATTCATAATTATTTTAACTTTTTGTTTTCGTCTCTCGTTGTGCTTGAACCAAAGATCCTATCGGAAAATCTTTACCGATCAGGAAAAACAGATGACTCACACATTTGAATAAGTCAGCACTACTAGGGATAGCATTGATGCCTCAGTTGAATGGGTAGATAGAGCTGATGTTACCTTATCCATGTAGACTCTCTCTTTATCTTGGTACTAAGCTTACAACAATGTCAGAAGTAAAGTAGTTGGTATTTGGTTAAAACAAGAGCTCTTGAATCTTTTGGAGCACAGACTCGCTCTCTTACAGCAGAAGGTCACCATGTAACACTCAGGCCGTCAATAAAACATTTTTGATTTAAGTTTGACTCATTTTAAATAATCTCTTGTTTACATATTTCATACTTTATCATTCGTATTAAAAACTGACATTAAAATTCAAGTTATTTAAATTACAATAAACATTATAAAAGTTTTGTTTTTGCAGTTACTGGGACAGCCAACCAGTTAAATGAAATCATTTATTATAAAATTAAAATTTTTGGATAAAGTTGAGAATGATCAGAGGGGTGATGAGCACATAAAGTGTATAATCTGCGAAGTTATAAAATGATGGTTCATGTCGTGATTTTTGTCAGCATGTAAATAATTTTCACTAAAAATAATAAAAAAAATCATTATCTATTAATAATTATTTAATATATTTATTATTATAATAAGTTTAAGAAATTACTCGCTTTAACATATCGGTAGTAATGTAGGAGCAGATTTCACTCTGACATATCTGAGAGCAAACGGCAGGTCTAAACGGAAAGACAACAAGTTTATTAGAGGTTAAAATGTCACCATATATTACAGTGATCTGCTACGCCAGTACATAACAATTATATGCTACATTGTATGGCCATTCCAGCAGTTGTATCTGCATGGGATGCAGAAAAATGCAGCCTAAAAAGTTTATTCATGGAAAAAATAAAACTACAGAAACTCAGATGACTTTGAAGCTGTAAGTTTTTACAAGACCATCGCTGTTTCTTCCAGAAATGTTTTTTAATAAAACATAGATAAAATAATAATACATTTACTCAGATTGCACCTAGAACATGCACAGGCTTGTGTGGAAAGATGCACTGATCTGAGAGAGAAGTGTGTTCCTGATTGATGTAGCTATTTTTATCTATCATTTAAATATTCCTAGGAATTACGTATTTTGTTTGTTAATGCGGACTTGAGCCATTTTTCTCAAAAGTTCTTTGATCATAGAAACAGCGTAAAAACCTTGGTAGTGCTATTAAATATATATTATTTACTTTAATTAATACCAATAACTAGCTAAAAAACTTACTAATACCAACGTTCACAAATTCATCAGAAAATGCCAACATGGTGTTTTAGGAAAAATAGTCATCTTCTTACAATCCTAGAAGTTCCTACTTATTTGTTAATTTTCTGCCAGAAACAGTTACATGTTACAACTAGTCTTGTCTACAGAAGATGACTTCATTATAAATCGGGTGTTTTCTATTTTGGGAAAATAACAGTGTTGCTCGAGGAATCGGTCCTTGAGTTTGTACTCTTTCTAGCGCAGACCCAATTAAGAATATTTTGGCCCAGCCATGCAGAATGCATCATTTTATACTGCATGCCATCTGTTGTATAGTTGGCTGGAGAAAGTACCTAGAGCTGCTCCAGCACCAAGAGATAGAGATGAGCAGGATTGAAAAGTGATTGAGTAATGAACCATACACTACCATACCATACTGACATAAACATAATGTTAGTTTTTGGTTGACTCGCTATTTTAAGTGATTGTTTTATTGGCAAGTATCTAAGCGAATAGCAATGGTGAACAGTGTAGGAGATAATTATTGTGCTGCTTTTCGTTGCTTCTGACTTGTACAGTGAAAGGAGGACTAAATATAGCTAATCAATTATATAACTGCTGATCGTTGAGATGTAGAAGCACTAGATATTATCTGATAAACTGGTCCAGTGGGCAGTGGGCAGTGGGCAGTGGGCAGTGGGCAGTGGGCAGTGGGCAGTGGGCAGTGGGCAGTGGGCAGTGGGCAGTGGGCAGTGGGCAGTGGGCAGTGGTCAGTGGGCAGTGGGCAGTGGGCAGTGGGCGGTGGGCAGTGCTGAAGTTCATGTTTACACTCTGATATTGCTACTAATCAATAGCTTTTGGCTACTTACGTTCTTATGTAATAGATATTTTCTGGAAGACACGCTGATATCTTTTTCCTCTCAGTAACCAACTTCCACAAAACTAATATGTAGAAAGAATCTTTTTTATTGATCTTCCAGGCTTTGATGGTTTTATTTCAATACCTCCAGGGTAACCTGGGGTTAGTAGAATGACCTTTTACCCTGGGCTTGGAAAACCTACTTGAAGTAGAGCGTGTTGAGGTATCAATTGAGCTTTCAATGTTATCACTATTGCGAGAGAACGTAGTAGTGAAGTTTATTTTACCCTCCTGGTTGGCTACACTCCCACCCCTGACCCCCGTTGCTGACTGCTGCCTCCGTTAAATGCCCCATAAAAAATTCCCTAGACTAGAATACAAGTTAAAGCTAATAAATAGTGATCTTCGGGGGGTGGTAGGAGTGACTTGGGGTAGGAGTGGCTTGGGTAAGAGTGACTTCAGGTAAGAGTGACTTCAGGTAAGAGTGACTTCAGTTAAGAGTGACTTCGGGTAGGAGTGAGTTCAGGTAAGAGTGACTTCAGATAGGAGTGACTTTGGGTAAGAGTGACTTCAGGTAAGAGTGACTTCAGGTAAGAGTGACTTCAGGTAAGAGTGACTTCAGGTAAGAGTGACTTCAGGTAAGAGTGACTTCAGGTAAGAGTGACTTCAGGTAAGAGTGACTTCAGGTAAGAGTGACTTCAGGTAGGAGTGACTTTGGGTAGGAGTGACTTGGGGTAGGAGTAACTTGGGGTAGGAGTAACCCAGGGTAACAGAAACCCAGCGTAAAAGTTGATCACTCCGGGTGGTTAGGGACAGGTTGTACATGGAGGTGTTCTTCCAGAGAAGAGCTGTTGTGTTCCTGGTCCGGTGCCAACCTATTAATTATTCTATTATGGCAGATAAACTGTACTGAGAGTACAAGTTCAGCAAACCAGAATAGTATCAGGAGATTCCTTTTCTAGCAAAACAGTGCAATAGAAATGAAAATGCAATGTGGAGAGGGGAGTGGGGTAAAGTCAACTTCAATCTGTTGAACATAATCTCTTTTGTATATGTTGCCAGTAATATTACATACGACAATTACCAATACAAAGAAATTTTCGAACGAATCGACCTTAATGTGGTCAAGTGTTCAACAAAAACTTAGAGCGAGTGCTACAAACCGTTGTAATTCTCTTGTATTGTGGTAGAATTGGGCTAAAGACTTATTCTAGATTGCTATGCCTCCAGCAAGAGCTCAAGCTATTCCTTCATAATTACATTACAGTTATAGCTAACAAGACTAGGGGATTTGTAACTCAGACTAAGGATCCAACCCTGGGTTATCCGGGGTAGAACTCCTAGTCTGTCAATAGATAGGGCTGCCGGACAGAGAGTAGAAATCATGCTAAGTATAGCCCCAAGTACCCAGGGTCGTTACGAGAATCACCACTGGATAAAAGTAAAAGCGTGTAACATCTGCGCCTAGTCCAGAAAAGGACTGGATACTTACTGAAGTCTGCAAGTATTATGGCTGGCCACCTGTAGAGATCTGGCCAGCTATTGGTGGATGCTGTAGAACAAAGCAAAATCAGCTAGAGCATGACAATATCAGCTAGCAATCTTCCAAACAAAACACTCCAATTGCAAGGATGAAAATATTTCTTGGGTGAGGATCATGTAAATAAATGTAGAGTATGAAACATGAGAATTATCTCATCTTTTTGTCTAGCTTTGAAAGTCTACACAACAAAAAGCACGTCCAAATCAGCAAAATCGCACTGAATTATCTTTTTTAAGAACATAATCTTATTACTTATCAGACTAAATAAACACACATGTTCACTCACCACCTGTCATATCGGAGCATGTGTTAGTTAACAAGGTACAAAACTCGCCATACCTAGACCATTGCACTAGTTAGTTAATCGCCGCCACCATGAAAGGTGTTGTAGGTATTACAGTGCTTTCACTGAGCACTGTCTTTTATATAGCCTCTGCTCAAATCAATCTGGGAGCCACCAGCCTACGAAAGATACCTCACTGCGCTAGTGGTAGAACGGGACAAGTTATTGTACATCTTTTCTCCTGGAGATGGAAGGATATAGCTGTAGAGTGTGAGAATGTTCTAGGTCCTAAGGGATACTGTGGTGTCCAGGTGAGTGTCTAACATTTCAGTTCCCTTTCGGGGTGAGTACATGTTTAGTAATGGTAACCAGTTTCTTAGCGAAGGCTACCAACATGTCTGGCACAATGCCTGCCACAAGCTAAAACACTAGTTTGCCTTGACATCAAACACTATTATGCAATGTCTGTTGCTATGCAGTGCATACTGTGAACTTCAGGTCTCTCCCCCAAATGAGCACAGGATTGTGACAAGTCCAAACAGACCCTGGTGGGAGAGATACCAACCAGTCAGTTACAAGTTGGAGAGCAGATCGGGCAGCAGGGCAGAGTTTATAGACATGGTGAACAGGTGCAACGCTGTCGGAGTGAGAATTTACGTCGATGCTGTCATCAACCACATGGTTGCTGCTGATGCTGGTGTTGGAATTGGTTCTGGTGGCAGCTTTTACGACAGCAAGGTAATTGAGTAAAAACGTATGAAGCCCGTTGAAAGAGTTTTTTTATTTTCATTCCAGAATATTAAGCTTATTTTGTTAATCTACTCGTAGAATAAAACATTTGGTAGGGAGATCTGCTCATATATTACTACTTCTACTCGTAGAATAAAACATTTGATGGAGTACCTTATGGACCAGCTGACTTCACTGTCAACTGCTCAACAGCCAGTGGAAACATAGAAGATCCTGCTGACAAGAAACAAGCTAGAGATTGTGCCTTGTTGACCTTGTTAGACCTCAACACGGGAAGCACTTACGTCAGAGATAAAATAGTCGAGTACTTCAACGACATGCTGGCCATAGGAATAGACGGTGGGAGTAGTTCCACTAACTAACAGAAAATAAAATTGTCAAATTTGTTACTTTTTTTACACAAAATGGTTTGTTGCAGGGTATCGTATCGATGCTGCCAAACACATGTGGCAGCAAGATTTAGAGGCTATTTTATCATCAACCAATAATACTAACTCCGGAGAAACACCATTTGTTTACCATGAGGTGATCAACCTCTCATTGAAAGATGCAATCAAGGCAGAGGATTACGCGAATATTGGTCGTGTGACAGAGTTCAAATACGGTAACATAGCATTACCACAGTATCTAGAATGTACAGACACTTCCTGTTGAAAGATATTTTGAATGTTCATTGGGCTTACAGGGGCAAAGCTTGCTGAAATTTTCAACACTGGCACTGTATCGTTAACTAATTTGATGACATTCGGCAGCGCATGGGGAATGCTGTCGAGCGAGGATTCGCTAGTGTTTATTGACAACCATGACAACCAAAGAGGTCATGGTGTAGGTAAAGATGTCCTCACCTTTCTAAATCCAAGAGTAAGTTGTGTTTTGTTATCATAAACTGTCAAGCAAACATTTTAAAATGAGCATTAACATACCCTTAGTAAAGTCAGCAAAAATAATTGTTTTTGATTTTCACATCCATAAACTCTGTATTGTTCTTTTGATGACAGGATTACAGAATGGCTAATGTGTTCATGTTGTCTTGGCCTTACGGTGTGCCGAGAGTGATGAGCAGTTATGAGTTTACTAATGACAGTGCTGGCCCTCCGGCAGCGAGCCCTGAATCCACGGGTGACTGTAAGAATGGTTGGGTGTGTGAGCACAGGTGGAGACAAATATCTAACATGGTAGCATGGAGAAACTCAGCTGGTAGAGTTAATATTTTATGGTTCTATTGGCAATTTTCTTGTAATAAATTTATCACCAACAGCATATATGTCACTACACAATGATGATAAGCTTACTGGTGCTTGCAGGCTCAGGAGATGTAGATAATTGGTGGTCTAATGGTAACAACCAAATAGCCTTTAGTCGAGGAAAGACTGCATTCATTGCATTCAATAGAAATAATGGATTTATGGATCAATTGTTAATGACAGGACTTCCTGCTGGGGAATATTGTGACATCATCAGTGGAGAATTAGTAAATGGGTCAGCAAGTTATTGAACTAAAACTTTGTGAGCTAGTTAACTTACTTTGAACAAGCGATAATAAGGTGTACATTGACAAGTCGTTATTAATTATTTTTATTTACGTTCGATAGCAAATGTACAGGAAAGAAGATAGTTGTAGGAGCTGACTCATATGCTGCAATACGAATACCGTATGGCACTGCTGAGAACCCTATCGTTGCATTCCATGTCGGTGAGTAAAACTCTGACTGAGTTGACTGTACAGAAACCTACTTGAAACTCTACAAACATAAAAAATTATTAAAATAAATTACTGAATAATGATTGTAATTTATGGGTCACCATCTCTTTGAGTTCATCATCAAAGTAATCATGTTTTATGGCATCTTAATGTTGGGGCAGCAAACCAGTTACAGTGTTTGTTGCTTTCTTTGATGTGAAAAGTTTACTTCGTGGAAAAAAGTTGTATTGACCCTTTTGCCTTTTTAGGATCAAAGCTGCCGCAACTTTCCTCTCCCAGTAACCCTTCCCCAACAGCAGCTGTAACTACCTCATCATCTTTACCATCCTCATCACCAGCTGACATACAGCGAACTGTCATATTCATGAAGAAAGTTACCAAATACAAAGAAGATATTTTTCTTCGCGGAGGTAAGAAGACTAGCAAGTTGTATTGAAATACTATTTAGCAGGTCAATTATTACTAAAAAGTGAAAGTTGTTGCACTGTGTATTATAAATAATATCAAAATGTCCTTTTCAAGGCACTTTTTCAGAAAAAAAACTTACCTTACACCAATACATGATATTCAAATTTAATGACAGGTTTTGAATAAAAAGCTTGACTAATAAAATTACAATAATTATGTATCGTTCAGCTGTAAAGTGAAACAGCTATTGATCATTGTTCATGTGTAATTGATGTCTACAATCTATTAAATGCTATTGAACAAGGTTTTTAATTAGCTTAAGCCTTAATTTCCACACATTGGTAGGAACAGGTTGATATAAAACCATTATTGGGTATAGGTGACGATTCTGGCAAACCAATACCGATAACATATCCAGTCGATAGAAAGGGTGATGTGTTTAGAGCATACAACAGTTGGTCTAAAGGAGACACACAACTGGATTGGAAGGGAGCGGAGAAAGGTCAAGGTACACTGGATGGAGCCGAAGCAAAGGGATCTCCAATGGCCTGGACCGACAGCAACAGTAACTCTCCTAACTATGTATCAGTTAACACGTAAGTTGTCTGCCTCTCCCAGTGGCATTAAAATGGCCTTGTAGACGAATGTAGCGGTCGTCATCACATTGAAGTGTCTGTTTTCCTAACAACTAGCTATGGACCACACTACTGGATGTGGGATGTGATGATGGACTGTTCCAACCTATCAGGTGGTTACTTTGAGGTCAAAGGTTATAGCAGCGCTTTTGGGTATGAAAGGAACATTGTACAAAAACCATGCCTTAACCAGCCATCGTCTCCAGGGATATCTACAATAAACCACCTCGTCAAGTAAGACACTGTTACATTTTACAACTGTGGACAAAACAGTCATTCGCATTTACACATCTTCAGTGAATGTTGATGATTTTATAAAGTAATAAGCCATGTATGTATTCTGCTGTAGGTGTGGATACAAAAATATGATTATATGGAATGAGAACTTCTGTACAATGGAGAGGCTGTAAACCAACAGGAGTACAACTGCCTATTACATAGACCTCTATTATGTAATATCCTGTTATTTGATTAAATAAATAATCTTTCAACGCAATTCTGTGGTAATTCTTTCGTGATTTATGTTCTGCCACTATAAACACAAGAAATAAAAATAAGAAGAAAGGAGACACTAGCACTAACTAAATCCTTTTGTTTGATAATCTGGTTGGAAAGGAGAATGCCAACTGAGATATAAAAAAAAACATAACATGGCCTGTAAACTGAATAAGCTTTTGGAGATTAATCGTGACTTCTGGAAGGAGTTAGTGAAAGATTAGGGATGGTAAAAGGTTAAACGGCAATGATAAGAGAAGGGGAGCCGCCAGAAGGATTTAAGTAATGCAAAAATACTATGATATGTTCAAATTTGGTTACCGTGGTGAATATTGAGCATTTTGCGTAAAGATAGGAACAACAACACATGTTTGCCTTAAGGAAACTGCCTTATTGTCTTTGCTGTTGATCAAAGGTTAAGGAACTGTTCGATCATTATAATTGTAACATGCTCAGACTCTGTATTATTAACTACAAGGACTAAAGATATAAATAGGTTGTCAACCTACAGGATGCTGTGCTGCGCCACAAAAACAGTTTGTGTTCAGGTTGTTTCACAAATCAGTATTATTTGTCTATGTACTGCTGGCTTACAGCAACGCAAGTGCAGTAAAACACTTGTACTGTGATAGCAAGATCAATATTCATCAGATGGAACATGCACCCAACGCGATAACTAACGTAAACTCCATATCAATGCAGATGTCAGTTACCACAATGCAAAACGTGCCATACCTGGACCATTGCACTAGTTAGTTAATCGCCGCCACCATGAAAGGTGTTGTAAGTATTACAGTGCTTTCACTAAGCACTGTCTTTTATATAGCATCTGCTCAAATCAATCTGGGAGCCACCAGCCTACGAAAGATACCTCACTGCGCTAGTGGTAGAACGGGACAAGTTATTGTACATCTTTTCTCCTGGAGATGGAAGGATATAGCTGTAGAGTGTGAGAATGTTCTAGGCCCTAAGGGATACTGTGGTGTCCAGGTGAGTGTCTAACATTTCAGTTCTCTTTCAGGGTGAGTACATGTTTAGTAATGGTAATCAGTTTCTTAGCGAAGGCTACCAACATGTCTGGCACAATGCCTGCCACTAGCTGAAACACTAGTTTGCCATGATATCAAACACTATGGTGCAATGTCTGTTGCTATGCAGTACATACTGTAAACATCAGGTCTCTCCCCCAAATGAGCACAGGATTGTGACAAGTCCAAACAGACCCTGGTGGGAGAGATACCAACCAGTCAGTTACAAGCTGGAGAGCAGATCGGGTAGCAGGGCAGAGTTTATAGACATGGTGAACAGATGCAACGCTGTCGGAGTGAGAATTTACATTGATGCTGTCATCAACCACATGGTTGCTGCTGATGCTGGTCTTGGAACTGGATCTGGTGGCAGTTTTTATGACAGCAACGTAAGCAGAATATTAGCTCAAACAAGATTGAGATTGCTTTTATATTAGTAGTGATAAGCTTCTAACTCTAATAATCTGACTGGTAGTATAAAAAGTTTGACGGAGTACCCTATGGACCAGCTGACTTCACTGTCAACTGCTCAACAGTCAGTGGAAACATAGAAGATTCTGCTGACAAGAAGCAAGTGAGGGACTGTTCATCGTTGACCTTGCTGGACCTCAACACGGGAAGCACTTACGTCAGAGATAAAATAGTCCAGTACTTCAACGACATGCTGGCCATCGGAATAGATGGTAAAGTTTTATCAACTAATTAACGTAGAGTTGAAAGGAAAACTTGGTGCATTTTACAAAAATTGACATTTTTAGGATATCGTATCGATGCTGCCAAACACATATGGCAGCAAGATTTAGAGGCTATTCTTTCCTCAACCTGTAATACTAACTCCGGAGACACACCATTTGTCTACCAAGAGGTGATCAACCTCTCATTGAATGATACAATCAAAGCCAAAGGTTACACCAGCATTGGCCGCGTAACAGAGTTCAAGTATGGTATGTATGCTTCACAGCAGCAGAAGTGCAATCGTACAACCAGAGCAGATCTGCAGCATGTCACAAAAAGTTACTCTAAATAGTTTTTTGGTAGTTGATGAATGAGTCTTGTCCCATCAACATGTACCATTAAGCTATTTGGAGTTACTTCCCACAATTTGCTGCACATCTGCCCCTATTACACTACTCGTATTTATAATAATGCAAATGCGACTTTTTTGTTTTACTGTTGATTTACATTGGAAATAATCTAAAAGGAATTTCAGCTCTATGTTAACACACAGGAAATGAGCCTTATGTAAAATGCACTGGACTAGTCTTATTAGAGTTACTTTCTGTGGATTGCTGCAGATGTGCGCCTATTTGACTACTTTTACATTTATAAAATGCATTGACAACTTTAGATGACAGAACACGTCATATTTTATCTGGTTTACAGGCGCAAAACTGACTGAAGTTTGTATGACTGGCAAAATACCATTGAGTAACTTGCTGTCCTGTGGCAGCGCTTGGGGAATGCTGCCAAGTGAAGATTCTCTAGTGTTTATTGATAACTTCAACAGCCAGAGAAGTCACGGAGGACGTGGCAAAGTTTTTACATACAAACAAACACGAGTAAGTACGTCGAACTATATCATTTCGAGTCTCCAAATATTACGCTATAACTATTATTGGTAACCCTCAAAGTACACTGAAGGTAGTATAATAGGGGCAGATCTACATGGACGATATGAAGATATAACTTTTTTTGTTCATTGCCATGCAGGTGTATTGACTTCTATGTAACTTTGTAAAGCTCTTTTGATGACAGGATTACAGAATGGCTAATGTGTTCATGTTGTCTTGGCCGTACGGTGTGCCGAGAGTGATGAGCAGTTATGAGTTTACTAATGACAGTGCCGGCCCTCCGGCAGCGAGCCCTGCAGCTACTGGTGACTGTAAGAATGGTTGGGTGTGTGAGCACAGGTGGAGACAAATATCTAACATGGTAGAATGGAGAAACTCAGCTGGTAGAGTTAATATTTCATGGTTTTATTGGCAATTTGGTTGTAATAAATTTATCACCAACAGCATATGTCACTACACAATTATGATAAGCTTACTGGTGTTTGCAGGCTCAGGAGACGTAGATAATTGGTGGTCTAATGGTAACAACCAAATAGCCTTTAGTCGAGGAAAGACTGCATTCATTGCATTCAATAGAAATAATGGATTTATGGAGCAATTGTTAAAAACAGGACTTCCTGCTGGGGAATACTGTGACATCATCAGTGGAGAATCGATAAATAAGTAAGCAATTCAGTAAGTTATAATCGTTTTGTGTGCTTGTGGCTTTAAAAAAATGGTTATGAAATGTACATTGTTGAGTAGCTATTAATTATTTATTATTTATGTTGGATAGCGAATGCACAGGAAAGAAGGTGGTTGTAGGAGCTGACTCATATGCAGCAATACGAATACCGTATGGCACAGCTGAGAATCCTATTGTTGCAATCCATATTGGTGAGTAGGACTATGTAATGTTTAATTATATACACATAAACCTATCAAAAATAAAATTTCCGAGCAAAAACTCACAAAACATAAGGTTTCTCGAACACCGAGCCTCTTAACATCAAATTGTAGGAGGGAATGGTTTAAACGCTAATGATGTCAACTTCTTTGTGGTGTTTCCATGTAATTTTTTTCGATAATCTTACAAATGATTGTGGATTAATGCTGTTCACAACAACTCAGTTAGGATTGTATATCACAGCTCATTTATATGGCACTTGTTTCTCTTTAGAGTATAAGTAAACCATGTACTGTTAAGGGAGATAATTAGTTACTAGTAAGGGTGAGTGTGAGATATTTTAGCGAGACATAGCGTACCATAGACTTGTAAATGTTCTAGTCCTTCTCAACAATGACGCACATCTCTAAACTAAATTAGAGTAACTCTGACTGATCAGGGAGAGTCTCATCTACTGAAGCCAACCACCACTTCCGCTATCTCCACTTAGGCTCTGACACTCCAACTAGGAGCTCATGATTTTATTCAACCAATGGAGTCTCATATAAATATGCAAATACAAAAAATATTGCCACACACTTACTTTGAGCTGGCTTGGCCTTTGGCACGTTTCATACTACAGAAGAAAGAAGCATGCAATAAAATTACTGATTGGATTTGTTGAGCGCCTCCTTCGAGACTGTCCAATGAATAATTTGAAAAGTGCGAAGTGTGCAACTCGATTTAAAATTAACCAGTAGATTGAAAAAGCCAAAAAATTATTTAATTATGTTTCAGTCCAGTTCGAAAAAGTGAATTTTTGTATTCCTGGTGGTGTTCTCTATTTATTTATGTCCACTAATAATGATAATTCTTGTTTTTTTCAAGTACTGAGGCTAGACATCAACATACGGAGGCAGTCTATTTTATCACATGTTTCTCCCAGCAAGGTCATTTGGCAGGTCAAACTAAAAGCTGGAATGGGTCACTTCTGGGACTCGTCGGGGGAAGGGGCTGCTACGGGGTGGGCACTGTCAAATATTTCTGGCATTGCTACAGGTTAATGAGACTTTCCTGACTTTGGAAGCTTCTAGATTAGGGTGTGTCAAGATAAAGATAATCTTTGAATTAGGGCTATGGCTATTGGAGCTCAGATGTGGCTGTGGGAGTTTACTTTGAGAGGCGGAGTCATTTGGGCTGTTTAGCAGATGTAACGAGGTATGGAGGGAGTAAATAGCTAAAAAATGGGTATTGAACGCTATAACTAGCCATCATATTCCATACACCGGCTCACTCTATTCTCACCCCGCTATTCCCCCTGCCCTATTTCTCACCCTCTACTTTGCTCTACCCCGCCCTGTCCCACCCCTTCCTGCTCTACTCTCTCCATCTTTCCCTTCCTCTCTCTCCCTGCTTGCTGTGAAAGATGACACAAGAAGAGACTGTGCTGGCACATTGCACTCACTACTGAGGCAGCTAACTCCCAAAAGCAATGCTATGAAAATACATTGTACTCTATGCATGTATACTGGGAGAAAATAATAATAATAGTCATAATTTAACATCGAATTGACCATTTGCGACTCAAATCATTTGGTTTTAGCTAAATGTCACTTTTTGTGATTCTTCTCCACCTACATCATTGAAAAAGTATCTTTGGTTTGAGGACAAAAGGTAAACTTAAGCCCTTACCATTTCATACATCAAATTGGTACAATCGAATGTTTTTAAGCAGTTTTTGTTCCTCTGAGCGTAGCGGCTTGGGAATATATCCACGCGGTATTACAGACAAACAAACAAACAAACAAACAAACAAACAAACAGACAGACAAACAAAGAGACAAACAAACAAAGAGACACACAGACAGACAGACAAACAAACACAGGGACACACAGATGTTTTTCTTGTTAAAATATGGATTACGGGAGGGTAAAAGTTGTGGCAGGAACCGGGATGGCCGGTGGAGATGGGAAAGAAAAAGGAAAATAGAAAAAATACCATTTTCTCTATTTTCAGGATCAAAACTGTCAAAAAAAGCTACTGCCAGTAATCCGCCTCCAACTACACTTCTACCTACCTCACCACCAGCCAACATAAAGAGAACTATTATATTCCTGAAGAAGGTTACCAAATACGGAGAATACATCTTTCTTCGAGGAGGTATGAAAGAGAATCAGCGTGTTGTCATAAACAAACATTAAAATAATTAATTAATGATACAATTGATTTTCATTGCACTACAAGAATATGCCCAAAAAGCTTTTAACATGCTTCTGACATGTAAAAATAAATATAATAACACAAAAATTTGGAGTTGTCTGTTCACCACAAGTTTTTGCGTATAACGTGTGAAATGAACCTATTGTTCACAAGTTTTCAAACAACCCAGTTGAAATTTGTGCTTTACGCAAAACATTTACTGCTTCTTCGTATTCTTACTATATGCTGACATTGGAAGGTGTCTCGCCGCATTCACATTCGTTTATATGAGTTTTATAAAGTTATTTTTAACCCAGTTAGATTCTATGATTTCAAAATTAACTAATGATTGGATATAGGTCACGGTGCTGGCAAGACAATACCGATAACATATCCAGCTCCTAAAAAAGATGCGAATTTTAGAGCATATAACAGTTGGTCTAAAGGAGATACAGTACTAGACTGGACTGGGGCAGAGAAAGTTCAAGGCACATTAAATGGAGCCCAAGCAAAGGGATCTCCGATGATCTGGACCGACAGCGACAGTAACTCTCCTAACTATGTATCAGAAAACACGTTAGTTGTCTGCCTCTCCCAGTGAGATTGTAAACAAATTTAATGGAAGGCGTTACATTAAATTATTTATTTTTATGACAACTAGCTACGGACCACACTACTGGATGTGGGATGTGATGATGGATTGTTCCAACCTATCAGGTGGTTACTTTGAGGTCAAAGGTTATAGCAGCGCTTTTGGGTATGAAAGGAACATTGTACAAAAACCATGCCTCAACCAACCATCGCCTTCAGGGATATCTACAATAAACCACCTCGTCAAGTAAGACACTGTTACATTTACAACTGTGAAATATATACTCATTTGCATTAACACATTTTCAGTGAATGTTCGTAATTTTATGAAGTAATAAATAATGTATGTATTCTGCTGTAGATGTGGATACAAAAATATGATTATATGGAATGAGAACTTCTGTACAATGGAGAGGCTGTAAACCAACAGGAGTACAACTGCCAATTACGCAGACCTCTATTACGTAACATCCTGTTATTCAGCTGAATACATTTTATGCTGTTGCATGGCTGTCGCTGGGAATGCTGATGCTGAGCTACTTAGCGCTCCATATTCTTCTGCAGATAATTTTGAAATAGATAACTTGGAAATTTGATGCATGTTCGTACTCTATCGACCCGCTGCTTGCTGGAGCAGTTCAGAATAGTCCCACCTCCGTTGCAGAAGGAAAACTAAATAGAACGAAATAACTCCTCTCAATCTGTTTGAAGTGGTTTCCAGGATTTTGACAAGATACAAAATGTGCTAAAAAGAGTCATTTTCAAAGACACGTAATTAAGGTTGATATTCTAGTTTTAGTGTTTCAATCAAGTTCAATTTCCATTAATTATAGTTTTTTCGCACCAATTAAAGTGTGAGACTTATTTATTACATTTTGGTTATAGTGATTGACAATGACCTTGACAGCACCCTGCTGATAATGAACATAATCATGCATTTTTTTAGAGTAAACTGTGCAATAGCTAGCTCACTGGGGTCCCGACAGAGCAATTTTACTTTAGCTAAGTAGCATGGTCTATCGTCAAACTCATCACTAGAAATCACGACTTGGTTGACTAGCATCTTGATCTGAGACATGTTAAGCAGCTGGTATAACAAAAAATATGTTGTCGAGCAAGGTCAAGAAATCGATATAGCCTGTGCAAGTTTTTACTTGGAAAAAATTTCGGTTTATTCACTTAAAAAAAAGTTAATTAAATATTACGCCCATGGATAGAGCCGTAGTGTCATATTTCGGGTTTGATTGAGCTTGCCAACATAATGAATGAGGGCGCGCCCTTGGTGAATTACTGTGGCTTGCTTCCACAGTGGCGATGTACTGTTAAGATTTGTTAGCGGCGTATCATCATTATCATACACCCCGTACGTACTTATTGCCTAAAATGGGAAAAGAAATTGGATTATTTTGTTAAAATGAGATGACATTCATTTCAATAGTACGAGCCATGGATAGCGAGCTTCCCGTATCTCCTTTACTAGCGCCACCTATAAAACTGCCCGGACACAATTGCTAGTGCATTAGCTACATCACATAAGGCGATTTTAAAAAGAGTTAGGAATTTCTCAGCATGTGTCTGAGATTTACAAAACCAGAATTGTTTAATATGATTATATTAGGCAAACGACCAAAACACAAGTGTAAATGTAACAGAATTTACTCTGTATAAACACAAAGACAAAAAATAAAGTTGCCGTTATATGGAAGTACACACAAAAAGCACAGAGTGCCGGCAATGCAATGATTGTCACTATATATAATAGCTGCTTGCTACGGTTGAAGTAGCAGTAATAAATATGTAGGTAACAGGAAGTGCAGAACATAAAGTGCACGAGAGAAAAGACTTTAAACTGTGTATCAACTTGTACAGGGTATGCTTGTGGCTTTGCATGTGTTGTACAAAGACGAACTGAAAACAAAGAGTGCCACCATACAATATCACTAAAATGAAACCAGGAATATCTCAAGTGAAACTATGAATATCACTGAAGTGAAACTATAAATATCACTGAAGTGAAACTATGAATATCACTGAAGTGAAACTGTGAAAATCACCGAAGTGAAACTGTGAATATCACTGAAGTGAAACCAAAAACATCACTGAAGTTAATAATTTGTATCACCAACTGAAACTAAATGTCACCGAAGTGAAACTAAGTTTAACTAAAGTGAAACTGAGTATACCACCAAAGCGAAACTATGCATACCACCAAAGTGAAATTAAGTGTCACCAAAGTGAAACTACGTGTCACCAAAGTGAAACTAGGTGTCACCAAAGTGAAACCGAGAATACCACTGAAGTGAATGTAATTACAGGATTGACTAGCAATAACTGGATTAAATTCTCTCCACAGAAGATAGTATACAAAAGGTTGGAAGGGTTAATACACGTGTGCACACACATACAATAAGAGTATTTAAACATTTTTGGTAATCAAACTTGACTAGAAATATAACAAAATATTTAATAAAAAGTATTGCAGTGACTTCCACATTCCGCAAGAAGACATCAGAAACAGGAGCACGAAAGGTTAAGAGATGACCTTGACACCAGAAGTGAAGGGCACGAGATCAACTGGCACTTGAAGTCGGTGCTAGTACAAGCCGGAGAAGAATAGAACAAGACTGTCATGGACAGCTAGTTATGTGATAATGTAACAGCAGATAAAGAAGGTAATTGGACTGCTGGACTTGAGAGTTTAGCCCGAACTCCAGTTAGTTGAGGTTATCTGCTGAGCTGTCATGTCGGGTCTTGCGCAGGCCTTCCTGATTAGAGTCAGATTGATGGGTAGATTTAGCAGTGCTAGCTATAGCTGCTGTTTTGTGAAAGTCTATGGTTGTGTATTGGGTGCTGCTCGGAGCTGCAGGCGCAAGTGGAGCTACTGGTTTTCCTATAACACATAATGGGGGGAGCAACTTACAATAACATCACTAAGGCTAAACATTTGATCTTATTATTGCTGGGCACATGTAAAACACATAACTTGCTGAGCTGTAGCGCTCTCTGTCTACAGCAACACCTGAATAACAATTTTTAAATAAAAAAAAGCAAACTTAAACTCACTCAGCTATGATCACGCAAATGTGTGAATTTTAGTCGTGAGTTGTCCTACCATGTTTGATTTTACTTTAAAAAATGAATCTAGTATTCCCTACAACTAGAGGACTTGAAAAAGAATTTCATTTGAATACCTTGCATTGGTATTAAGTGACATAGGAACATTAGCACATGTTTTATGATCTATTGACAAGATTGGTCCTTTTGGATTTATTTGGAGTTGTCTTATATAAAAAAAATTGGAGTTGTCTTACTTAAAAAACGGAATCTGCTAGTTGTTTATCTACCCTTAAAACACTGATAAAATAGTTACCGTTTTTAATATTTATAACTTGGCAAATGGTCAAGTGAAAATTCTCATCCATGTTAACAGTTTTAAATACGATTTACTGTAAGGGGAGACAATTGAGGTCACAAACACCACCATCTTGCAGTAGGCAATACTCACGTGCACTGCTGGCATTGTTCCCATTCTGTACATTCATGTATCCAACTGAGGGGGGGTCCCCGCGCTGCCCCGCCATATCCACAGAGAGGGTGTGACAAGCATCCGGTAGAAATGCATCATCATCCATCTCCTCATCAGAGCTGTGATGTAGGTTGATGTATTGAACACAAACGTTATCTGCCTACAAGAGCCAGCGAGTGTCTCATACGCTCATGTTAAACTGTGCAGAGTATACAGTCATGCACAGTCTTTGTATAATGACAAAAGTACATACGTCAGCGCGACCCTTCGGTTTCCTAGGGGTCTGAGGAAAGCCAACAGCGTTGCTTTGAGGCAGATCTAAGTCAGCGTAGTTCAGCTCTCTGATAGCAACTCCATTTAATCGACCGTATTCTGTGATTTTTCCTGTGTGGCAAACCAAACACAAATACATGGGGAGACGACTGCCATGTTCAGTATAGGGGTGTGAATTGTTATAGCTTATTTATTAATCAACGAAAGAAACGTATGTAGGCTTCTATGCACATAAATCTACCCTTATGGACACATCCCAGTAAAAGCAAAATAATAAATTCTACATTCCTTTCGGGGAAAACCTAATTTCTCCGATTTCAAACCCCACTGACTAACCTGCGATGCTGGTAAAGTGAATAAAGACTATCCATTATACAATAACGGGACGGTAAATTTGTGGATGCAAAAATAAATCACCTTTGCTGACAGAAGACGTCCTTGAGTTGGAGTCAGTGCCAGTGTTGATGTAGTCGGCATCCGCAGTGCTGCTTTGACCTGTTGCCATGCAGTTTACATATGATTGGCTTTGAGTGTGTCCGTTAATTATTGCCCCATTAGCGTAGTTCTACAAAATGGGCATAAAATGGCTTGACAGAAATAGGAGACAGAGAAGGGGGAGTGAATCCAAGACTTGATAATTGCCCTCAAAACATAATAAAATTCTGATACGCGGAATAGCAATCGGTTACAGTTCACAATACACTCCGTATCTAAATAACCATCAAATAAAAAAACAAAAGCATTCAGTGGTTGTAAATACTGAGATTGGATGATGAAAGAGACGTTCACCTGGTTGGTAGGAAGTGGTGTGAGGTATGGTTCTTCTACCACGGAGCTGGCGGCCATGTTGGATGCAATCATCATGTCATCTGAGTATCTGTTGGGAGCTTGAGAAGTAATGAACTCTGATCGTCGGTGGAGACTGTTGGCTGGAGAGAGAAATGATAGGGAATGGACAGACAATACAAATGCAGACGCGGTCTAGTAGTCGGAGTGAACGGATTGCGATAAGCACTTCATGGGTTCTGGTCCCAAAAAGGAAAATGGTGGTGTGACGACTTTAAACTTCTCCTGTCTCCAGAGACCCCAATGAAATCTTTGCAATGATATTCCAAGACACACAAGTGCAAATACCTAATGACACCGGGGTTTCGCACCAGGGTAACATATGGAATCAAGGCAGGTGAGAAGACAGAAAATAAAGAAAGCGGCAGAGATGGATACAAAATAATCAGTTCACATCAAAATAAGTACTTAATTGAAAAGCAGTGATCAAACTTTTAGTAGCACATGTTGGGATCAAGTAATTTGCGGAACAAGATTTAAACAACAATTCTTGTAAAAACCAGCGGAATATTCGGTGAAATAATGAAAAATACACAAAACACACTTGGAAAGGATAACTCGGGGATTTTGAGCATGTTCTTGTGATTAGGTCAGCGCAATAACTTGCTTATTTTTAACTGATACTTAAAAAAAATTCAAACTTGTAAACTTGAAGTAACCAGAGTATAACAGAGCAACAATGACCGGGTGGCTGAACAGGTTGAAGTTTGCCATCACAAAGCCTTACGAGGAGCGTGGCCGATACATCCGCACATCATGAGGTTTGTTCGTAGGCCAAACCAACATGGTGGTCTATGCCCGATGCCACATCGGCGCATTCTGATTGGTTAAATCAAAAATATGCTTACGAGCTAATCGAGTTTAACCATTTACAACACATTAATGCTAGAACCTTTTTTATCAACAATGATTATACAGATATTATCATTGTTATCAACTTCAAATTCCGAAGGAGTTTGATCTTATAGCACTTACACGTTCATACTTTACACCAAAACTACGTTGATTTAATGCAGTTGTTGACAAAGTTTCAGTGTAGTAATTTTACTTTACATGGCTCATAAAATAGTTATCACTGATAATAATCATATTTGAAAGTCTAATTAATAATAAATTATCATTAAGTACAACAATAAAATAAATGATAAATAATAACAATATTCTGATGATTTAATAATAAATAACACCATAAAAATTATTATTAAAAGTCACGTTTTCTTGTGGTGAAAAGAGAAACTATCATACGTCACAGTGAATGTGTTTTTCAATTATTGTTATTATTATCGGGAAACATAGTTCTTTGTCGGAAATAAAACAGGCATGAACTCGCGTTTTGTGTAGCATGATTGGCTAGTTCAATAGCAGCTCACCGATGTGCTCTAGTACATCGGCCCGATACATTGGCCTGTGTGGCCACCTGCACATCATGGCGATCCATTGTGTAGGTACATTGGCACCAAAATATCAGTGCAGTGTAGCCACTCCTTTAGCATTATGTTACTTACCACCCATGATTCCGTTGCGGGTGGATGCAAACCTCTTCAACTTCTCGGTGAATATGTTATGCAGGATGTCGGCCTGGGCACACTTGAAAGCAAAGAGTCCAGGACCGGTGCTGCACCTCCTCCCGCTCTCGAACAGGAAGGTGTTGTTACCTAGGAAACCATATACTACATGAAATCAAGGCAAAGCTAGAGGAAACAGTCTGGCTATTAAATCATACAGCAAAATACAGAAATACCGACAAAAAGAGATTTGCTATGATCCCTGGCCATTCTTGCACATACGCAAGTTAAGAAAAAGGCTGTAGCTGAAGATAGTATTGCTTGCTGGCAGGAAAAAATCTTCCAAATGATTCACGCACACACACATATATAATCAACTGGGGGAACCAAAGTTCCACATGAAAAGTTACAATTTTTGTTTTACTATCAAAGAATCTGAGCTGAAGAGAGAAAAAGGATGCTTGCATAGATAAATGAATTAACCCTACAGACAGAGAGTAACTGACGCTTTCCTGATCTTTTCTATAATCGTAACTGAACATACACATAACAGTCTGTATGTAGGGTGGTTATCGCCACTCAGGACCAGAGGAAAACAGCAGTAACAATGAAATAAACAGTAACTATACACACGCGCTAACACACCAAGTCACAAATCTAGCAACTATCATTCTACATAAACCTTTGTGAGCGGATGCTGTCTCTTCGCATCTACCCTGTTAGTAACACGCAATCATTACTAGTATCCATAGCAACGCATAATTAAATAAGAGTCAATCATGTACTATGACTTGATCTTACTAACTAGTTACTAACTAACCAAGTCCATAGCGCCTGAGACACCTGTAGGACCATTTGATAGGCTCTGCATTGTTTTGGTAGTGTACAAGCTCATCGTCATTCACTTCTAGAATACCTGAACGTACACCTTGCCTTCCCATAGACTAAAAACAATGCCATTAGATGAGAGAACAACTCCATAGTCAATGGTGCAAAGGCTATGTATAACACGGGCAACAGCCATGCACGCTCGATAAAATAATCTAAAAGGATATAGATGACAAGCTATACATTTGGCGAACAGAATAGATTAGCAGCAGCAGTGGTCACAGGCCTTTTCATAACATAAACTGTGAACATGTATTATGATTGATTGAAATTATACAAACATATAATAAACTTGAGTAATAGTGAAGACAAACCATTTACCATTCATAGTGTACCTAAAACCGTATAGTTGTACTTACTATACATGTTATTGTACTTGTATTGTAGCATGTACACTAGCAACAAAGTACCTAAAGTAACAAGTTCTAATCTGAACGAGTGGAGGAAACTAAGGAGTGATAGTACAAACTTACATATTGACAGAGACGGTAAACAGGAAGTTCTTAGACTACTATTTTAATTGTACAAAAGTACGCTTTTAAAAATTCATCTTCCAGTATGGTCCTACATGTAAAATGAAATGATGAAAACATGTCGTGGGAAATCGCTTTAACCCATTACACAATATAAACGATCAAAATGATTTACTCCTATTAATTAACTGTATCTACTACTAACATTTGAATGAACCAGTCAAAGATAGCAGTAAACACCGCATTGCACAAAATGATTATTACTATCACAGGTGTAGCTCAGTCAATGACCAAGATAATAATAATAAAAGTGATAGCAAATGTAAAAGATTGAAACGAACTATATAATTGGAACTCCAGCTAAGAACAGGGATCATTTTGTTTTGTCTTCAAATGTAAAAACTGTGACATGAAAGTCAATATTAATAATATTAATATCTTCAATAATTTTAACAACAATAATAATGAAGATAATAATAACATGAGCAATAACAACAACAATAATATAAATGGTGACAATAAATTATGAGTTACAATAGGGAAAAACGAGCAACCTGAGAAAGTTTTCAAAAGGTGGGGTAACCCCAAGTAATCACGGAAATTTGGGAATTTTGCCCATTGATTTATGTAAGGGCTCAGCCATAATTTTCTGGGTTTCCCCAGTAACAAAAGGTTTGCTCAGGTTGTGCGTTTTTCCTGATCAACAACAATAGATATAACAATAATAATGAAAAACCACAAAAAAAATTACATTTGTGAATTGGTGAGTATGAAGAATTTTGCATGTCCAAGTTTAATTATGGGAATACTAGTGTTTATGCATGTACTAGTTAGATGCTGTGGTTCATCAGGCATATAAGATTGCAAGTTAACAGTTATCAACAGTGTGAGAGGCTGACTGCACAGTGTGAACTTGACAGACTGCTGCTACTAGTAGTAGTTAGTTACTAATGTATATATGGCTGGCTGACACTTTATCAACAGATGCACTAGTCACAGCAGCCATCATGGATATCTGATACGGTCATTACAGCAATTTCCCTGTCTGTTTTGGTAATATTATCACATGAGATGAGACAAAGAATGATAATACGCAGTTGCTAAAGTGAAATGATAAACTAACAATGTTAGCTGACAGCTGATAACCAAGGTTGTAATCACATGACCAAGGTGTCACCACACATCTATCACTACAATAAACCTGTGATCCACTTGCACTTCTGTAGTATATAAAAGTCTTTGCTATTAACTGGAGATAAGCGCAATAACTTAGTTCAGATGTCAGTGACTTACTTCAGATGTCAATGATGGATCTGAAAGGACTTTAAACCTGTTGATGTTGTTCTCGGACATTCCTCCATGTAATACCTCCTCGTGAGTGGAGAAACAACTCAGAGATCGGAAGAATGACATCTTGTTGTTTCGTAGGGACAAAACAAGACGAAATATCTAGAGCTTATTACCTACAAGAATATTACATGCCTTTTTTGTTAATCATCAGTTAATAGATTAATAAGAAGAAAGAATGGGTTCCACTGATTACTTATTATCAAATCAAATCTGCTTATGATTTGCCACAATAGATATTAAATATCAGTTGAGTTTGGTATAATCCAATCAACTAGAATAAAACAGATCAGCAAAACCACAGGTATAGATATTATGTGATGGAATGAAAGTGTCAGACAAAACAGGATAACCAGATAAACAGAATGATTAGCTGGCAGTTGATGCTAAACGCATTAATTCAAAAAAACTTTTCACCCAAATCAGTAAAAAAAAACATTTTTCCTGATGAAGTCTAATTCAAAAAAACGTTTCACCCAAATGAGTTAGAAAAATAACTTTTCCTGATGAAGTCAATGAAGAATTATAACCGTAACAAGTGGTTGGATGTGTGTAAAATGTGGGTAATCATACTATCCATCAAGCAACAGTCAGATAAAGCAATAACACATACACAACAAAGTGGATTTAAAATAATATTGTTTGTTTCTTTGCTGACAGAGAAAAGAAAATTGTGATGATTGTCATGGCAACCACGTTTATAAACACAGCAGAGCAAGGAGTAAAAATGATAATAATCGAGAATAGGTAAACAGGAAAACTCTATTGCGAAACGAACAAAAAACTTTTTGACGAAACAAACAAGACCTGGTTGATTCGACTGCATGGTAAATAAACCATGAGTTCCTTTTTAATATTTCAAGAGTTGCTTATAAAAAATGACTTCTGGATTGTAATAAGACTGTTAATGCAAACTATTGAAACTTGTGGACAAAGACTACGAATGGATATTCCACATGAAACATTCTATTGTCAGCTGCAAGGAAGTAGCCTCAAACAAAGAACTTGCATTTATAAGCATTAAAATAATCAAAGTTACTGATGAATAACAACCATAAATAGCTTTGGTCTCAATGTTTATGGTGAATGAATCAAACCAACATAATAAATGTACCAGCTACCAAAGCGGTTTGTTTGCCCGATACACACTGCGATTGTAACAAAACCCAAACACTTGCAGTTTTTTGCTTCATGGTGCGATCAGTATGGCAACAAAAAACAGGCGTCATCACAAATAATATTTAGTGTATTCGCAATTAGCAATAAGAACACTACTCTTTGTTTAGAACTAAATTTATTTCCAACTAGAAAAAGTGGATGTTGTTTTTAATTTTATAACGTTCTTTTTAGGTTACAAACACAATACAAAATCTCTATGATATTTATCGTAGCAATGAAAAGACCAAAATTTGAAACCAAAATCCTGACTTATTTTCAAACTTACAACCCAAAAGACACTGGAAAGGATTTGTTTACCTGCTGCATTCAACTCACTTTATTAACTTGGTTGATTTTGCTTCAACGGGGAGGAATTAACATTTGATAGGTTTATTCATCAAATTTTATCGACATATCTATTACAGGCACTTGTACAACATTGCTACCGCAAATCAATTTTTCAGTCCTGCTAGTGGATACCATGAAAACTATCTGACAAATGATCGTTGCACAACCGAGTAAATTGTCAGACTGATGTAAATGTGTTACGAAATACTGTCGTTGCTTGTATCTCAATTTTAAAGCTTGCACGTGCATTTCTCTTCTGTCTGGGGGAATCAGAGGACAAGTATATTGCACTAGACATTTTTCTTCCAAGGTTTTGGGTAGTGCTAGGACGAGCTTGAAATTTCAAGTTCGGGTAGGGTTCGGGTATTTAGTCCCAATTTCGGTCGAGTTCGGGTACAGTTCGAGTAGTACTATACGAGTAATATTTTCATTATAGCAACAATAATAATACTAAAGTATGTTATTTATACGTTTGCAGTTTAATTGTGGTCAATAATATACAACAATAAATTTCAGTAAGTGATGATTATGAAAAAACAGCATCATATAGAAAAAAAAAACTAATTACAGGCTTTAATAAAACTATTATGTTATTTATTATCTTCATACTTACTTATCATAATCATTTATATTGATTATTATTCAAATATTATATTATGAATATTATTATGCAATTTTTTACATAATCACAATAACAGCTATTATTATATTGTTGTTGATGTTAGTACAATAATTATAATTTTTAATAAACATGCAATTAATTAAAAACAATTGTGAGCAATAATCTCATTATCAGGATTCTTATATATGTGATTACAAGACCATAATAATAATGAATAAAAAAACAGTTTTATTACTATTATAATTATTATTACCATGTATTAATGATCAATAAATAATAGTTGATGATGATTATTTATCATTATTATTACATTATTATTTATAATAATAATTAATTATTTTGTTTCACATAATAATATTAACACCGTTAATTATTATTATAATCATTGTAATAATGCACTGCGATATCAACAATGATTATCATTATTTATTATTATTATCAACCATCATTGATTTACATTATTATTACTGGGTTTATTCATGTGTATATAATAATATTTTTCAAATCTTGATTCTTTTGAAAAAAAAGATTATACTAGCGGAGTATGACAAACCAACAGAGTGTTTAATGATGACCATCATAATAAGAATCATCATAATATTGTTTGTTATTAGTAATTATTGAAATTAGTCTATTTTATTTATTAATTATTTAAAATAAATAATTAAGAGCAATTTGTTGATGCTAGATAATTTTAATTGTATATCATCAATCGCCGGTAGACAATAATTCAATTTTCATAACATATATATTATTGTGTAGCATTGAGCTTTTATTATTTATAGTCATAAACAATAATTAGGCTCATATTTTGTTTCTCTTGTTTGACTAAAATAATTACCAGCCTGCTAAGTCGCCAATTTGGTTTGACAGCAAATCCAAGGAACAGACTGCATAAACCATAGACCTATAACCTATAAGTATATGGCATAGACCATGGATGAAGTATATGGTGTTCTTAGTCTATGCCATAAACGTAGAGCTATCTGCCCGATACTTTCGGCGTTGTCATAGAACTAGGTAGTGCTAAATGAAAAATTTATAGAGCGTATTTTCATTGTCCCTTCCAGAGGCTTTATAGTTCAATACTCGAAATTATAACTTTGACATACCCGCGGGTTTGGGTACTCTACTCGTCCATTAATACTCGCGGGTTCGAGTTCGGGTACATACCCGTCCTAGCACTAGTTTTGGGTGAGGATATTAATTCAAACTGATTGAATGATTTGCACAGAGTTTTCACTGCTAAGT
The DNA here is from genome assembly GCA_945261195.1 of Cryptosula pallasiana. Lineage (NCBI taxonomy): Eukaryota > Metazoa > Bryozoa > Gymnolaemata > Cheilostomatida > Cryptosulidae > Cryptosula > Cryptosula pallasiana. Next base: position 37,876,141 of record OX183136.1, read on the forward strand.
GCTATAACAGTTGGAATTGAAGTGAACTGCAGATAATTGTGTGGTAAGAGCATTGATAGACAATTTTGCAAATGTATGTCTGACTTGAGTAATGATATGAGAATAAGGAGCTCTTATAATATTATTACTTCTACTTTACCATTTTTCACAGATACTTGCTAAGACTGCGGTAAGAATATCTAGTGCTTGAGTGAGAGCTTATCACAAAGATAGGTTAAACTGATACAGTTAGTGGTTTAAGTGATCATTAAGCTAAAATCATTGAGATTTTGAATTGGTAACAAATGTCAAAAACTGTCCATTTTGTAATTATGTTATTTCCTAACAACTCTATTGGGTAGTTTGGAAATATCATCAATAAACTTGGGCTGAAGAATTTTTTCTAGACCCTTGCATTTCTAAAGTGTTATGTAACTCGGGCTTTTCAAAAGTCAGGGCGAATGCACTGTTGGTATAGTGAACAAAAGCTGGTTTATAAAATGACCTTGCTTATTTTCAACACTTCAAGATCTAACACATAATGAAGCGTCATTTTATTTCCATGGAGCCTATAAATCGTTATAAACACTAACTTTGGATCATTTATTTTTAGGAATTATACTTTGCCACCATCAACTCTTTCTTAGACACTATTGAGTATATTTTTAAGCATTTGTATTTTAAAATAGTTTATCAAAGGGTATCTAAAAAAGCAATATTTCGAGAAATCATATCACAACTTTTGCTAACAGCTTGATTTCACCGACTTAGAGGCAACAGGTAACTTTAAGCAATCCCAGATGATATAAAACAGATGATTTGAAAAGAAAAATTCTCCATATCAAGGCAAAAACTGTAATTATTCCTAACTCAACTGCTGTCAGCTAACAGATTGCCGTAACAAAGCATCATATGCTGAGCTAATGGTTATCAAAATAATGGCAAAAAAGCAAAAAAATAAGATAACATTGGTCATCCCGTAGTTAACATTGTGTACAATATGCTATGGGTCATAAAATCATAAAACCTCTACTACTATTACCAAATATTACGTCTATCGAGCTGATCATAATAGTAATTAACATCATACATTAGCATAAAATAATATTTTTATTTTATTCATTATTTAATTTAGTATTATAAGTATTTAATGAACTCATTACTATTATTATCATTAATTACTACTATTGCTGACAATTTTTCTCAACTATTTAAATTTATCATGAAGTATAACTACTAACTATAACTATTTTATTAATTATCATCATAATAATAATAATTTTATTTAACTATCGTTATATATAGCAAATGATAATGACAGTTATAATAGTAATACATTGTTGTAATAACAGCTACTAACTAATAAATAATAACAATTAATAATATTAATTATTATAATAATCAAAATGATAATAACAATAATAATATTATTATTATTATTTTTTCAAAATTATTACTATGATTTATTTATTAAATTAATAATAATTATAATTTATTTAACATAATAATAATAAGAATTTATTTACTATCATTATTATTATCATCATAAAATTAACTTATTATTATTATTAACTACTACTGATTATCATTATTATTATTACTTACTTTCTACTATCAATTATTATTATTTATTATTATTATAATATTTAATAATAATAATTAATAATTCATTCATAGGTGATAAATAATAATACTACTACTACTATTATCTATCTAACTAGTTCAACTATACATTGATGATTACTACTAATAATAATTAATTAGTAGTAGTAGTAGTGAGTGAATAATAATAATAATTATAATAATAATAGTATTATTATTAATTAATTATTAATTATTATTATCATATATATTAATTATCATATTATTATAATCACCATTATAATAATAATGCTGATGATAATAATCATTATTATTATTATTATAATAATATTTATTTATCATTATTATTATAAATAATAATAATAATAATTAGTAAGTAAGTAAGTAATTATTTATTTTATTATTAGATTAATACGGTGAAGTGAAGTTGGCAGTGTTAAATAACATACGTGGAATGAAAGCTACACACTGTACTGTTGTACTTCAAGCATATTCAATAATAATTAACCAGGTGAGAATATTTGCATGAACTCAAGTACAAATTTATTTAGCAACCAAAACAACAACTACAACAACTTTTGCAGCACTGTCTATTGTTCGAAAAACGGAAACACTCTTTAGTCGATAAGAACATAAAAGGAATTTTGGAAAATCTTAATAATTTTCAATTTGAATTGACAATAAATAAAATTTAGTTGAATAAAGTGCATGCTTCAAAAATGTGTCACCGCATTCTAAACCCCATGTCTAAAAATGTTAGCGCATTCTTTTTCAAGCTTAGTATTATTTTTTCATGGTGCAGCAACTCTTAAATTGGTTAACTACAGTTCTCTGGACTACAGTTTAGATTGAACCAGCCTTTTCCGGCATTAACCACGCCTTTTCCCATTTTAGTTTGTGCTGCTCGCAAACTACTGCAGGGAGCGTTTATGTTTTTATTTTGCTTTTGTCATGTTCTTGCACTGGATTATCACCACTGCTAAAAGACAAATGTATCTCTGCTGTACGAATTAAATATTCCTTGAAACTTTTTATTCTGGGCGGTTATGTTTGTTATGTTATGTTTTGTGTAGATCTCCTAGTAGTAGTAATGCATGCTAATTATATTATTATTATAATTATTTATTATATAATTATTATTATTATAGTAATAATAATTATTATTATCTATTTATTAATAATAAGTGATTATAATAATAAGGCGTAGTCGAAATATTATTATTATTATTATTATAGTTTGAATTAAGAATAATAATAAGTTAATAATAAATATAATAATAAATAATAATAATATAATATTATTGTTAAATAATAATTAATAACAACAATAATAATAATAATGATGATTTAATAGTCGTGCTGATATTATTATTATTATTATTATTATAGTTATTATTATAAGATTTGTTGGTGGTATGTATCCATGTGTTGCTTGTGCTATTATCATTATTATTTATTATTACTATCATTTTTAATTTATTTAAATTTATAGTTGTAAGTTATTATGATAAGAAATAATAATAATTTTTAATACCAAATAATATATAATAATATACTACTAATAATATTAAATATTTAGGATTATTGTGAGGGACGCCAGCACTCGCTGCTATTTTATTATCTACTCACTCAGTATCGTCTAAGACATTCTCTCATTGTTAAGCATTTGTACAAAGACTAAGCCTTTATTATCTCAATAGCAACTCACTGTCTACCCTTTGTCTACGAAACTGTCTCGGTATTTACTCACTACGCATTGTCTATGTCTGTGTCAGAGTTCTATTGTTTTACCTGTGCCTACGCTACAAGAGTCTATTTAGTGCTGTTCTATCTTGTACCAAAATAATTATTATTATATTTTATACTTTTTCCACGGTTTTAATTATACAATTGCATTTTGGTGCTGCTGTAAGTACAAGGCGTGGCTTGTACCAATATTTTACCCAGGCGTGGCTTTGTCAGATTTTACCCGCCTACTTTGTATAAATATTCATGTTCATGCAATAAAGTTCAGAGTTAGCCTGGCTCTCAGAAGATTCTTTCTCTCAAGAAGCAAGCACAGCTAGAAGCAACAAAACTACAAGCGCTGACCTGGTCGACTATTAGCAAGCACAAGGCTTGGCGGAAAGTGAGAACAGTTCGCCTTATCACTGCGTGTTCCCTCACCTGAGGTGAGAAATACGACACAACTCCTGGTGCCCTAATAGTTCGACTTACATTAAATTCGGACTCTGAGAGTTCGAGACAAGATAGTGCAGCAATAATTTCAGTGCAATTATTGTCGATCTCGACTGAGTCAGATTCGACACCAAATAATTCCAGCACAATTATTGTCGGTGGCAACAGTTCGCAACAAACTATAAACTAAACAATAATTACAGCTCAATTATTGTCGAACATAGACATGTTCGGATGCAGCCAATAATTATCAGATAATTATTGTAACCTGCCAGCAATCATTCCACGCCAGATTCGGCCGCACCCATAACTGCAAAAGCCAATGTACACCCTCTAACAATAATAGTATATTATTGAGCGCTGACTTAGGGTAGAGGCAGAACACGTCAGGAAGGTGTACAGGTGGCTACCACCCAGACACAAATTCCTGTACATTATTACTATTAATTATGTGTTAATATATTATATTGTTTCAAGTTGTTATTATTTATTGGTTACTATGATTATTTAACTAATACAGATCATTTTTGTGAAAAATTGTTCAAGTTTCCAAAAATAGCATAAAAATGTAGAATAAGCTCACAGTGTTATGGTGGTAACGGTAGCAAACTTTTAAGAAAACCATTTTGGACTCTTTTGCTTATTGTTTATGAATTATCAGAAAAGTGGATCACTCAAGTGTTACGCTATATGAGACAAGCGTATGTGCTTCACTTAGTTACTAAGTAGTGTCATAATTGTAATAATCATTGTAAAATAAAACTTTCATCACGTATTAATCACATTTCCAGAAAATGTCCTGTTTGGCAGGACAAGATCGAGACAAGCGGAGCCGGTAAAGAACAGGAGCACTGTTTTTAGGGAATTACAGAAGAAAGTTTTGTATATGGGGTTTGGACTAGATAAAATTTATTTTTCTACTAATCAATAATATATCCAATAAATTGTTGCTGTTTGTATAATTAACGTTTTTCAGGTATTTTTTAATGTTGTTTCATGTCTGCCATCTGCTGAAAATGTAAGTTCTTGTGGTAAAAAACAGAGGAAATTCGCCAATTTGTTACCATGACCAGGTGATCTTTGCAACACTTGCGATTAAAAGCAAAAAACTTTATAGCTACAAAGAAACCTGACCACATGTCAGCGAGGTTCTATATAACTATTGTGCCTAAAGCAAAGTCACTCAGGCATACAATAAGCCCCGCACTGAGTGTTGAATCCTTGGCAACAAACTAGCGGGTCGAACCAAACCATGAAATTGTTTGAGAAAAATAAGATCATTTTTTTAGCTTTACAAACACCCATGTTTTATCATAACAAATCTATCAATACAATGATACAATACAGGTAAGACTTGATGAGAATTTTTCCAGATACAATGAAATATTAAGATTTTTGGTAATTTCTCACGATGCTGGAAAAATTATTATTTTTATTGGATATTTCAGATATTAATTGCCTGTTCATGATTTAGCTACCGCGGTAAAGTATTAGCTATTCAATGCAGTTTCATTTTTGTGTTTACCAACCTTGAGTCCCAAGTTGTTTGAATTATTCTGACCGCAAATTCTAACTTCGAAAAAAACTACACAAAAAGATTTTCCGCTGTGCAATGAGTTTTTTTTTACTTTCGTGGTTGTTATTCAAAATTATAATCATTTTCTATATGATCATTTATTCATGGTAATAATATTTTATCATCATCATTAGTTTTATAACTAATTATCTATATATATAAACATGAAAAACATCTGTCTGTTTGACTGTATATGTATTTGTCTGTCATTCCTCTTGAATAGATAACTCAACAGCTACGCTAGAAGAAGTAAAAAACTACTGTAAAAAAAATCCATTGGAGTAATCTAATGAATGGCATTTGTTCTCAAACCAGAGATTTTTTGTGTTTTTAACGTTTTTAAATGGACATAACGCAACAACTGTCTGTTGTAATCGTATATTAATGGGTTTTTTTTTCCGTAACAAATGGTATCGAGGTGCAAAATACATTGTGATGATCATTGGTTGATTTAACATTTGATTACGCTTTTTAAAAACTAATTGAGCTGTTGTGCAGCAGTTGTTGTAAGTTATTATTTTTTTTATTTTATTGTTTCAGTTATTCTTTGTGTTAATTATATACTTTTTATATGTTTTATCATTTATTAACACAGTTACCTTTCAGTTATGATATTCATTTATGTCACTTGAAGGGAAGACAATTATACAAAGAAAACACTAGTTTTGTTTATCATAACAACAAAAATAACAATTCTCCAGTTGGGAGTTTATGAGGAAATAATACATGATGATATTATAGTTATACTATTTATTATTTGCAGCGATGGTATGTAGCAGTTTTTTTTTTACACCGAGAAAATATTTTTTATTACTATTAGTATAATAATAGATAGTAATGCTATTTTTTTACCACTGCACTGTTGTAATTATCACTTATTATTATTACTGCGTATTAGCAACTACTATTGTTGTTGCTAGCTTTTTATTGTTTATGTCTAACTAGAAACTTGGTTTATGACAACAGTGTTAAAAATAATCTCAGCAAAGTTTATCACCTAATAGTTACCTAACGTTTCACTAGTAGTTTTCAAAGAAGGAAAAGTGAAATCATCATATTATCATTTTTTTATAAATATTTAATTATTAATACCACAAATGCTGCTTTTATGTATTTGTCCACTGATTACTCTTGATAGTTGCACTGGCAAACTATCCATTCATGATTAATTGGTTAAAATATGTAAGGAGATGACTGTAGGAGGCGGGTGATCTCAGGAGGGGTGGGGGGGGGAGGCTTATCACAAGACAAAGTGACTATTGGAGGAAGAGGCTACCACGCGGGAGGGAAATTTGGGGCGGGGGGTGTACCACTGCAAACGCTATCGTCAAAGAAGAGTATCATGCTAGAAGCTTACCATGAAAAGAGAGGATTACCACAGTACTAGGTAAACAAAGGAGGGGTACGACCACAAAAAGAGGGGACAACTACTGGAAGAGGTGACGACCTTGGAAGGAGGCAACGACCGCGGAAGGCCACCATGAAGGAGCTGGGAGAAGGGCAGCAGCATGTCCGACTCTATTCATTCGTAGTTGTTTACAACGAGTTGACCAGCTAGTTATGATATATTCATGAAAGATGTACATGCATATTGCCAATGATGTGAGCTGCATTCAAATTATACTATACTACAACAGTGTTGGTTATAACTGATTTATATGCAGGGAACCTCATCACTTATGTTGACAAGTTTCGCAAGACCATTATGCAAAATTGTCGCGTGCACCACACAAGCTGTAGTTTTTGCTTTTATATACAAAAGTCAAAGTTATTTTCCCAAACTTTCTCAAAGGTTATGCTGAGCCATTGAAGTTTCTCAACTATATAATTTTTTCAGAGAAGCATTGAAAATCTGTTAGGAACTAGATAATGCCGTAAGTTGTGTTTTCCAAAACTGACATCACTGTTGATTGGCGTTTCTAGTCTAGTCAGTTTAGTTTGATAACTTCTACCAGGTCCGTATTAAGGGTTGATATTGTTCAACATGAAGGTTATTTATTATTTTTTTGTTCTCATATGATTCTTTTCTTAGATAAATTTGATTTCTACTAAGTAATAGCAACATTCACGATTTCGTTAAAATAATGATTGCATAGCTGCAGCAAGTTTTTCATGGAAAGGCAGCCAAAATATCTTTCTTGGTTGTTTTTTTTTTGTATCAGCTCATAAAATTCTTGCTGAAATATATGCATCATATTTAGAGCTGAATCTTGATAAGAGCAAAATTGATCACTTTTCTCTATTATTTCTTTATTATAGTTTATGGGTAACTACTTATTTATCTTGGAGAACTTATAGTTGGAAATTGTTATCTCTAGCAACATCCTCAAGGTCTGTTCCTCCATACTGGGACCAACTGCAGGTGTAATTTCTTTTTTTATGAATTATGTAATTGGTTATTGAAGTCAATTTTTATATAATTTAAATAGTAGACCACCATGAAATCTTTACACAACGCATTTTTCGTAGTTGAATTTTCTTCAGTGTCAACTAGCCCTACAGTCAATACCAGATCACAAATAGCCCTACAGTCAATACCAGATCACAAATAGCCCTACAGTCAATACCAGATCACTAAAAAATAGTCATAAGTTTGCTCATATTCATTTTTTATTGATTTTGAAGATGATTATTTATCTTTCAATTTTTTAGTAAAATAACTTGTAATTCAGAATTATTGTTGTTGTTAATTTTAAAAATCTCAATCTTTTGATAAAAATCACCTTGAAAATAAATCTTTTCAATTTAAACTTCCTTTGGTTTTTAAAATATTGGTCATGTAGCATGTGTGTGCATACATGTCAGCAGATTCGCCAACAATTGGATCAGCTAAAACACCTTTGAGAAATCTGAAAACAATTGCAAATCTAATTTTCATGCTCTTCAAAGTTTCTGCCCAATGACTATTCTTGGAAAGGGGCTCATTTGATGCAAACGAGCCAAGTTTTTACACTTATGCGTTATGGTATTATACAAGTTGTTACATATCGAAAAAGAACTGAGCACAAGTCGGCGCTAATACTATTGGTGGTGTTATTGAGAGCACAACACCGCAGCAAGTTTTTCCTTAGCGAAAAATAACCGTAACTAGATGAATCAGTTGAGTTTAGTCACAAATCTATAAATTTAGCACCATACTCCGTTCTTCCTGGCGCATTCTTAAATCCAAGTGCCAACCATATACAAAATTTACTCAGCTATGTTAATGAACTAGGAGTCAGTTGAGATTGTTGTAAGCGTTCACTAATTCCCTATGAACTGTGGGCACCACTAGCTGACTTATCAAAGAGCTGCCTAAGCTCAGGTAAAATGTCATTAGCTGCTGATAATGCTTGGGTTTACACACTACTTAACATTCCTTGCTGACTACTGGAAGAAATTCTCAGAGCAACAATTTTAGTTCTTTTTAGAATAGTTCTACGAACCGTTCTTGTAACCTTTTTAATATGATCTCCGGGTTACCCATATAGCTGGCTAGTATTTTCTCTCTTTGTTCTTTACACTGAATAATTCGGTGTTTTCCATTTATTTCATTACTTCGTTAAAATAGCCACAAGCATATCCTTTGGCATGATGGTTGCGTAATTTGTTGGTATTTGTTTGTGAGGGGCTGGTAGCGGTTAGTGAATGTGGTTGGAGTTTGTGTTTTTAGCTGTTTAATGCGTCGATTGGCATGGGAAATGTCTCCATGACTGCACCAATCATCTCTACTTTTATCGTCATCACTTATTGTTGTTTGTGTGTTTGACTGTATGACCTGCATTGATACTTGGATTCAATACAAAGCTATTGGGTGAACTAGTTGAACAGATAGGACAAATATCGAGATAGAACTGTCTTTTTCTGAAGCGTCGTAGAATTGAATAATAGCAGTAAAAAGGCATGTCTGTGACATGCAAAGAAGTTTTATATTTAAATCCTGCTCAACTTTTCATTTCACAACGATTGGTTGGGTTTTTTATATCATTTAATTTTAAAAAAAGTGAATCGTTCGTACGCAATGGCAAAAGTAAACATATACAAGTTTGCCTTTTGGGCATTCGTCCACAGGTTATCTCAATCCCTATTCAATATCAAATTGGCCAAACAATGCAAGGGATTATGGGTATAATGTTATGACAGCTAACATTGCATAAGCCTATTAGCTTGTTTGTACTCCTGTAGCCGCTTCGGTTTAGGATATTACTTTCTTCTAGTATGCTTTTTTATTATAATTATTATTCCCATTTCTCAGGGAGGAGCTAGGAAGCATCATATAACGATGGCTGAGCTAGGCAGCACCTGAGTCATTCTACACGACTGGAATCAACACAGACAGTATGCATGACATACTGGAGCAGATCTTGAAGACCAAGGATTTGGCCAAAGCCGGTGATTTGTTTTCTATATCGGATGAAAAGATCGAGAAAGATTGCTCTAGGTTTGAATTGTTATGTTTCATTTGTTTTACCATTGGTTGTATTATCTTTGTGAACCGTCAAGTTACTATGCTGAAAAGCTCCTGCATGCATGTATAACACTTGATTTTCGTGTTTTATTTCCTACAACTCTAAAATGATAGCATTTTATTTGAGGCAAGTAGAAGACCTCACAAAAGTATAGACCATTTTTCGTTTAATTTAACCAATTATATTGGGGAATTTCAACCTTAGCGTTTCAATTAGTTTCAATTTACATACAGGCCTCCATTCCTTTGTAACTTATGGCTCTCCCAGTAGTAACTATTATTTCTGTTCTTCAACGCTAATGGGACTGTAAGAAACCGAGTTATTGGAGCATTTCAAGAATAGAGACCTTAAGAAAATCGAGCACAATATGTCGAAGGAGTTTTTCATCGATATGAGTCCATCTGCAGGCAACCATTTCACTCTATAGTTGATTTAATTTTTTCTCCAGCTGCGAAAATAAACTGCTTGTGTTGCTGAAGTGAGGTTTTGCGAGGAAGCACAATTTTAAGAAGCTTTGAGTGTGAAATAACACCACAGGATGTCTTGGACACCTAATCAAGAATTGATCTGATGAAATATGGATATGTGAAATTGATTGATACTTTATCAATAATTAATCTTGACAGGTTTTTATTCATTCATAAGTAACTAGATGTAAGATAGTTAGGTGAGTGCTCCGGCTTGTGATGCATTATGATGGAATCAGACAATTCAGCTCTGGGTTGATTGTAGAGCAAACCAACATTTTCTCTATGTACGCTGGCTATAGCACATTTGTTGTTCACGATTGTAGATACACAGCCGTGTTTACAAATTGATCAAGTTTTGGTATTTACAGTTCATTTCTGCTGAGCATTGTTAGGCTCTATTAGGTTGAAGATATTATCTAGAACTTGTAGGACCACAATGATATTATTTTGTGCAAATTGATTAGGATGTTGAAATTATATCAAAGGACGAATAAAATAAATACATAAATGATAATATTTGTTAATAAATAATAAATAAATAATCTTGGTAAATAATAATGAATAAAGTGGATTATAATATCATTCTTATCATGAAAATAATAAATATAGGATATGTTTTTTTCAATTATCATTACTAAACTGACCAAAGATAATATAGTTATCATTATGTATACAATGATAGTATTGTTTAATTTTTGCCGAAAATGAAACCAGCACAAGGCCTTGCTAGTGTAATATTATTGGCTTGTTCAACATCAGTGTGCCCATGAAATATTGTTGCAATTTTTTTTTACAAAGATACATCACTGTTAGAACATCTGCACAGTGTAGCCAAAGTTGGTGAAAACTTCTTTCATTTGTACTTGATGATGGTTTTAGGACTGCTGGGGAAGGAGGCGTTGTTAACCGATTTTCTTTACAGCTTTCTTTTATAAGTATCATGCTATGTTAACATATGTAATAAATAAAAAGACTTGTTTTTCGGTGAATTTCTGCTTTTAAAAAAATCTTTTACATTCTGTTCACTTTTAGTTTTTGTCAAGTTTCACAATTAGGTCTTGTTATAGTGAAGTGGCGTATTTGCTAAATACTGTTTTGAGCTGCTGTCCACTAGTCAACCAATTATCTGAGAAGTTTGTAGCCTGTGTACCACTGCATTACCTCTGTGCTGTCTGTTTGCAGTGCTCTCAAGCTAATTGGTGGAATAATAACTCAGGAGGATTATATAAATGTGGACGGAGTACAGTCAGTAGTAGAGATATGCGTTACAAGAATTACTAGTGCCATCAGGTTAGTAGCAGGTCAGCTAGCACCTGCAATACCTGCCATATAGCACCTCTTGGACAAGTGGTACCTTTCACCTAGTACCTGCCATACAGCAACGGTTGAAGTACCTACCAAGTATCTGCCAAATAGTGCCTTTCAGATACTGCTTGCCAAATAACAACTGTCAAATAGCATTTGTCAGGTAGCACCAGGTGCCATCTGACAAGTGCTGACAATTTGGTGGCAAGTGCCTTTCAGATAATGCTTTCCCGGTGCCAGGTCCTGTCAATAGCGCATGTCAGGTGACACCTGTAAGATAGTTAGTACCTGCTCAAGAGCACCTGTCATAGGACAGGTCATAGGACAATTTCTCGGTAAGAAAGCTGAAGTCATTCCATACCACATATTTGATGCATGTACAGCAGATAATCCTTCAAGATCAATTTAAATGCTCTAGGTGAGCTGTTTTCCACACATTTATGGTTAGTGACACATCCATACAGTAGAGTGATGTATATGATTTATTATTCAATATCAAAATCTCAGATTCGTTGCTTCACATGGTGTTTTGTGACCCTATCTCAAGCAGTGGTACAAACAGCGTAGTTATGTCCCTTTAGACCTCTCAACTAACTCTGCTTGTGCCAAACATTCCATTGCGCAATCGTAAACACTTCAGCGTCTTCTTGACAGCAATCAAGTATCATATTGTTAATCCTATATATCTTTTACTGCTTTTTTGGTAAGTCAGATTAGACATGATTAATAGAGGTGTCTGTATTAGAGTGTAGCTATTCCTTATTCTCTCTGACTTATAATTACTGTTTACTCACTAAACATTCACATACCTGCAAGTTGTTAGTGTAACATACCTCAGTGTGCAGACCTAGTCAATCCATGCATATAAAAGAATTCCTCAACTTTCATACATGTTCATATTCCTTTGAAAGCATTGCTTCTGCCATTTAACATTGTGAGGTATAAATGTCAGTCGATTACAATCCATTGATGTGCATTCTATCCCATCTCCCCCTCCCCTCCCCTCCCCCCCCCCCCCCCCCCCTATCATGTGTTATGCACACAGCACTATGTTATACACTTCAACATTCTATTCCCATGTCCTGCATTGTTGTTGCTCTTTCCAATTTCATTTTCTCTCTCATGCTGAGTTATGTATCTCCACTTTTTAGTGTTTTCCCTCGTTGTCTAACTCAAGCAGATTTTGTATCAAATAATGGCGGAGCTTGATAAGAAAACTATTTGCTGACATATTTTATTGAGCTAGTCAATAAACTAATTATGATAAAGTTGTCACTGGCTTTATTTTCTCTGTTATTGTTTTTATTTTTTAAATCCAAGATTATTTATAATTTATTGGTGTTTTTTATTATTAAAATTTGTCTAATTTGGGGTTAATTTTATTATTATTAGTTTTATACATTGTTATCCTTTTTATTTACTCTGCTTTTGAAGTTTCTAGTAGTGGTTTTCACAGTTTCATTTACCTAGTATTCTATGAGCAGTTTTTTCTATTATTGCGTCAAACTTTATTCTGAGATAGATTTCAGTTTTTGACTCTTTTTACCAGTTTAAAAAAAAATTCCAGTAGTTGATTTCTACAATGTATTTCTTTCAGCATACCTTCTCCTGTCTGCCCAATAGCAGTACGTAGTCTCCCGGCGGCGTATACCAAAACAATCGCTGATTACTAGCATGTGTTTGTTATGTAACCGCATCCTTTTATATTTTTCTTGTTTTGATTTTAATTAACCTTTTAGAATATCTCTCTACACCCAACTTGTGTGTAGACTGCCCTCTAAAGCAACTTGTATGTAGTCTCCCTGTAATTTAATCAATATCTTTGAGTCGAACAGTTCGCCGCTTGAGTGAAATATTTGACTCAAAGTGCGGCAGCCGGCATGAGCTGAGTTCGGTTATCTGAAGAGGATAAATAATGGTCTTTTGTTTTGACACTTCCATTATCTTTGGCTGGTTCATCCCAGTGGTGTAGTGTTAATTTTGCTTTGCAACCTCCCCCTCCCCGCCCAATGGTGGATGGACATAAATGCTGGAATGACGTGTTTGAAAAGTCCAACACCCTATAGAAACTTCAACCTGTCAATAGAGTTAAGATATTTTTGAACTATCAGATCGCAGATAACATCCGAAGGGTTTTGTAATAACATGAGAGTGCGACTCCACTTTATTACTGTTTGACGAGCTGAAAGGTTTGTTATTATTAGGTCTTAGGTAATCCAGCACTGCTGATATCGCTAGTAGAAATTTGTCAACTAATAAATAATGCCTGTAGAGAATCTACTGTTTGGGTCGTTGTATCTGCTACACATCTGATTTTATTTTAGTAGGTATTCATGTTATAACCAGTGGGTTATGGGTGTTTGTACTGTATGCATTAACTACCAACTAGTAGCACATTTAATTGTTTATCTTATATACAGCTCAGTGCAAGCTGATAATCCATCAACAGTTAATCCAAGGATTATGTAACAGTAAGCTAATACCTAGTATACTACAGCATTCCATAACTACTACATCACTTCCAGAGATTACCGTGAAAAAATACTATCAATCAATCCTATCAATCACCGACATATTAGAAATATGAGTCACGCTCTTTATATAGAGGTCTTTTCATCTCCAATGAGCTGTTCTATGATATTCCCATCCGATGATGTTTGTCCAGTGTCCCGTGCTGTTACTAACTCAAATTTCTTTCTCTCACAATTTTTTTCCATCTCGGTCATCGATATTTCTCTATCAGTTTATGTCTGTCCCCTATCGACATCTTCTATCTCCTTGTTACCTCATGCTATGATTTGTCACATGGATGTCTCACTGTACTGATATCTTCCAGAGAAACAGATACAATAGATGAGCATATCCAAGCTCTGGTGTCTCTGCTACGTACATGTCTGGGGTTTGATCTGGAGTTGTACCCCCACAGGACGGACTGTGACTCACCCCATGCCAAGCTAGTCTCAGATATTCTCAGCTGTATCTTCCAGGTAGGAGAGTGGGTGTTGTGTCCACTTTTGTCTCTGTTTGAGTTGTGGCCAAGTTTGTACTTACTATGAGTGAGTGTAAATATAAAAGATGTCGTCTGACAACGCCATAACATAAACTGTGCCCTGGACGCAGGGCATGGTAATTGCTCCATATTGTTTGGCCTTCACTCGCTAAATAACCCCTGTAGACAGTCATCTGTTGTCTATCCACTCCTTAATCAAGACTTACTATCTTCGTATTGGGAGTTGTCCTGTAATATTGATGTAGAGTCACGAGAAAGCAACTCGTTAATTTCTCACAAAAGTCGCTAGATAGCATCTGGTGATTCTTTGGTCTTTTTGTGTTCATATAAATCTTTTGATGTTTGTTACTTCATAGCGGTTGGTACATAATTCTTGATGCTACTTTTAGTGGACTTTTCACTCCCAACCAATCACTGATCTTTGCTGCATGTTTGAGAAATGATTGGTTGCTTTTCATGCTCCGCAGTTTAATAAGGAAATGCCCTGCTCCGGAAGTATTGGGTATAGCGCTGTATCCCGACGGCTCCATCTTTTGAAACTTTTCGTTCCATGTTCAAAAAGAAAACTCATTATAAAATCTGGAAATGCTAGAATTTGGCGATTCTTGCTGCTAATAACTTTCAACGAAAGTGACCATTTTTGTTGTTGTAACATACAAACTCAAAAACAATAGGAAAGTTGAAACATGAATTTATCCAAATCTCCAACCAATTATAACGATGATAATTAATAGACATCCATTAGTGGATAGGAGGTGGTAGTTCTGGATATTCTCGACACCAAAGTCTTGCACTGTACCTGTAGAAGGTTTGTTTGTTGCTACTCGCTTCTATGACGATTTCTTTTTCAGAACATAGAGCCAGAAGTTTTGAAATATGGAGCTGTGAAAAAAAATAGAGCCGTCAAAACATTGAGCAGTCCCAAAAATATTGATGTAGTGGTACTGATTAATAAATAATTTTTTGCACCATTTTTACTTTTATTTTTGCTTTTGTCTAGAATTACTCCAAGCAGATGGTGATGGAAATGGCTGCCCCTGTGGCAGTTCTCTTCCTGGACAAGAAGAACTCTGATCTGACAAGGAATATAACCAGTTACCTTTCGCTTGCCGTCATAAACCACGCCCACTTGGTCACACCTCACGTTGACTGCATCATACGGAGTATTGCCGCAGGTAGGTACTGGGTGAAGCAGTGCCACATATTGTATTCAGTCAAGCACGCTGTGTCAAGTACGCTCTCAGGCTAGGCTCGCTCGTTGCACTGGCATAAAACAGAAAATTTAAAACTCTCATTTTCTGCCATTTCCATAACAAATAGCCTCCATATCGTTGTCCTGTTTGCACCTGATCTGCAAAAAGTACTTCACTTTTCTCTGAGTGTGAACTCTTGGTCAACTGGACAAACTTATTTGCTCGTAATCAGGGGTTTGTGCTGATAAGAGTACACGATGTGGAAAGAGTCACAATAAATCTCAAAAACCAAATGAGTGAAACAAAGGAGTTGTTTCTTCAAACTGAAGCAACTACCAAACTTGTAGTGGAGTTTCTACTCGTAGAAAAAATTGTTATCGTTGTAGTTATAATGTCATGTGTAAATGTTTTCGGTAAAAAATTAGAAAGAGCTTGTAATGTTTTAAAAGTGCTAATTTTTCTCCATACCAACTGGTTTAACTATAATTTTGGAGTTGTGTCCACTTGTTATTGGGTAAACAATTCTCAGTATGTACTCAAAATTTTCATTTCATTTACCAATAAGACCATTCAAAGAACTAAAATGTTGTTACTGGCTACCAGTTGTGTGAGAAGACAATTGCCACCGATTGTTTTTATGGATATGTAATGTATGTGATAGTATTGATAACTAGAGGTAAATGACTATATATAAATGTCACGTTAACTCTCCACTACTCACCGGAACTCGATGGATGATAAAATGGTACTTCAGCAGCTTCCTGCTATTATACTAATGTCTAGTCTGAGTGTTACCGTTGCAGGTAACAAGCCCATACTTAAACTGTTACCTACACTGTACGAGGCAGGAAATGAACACATGAATGACAACGTAGAGGGGCTAGTACAGCTACTTAACGACAAGCCACATGCGCCTGAGAACAACCTAACACAGGAAGAACGGGAGAGTCTCTTTGAGCTCTTGACTAAAATGTGCTCTAAGAAACCCAAAGTATGTGTAACTGGTTGGTAGAGGTCAATTGAGTAGTAAATTATAAACATTAATAAATAATTGTAAACCGCTTTGGATAATTAGTACTTTCGGTGAAATTTTATAAATAAATAATCTTGTTAGACGAGAGAATGTTATATTTTATTATTTTACATCATATTAATGTACACGTTGAAGCTGATTTGCACGCTACTGAGTACATGAGACTGCCTGACATTCAAACTATTTTGAAATTATTCCATTAAATTTCTTGAAATGATAGCCAGGTAGGTTGGCATTGTACACCAGCCTATACGCAGTTGTCTTCTCCCATTCTGTTAGATATTCATCCCCCACCTCTCTACACTGGCTGACCACTTGTCTAACAAGAAATGTGTTGGAGTTGTGCTCTCCATATACGATCAGATAGCCAGGGAAACTCCTCAGGCCTGTCTAGATTTCAAGGAGCAGTTGATGGAGGTGGCCAAAGGCAATCCTATCACAGCTCCGCAAGTGGCTAGGATCATGGGCAAGATTGGCAGGTTGAATGAGGTAAATGTGACGTCAGTTGTTCATTGGTCGTTTTATAGGCCGCTCCAAACTGTGGCTGGTTTTTTCCTTCAAAAGTATTTTATTTCCTGTGATAGTTGAGTTTTGTTTCAGTGCTGTGGTGCGATTTGCATGGTAGCTGAAATCGTTGGCTGAAATAAGGCTGGCCCTATTACTGATTCAAAAAATAAATTTGATCTAAGATTATTGATAAAAATTAATCTATAATTGATTTCATATTTGCTGGCTGATCAATTGACGGTCGAGTCAATTTGACAAAATATATTTCTTTGTTGTTTTACTTCAACATAAGAAATAGTAATGAGTATCGATTTTTCCTATCAATCAGATAAAGTTCCCCTTCATATACATATTTTATCATAATTTCAGTTTTTGTTAGAGTTATTATTATATTCTACGCAGGACCCAATATACGGCTATGATTCTACGCTAGCTTTTAGTGAAGGTTACAATATAGAAAACTTTTATGGCGGCCTTTTTGGTTAACACTGTCATTGACTATGTAACTGTCGCTGGCATTAGTATTATAATTGGCATTGTAGTTAACTCTATTGTTGTTAAATACCTCTGTTGTTAGTGTTACCTCTATTGCTATTGTTATCTCTATTGTTGTTGTTGTTAACTCTATTGTTGTAGTCAGCTCCATTGTTGTTGTTATCTCTATTGTTGTTCACTGGTTGCACCAGGTGGAGGCTGAGGAATGCATAGACTATCTCGGTAACCAGCTGGGCTCTGCAGACACGAGTTATCTCCCCATTCTACTCCAACAACTGCTGCACATTGGTCAGAAGTTCCCTGACCTCCTCAAGACCCACATGGATACTGTGGCCACCTTTGGTGAGAGTAAGGAGGTGGAGGTGAAACGTCTCGTTAGCAGACTGTTGGAATTGCTCAACACAAAGTGAGATCTCAAGCTATGTGCGTTAGTTTTACTTGATTAAATTTGAACTTGGCTTTCTGGGTATTTTGATTTTGAGGTGAGATACAACCAAGTTTGGAACTTTAGATTTAGATTTTGAGGCACTATAATTTATGTTTTGGAAGAAATTTTTTTGATTTATTCATGAAAACCAAACAGTAGTTTTTGATGGGTTTTTGTCCATTGAATCTCTCTGCGGTGAGTAGGCAACTCCCACTTTTATGCTTACCAATGCAGTAGGTTACTGTACAAATGCAATACCTAATTGTTGAAGGACTCCTGAGCCAACCACCCAACACCCAGCTGGAGGTAGCAGAGGCTCTCTGTCTAGAATATTTGGTAAGAAGGGTGGCAGCAATGACAAAGTGATCGGAGGTAACGACGGCATCGTACGCAGTAGGTTGTCTCCCCGACCACCCAGTATAGCCAGCGCTTCATCGGAACAACTCCTCGCTGTACAGGTATTACCTTTGGTCGTATTACCTGTTGGCAGTACTTCCTGTTGGTTGTATTACCTGGTTGGTTGTATTACCTGTTGGTAGTATTACCTGTTGGTTGTATTACCTGGTTGGTTGTATTACCTGTTGGTAGTATTACCTGTTGGTTGTATTACCTGGTTGGTTGTATTACCTGTTGGTAGTATTACCTGTTGGTTGTATTACCTGGTTGGTTGTATTACCTGTTGGTAGTATTACCTGTTGGTTGTATTACCTGGTTGGTTGTATTCATTATTTTTAGTACAGTCCTTAGTGAGTCATTTGTGAGAGCCAGCCACCTCTAATGTAGTTTATTCAGTAATTTGAGGAACAAACATGAAGTTAGTTTACGAAATTTTTTCTTTATTTAAAATTTCTCACAATTATGATTGTAACAAGTTTTTTTTTAGTGCAGGCCGGTTGTCTGTGCAAAATATAGGTGGTTCTGTTGCAGTGTTACACACACTGCTAATTATATAATATGCAAGTATTGTTTACCACCAGTTCATATGCCATCCATTTGTGTCCTCAATGTGATGATAAGATAACTCCTCATGTTAAGAAGTTACACTTTTCAGTTACTGTTTGTACTCAGCTGGCATCTTACTTGGTAGGAGAAACCATTCCCTGACCCGGTGCACCAGTTCTGCGCTAAACATCTCTCAGCTATAAAGGTCTACATAGACAGACTTTCTACAGTACTACCACTTCCTGTCAAATGTACCGTGGAAGGTAAGCAATGCTACAACTATGATCATAGCTCGTATCATCCATTATCTTTCTTTTTTGAGGGTAAAAGTTCCTTTTTTTAGTTTTTCGATCGCGCTTATACCGAACAGTTTTCCTTTGAAGTTTGCCATTTGACTTGTCAAGGAAAGAAGCAGTTTTTGTGGAGATGTCAGTGTGTTGTAAGCGAGTTGTGCTCACCAGCAGTAATGAGTCCCAGTGACATTTTTCATAACCATCTTTTATTATTACTGTATCATTAATTAATATCATTGTTGTTTGTAAACTTCTAGTTTTTATCAACTAATTTAGCTTTTTTTTGCGTGAAAAAAAATGATAAAAGAAATATGGTTGTGATAATTCTTTTCACTCTGACATAAAAAATCAACGTTTGTGTCAGTTTTATCTGTTTATGATTAGTTTTTGGTAAATAACTAAAAATTTTGTGGCATAGCTAAATAAAAAGGCATCTGAATGTATAAAAACAAGTACCTGGTGGAGAGCCAATAGTCATTTATGCACAACTGACAGATTCAGCTGCGTAAACAGGAGTTTACTGTAATTATATGCCGGATGATAATTGGTTAACTCTCAAGGGCACACACCCAAAAATTGTTATTGCTCACTGTGTGAAGGCAACTTGACTTAGTGTCTGCTGCCGTCACTGGAAATCAGACGCTGTTGCTCTCTGGTTAACCTGGGTTTATTATATCCTGCCCGGGACTATGAAAACTTTACTATTTGTATTATATATCATTGCCCTCTCCATCATTTCTAACCAAGCGTATATTTGACTTGTGTTGCCACTTTGTGCTCAGAGAAGACAAAGAAGAAATCTCGCTATGTGAGGCTCTACTTCAGTTGTACAAAGAGAGAGAAGAACTGTCTCTACCCTGGTCAGGCCTTCTTTACTGTCAAGTCTAAGATACCCAGACCCTGGCTGCATCTCATGTTTCTTAACCTGCAGGTGAGAGCAGCATCGGCATCAATGCTGTCGGTATATCAACAGTATATTGACTTGTTGTGTTGTCAGAGCTCTCTTGAGTGATCAGTGTGGTGGAATACTGTTGCAATGCTTCTGTTTAATAGAAGAAAACAACCAAAATTTAAATCATGTCGACATCATCTGTTTAGTAGGAATTTTAGTCTCACTAATTAGATCGCCTGGTAGTTTTTATTCGTAGTTTTTTTTTTCAAAAAGAAGTCATGCAAAGGTTAAAAAAAACAACTTTGTACCATAGAAATGTGCAATAAAAATTTAGGAAACCAACTGAATACATGTAAGCTTGTCCAATAGGCCCAACTGACAAACAAACTACGTAAAGCTGCCACACTACACACTATACTATGTAAATTTTGTAATTGCTCACATTTGATTAGCCGCAGTAACTTAGGCTCGGTTTACACTAGTACGCTACGAAACTAGGTAAAAAATCGTAACAGCTACGGTTCGGTACTGGTCAGCACCAAAGTACCTGTTTAGATGATCGTCTGTCTGCGCTTTAGTTCCGTATCTGTATGAAAACACCTTGGGCCCCAATTCAGTTTTGAGATGATACGGAACCGGTATTGGTGCGAACCTATCTGAACCGCTGGTGTTTTCGCCACAAACTTCAGTGTTCACACTTGCACGGAGTGCTCATTTACGCTCCGGTGCGCACCAGTGTATACGGGGCCTCAGCAGGTCTAGCAAGACTTTGTGTATATGTGCTTCTCAAGTCAAGCCTATTCTAATTGTTCAAGTATCCAAAATCTGGTAAATGTATCGCTGGTTGTAGTCCAAATCTACGACAGCTCTCAGGCTACAAGATTCCTCTGTGTCGGCGCTGGGCAAGTGCTGGGAGTGCATACAGATGGACAGAAGTGACTCTTTTGTCAGATTGGTCACTGCTTCATTCCCCTCCCAAAAGGTACCAATAGTCTAACCGTGTCCATTTGTAGTTGGAGTTATCTTCCTTCTCTCTATTGTCAAGTTGTTTAGAAGACAACTTCTACTGTTGTATATGCTTTTTTCATAGCGATAGTTTGCTGTGTTAACAAGGATGAACTCAAGCCATCATGCAGAAGCACACCTGGAATGAATGATATACCACTGTGTATTACATCATCGATTGCAGAAGTGCCTTTTTTATTACAAAGGACTTGTAATATCTCATTTTGACATTAATTTTTGGGTCCAATTAATAAATGCATGTGTGCTCTTAAATAGATGTTCACATATTTCTCTCCACAGTTTCTATTCTAGTTATGATTCTCAATTTTGGGATCTGTCTGCACTCATTCCACTTGTGTCTGCATTCATTCTATTTGTGTCTGCACTCATTCCACTTGTGTCTGCATTTATTCCATTATGTGTCTGTATTCATTCCATGTGTGTCTGCATTCATCCCATTTGTCTCTATATTCATTCCATTTGTGTCTGCATTCTTTGCATTTGTGTCTGCATTTATTCTTGTTAACATTTTTCCCTTCTCAACAAATTCCATCATCACTGATTCGTAGCATTGACGTGACTCAATGGTTTATTCTGCACTGTAAAAATTTTTGGTTCATAATTGGCTGTTTGTCCTATTTCTACTTGAGCTGACTTTCTGCCTTTGGTGGTTGCAGGAACAGCAGTCTCTGAGACAGGAATTATGGGAAGCGAGGTTCTTTGATGTGATAACGCTGGAACCAGTGAGCAAGCATTGGTCCTGCTTCATGTGCAACAATCCAGAGAAACTTTCTGGATTTATCAAACCTGATGGAACTCCAGGGATTACGGTATGTTGTTGGCTCGCCACGCGTTTCTTTCTTATCAGGAGCCTTCAAGGACTCCGGAAATGTGCATTTAAAACTCATTTTTGTATTTGTCTCCACATGACTGTACTGCATCTTTAACCACCTGCTACCACATGTCAGTATTTGTGTCACAGGGTCAGCTGAAAGAGAAGAAAGGTAAATGGAAACTCTTTAAAAGGTGGAAAAAGAGGTATTTCACTCTCTCTGGGGACCACATAACGTACCAGAAGACTCGGGTAAGTATATTCTTAGGAACTCTGGCTAAAGTCTGTGTGAATTGAGTAATACTACTAAGGACAATAAATAGCCTAAGAGTGTATCTAGCCTTTGCTCAGTCAAGCTTCTTTAGAAATTACAAGTCATTTTATGGTAAACTCAATGTCTAGCTGTGTAGCTCATCAAGTCTTTAGGAATTTCTTCAGAAAATGATAAATGGTGAATTTGTCGCTTTGATAAAACATGATTAGAAGACCGATTAACCAGTTTATTTAAAAATACTTAAAATATCATTTTGTAGAACAAATTGGAGACGTTAAACGTCAGCCATATTGAGTCGGTGAGGGCGTGTCGGAGAAAACCTCGTGACGTGCCAAGAGCCTTTGAGATATTCACAGACGACGGTGCCTCATACAAGTTTAAATCCAACGACCATAAGAATGTTGAGCGCTGGGTGCAATGCCTGCACCTGGCCTTGTCTAAACAGCGCAAGTCTGGACGCTTTCACACCATCAGCTAGTTGCAGTGCAGCACCTGCTGGCTGGCACCTTTTACACTCTGCAATCTATTTTATTATACTTACACAGACATATCTGCATCTCATCTTCGCTTCTCATGCTCTCTATGTAGAAGTTGTCTACCTCTTGCCTAGGAGAGGACAACACCCAACTAATGGCTATATCATTTTTATCACTGTTACATGTTTTCAAAGTTTGTAATGTTGAGTGTGATATCATTTATTACATTGTTATATTTTTGTTATTCAAATGTTTCTTTAGCAAGTATTTTCTATAGTATAATACACAAGTGAGTATCAGAAATAGGATCATAAACAGAACTCGCTGTAACGTCCGCTAAACCAGTTTTGGTTGATTTAAAAATTTAACATTTTTCTTGCTCGAGGAGGTTGTTTGGGAATAAATTTTTCAGATAAATGATACGTTTGCGGTGGATAATAATAGCACATTAACAAGAGGCAATGACATACCAATGTAATTTTTTTATCAAACATGATCAGGAAACAACACTTTTGCACAGATTAGTTTTTGAAACCACCTAATCCTTGAAACACCGCATTTTCTAGTGGTTTATATTTTGATACTGTTGGAACTGACCATCTGCAATGTTGGAGATCTACCAAATATGAGTCAAGTGTGTGGTAACCATAGACCTAGTATTATTATAATAATACTAGGTGATACTAGCTCTTAATTCTGCTCAAAAGTAATACATAACGTTATATGGCTTTTTTTAACCCTCGGCTTTTTGAGCTTTTTTCTTATCTCTAAGCTTTTTGCAAGCTTTTTTTAAACTCCAAGCTTTGTCATTTGTGTAAAAGTTATCTAAGAGGAGAGTGTCTCTTGCAGCAGTAACTGCTACATAGAAAAGTGTGCTTCTCATTGCGTTGTTTTCAAAAAGGCTTCGCAAATTCCAGGGTGTCGATGTCGTTTGAAACCCCGTGGGTAATTGGAACCGACTGTGTAAACATTGTGGTGAGGCCAGAAGCTGGCGCCTAAGTATGTCTCGCCGCATTCGGCCAGGAGCAAACTGCTGCTACAACTGATACAGAAGACGTGCGGCCTATAGGTAACTAGACTTTTTAATTATCCACATGGCAGAGTAACTGGATTTCTTTAGTGGCTTATCGTCGCCAGTCTAGCTAGAGGTGAGTGTGTAGATTTGTGTGTACTCAAATGCCCCGTAATAATGTTAGATTTTTTAACTCTAAAGGTGGGTTTCATAAGCTACAAGTTAATCTTACTTGGTGCCACACGCTTGTAACTTGTAACACTAAGATTTGTCAAAAAATATTTTTACTGCATGGTAAAAACTGATGCTAGGCAATCTTTTCATCCTAAAATTGTGCGTATTAATTTATTAAATTGGTTTCCACTCTCAAAATCAGTAATCACAGTCATTACATTGGCTGCTTGATGACTTCCATGTAGTTGTGAATGAGATAGTTGCCGAGGTTTTTAATTTACAAAAACCTCTTGTTTTGTTGATGAGTTAAAGCACCTGCAAGAGTCAGGACTTGTGAAGAAAACATCTCTGTAATGCTGAGTGGTGAGGGACAATTCAACTCGGAAAGGTTTGGAAATATAACCAGGTCTTGGCGAGATGTGCAGGGCTATTAGCCATTACATTGTGGCACTACCGAGGCTCGCGTGAACTTCTGATGTAATAGATTTTTATAGCTAAGAAATTTTCAAAACTAACCATGTATGAATGTTTCCACAACTGTAAAAACTCTTCAGACCTCATTACAACGATAGCGTTTAACTGACAGCCTTGAAATTACCATAATGCAGATAACTTCTAAAAAACTATTCTTGTTTTGCACAGCAAAATTTTTATTTTAGCATAAACTCTGAGTATAAAGCATAATACTATTTTAAAAAATTGAGTAACACACAAAAAAAGTATTCAAGTGGTATATGAGCATGAATTTTATTATATTCAAATTAATTTGTTTAAAAGAAGTTGTCTCCACCACGGTAATTTCACGGTTGTCAGATACACGCTACCCATTACAACACAGCTCCCCTCAGTAGCCAGTGTGTTTCATTCATCACATAACACAAGTGACCAATAAAAGTAAGTTGTGATGAGTACTACATGTAAAGGACTGTAGTAGCTAGGCTGGTTGCCTATGTACTACAATCTAAAACATGTTCATAAGTCTGTTATCAGGGGAATGAAATTTTCTTCAACTGATTATAAATGATTGAATTGACTAGAAAGCTTGAATTTTCCGCCCAAGGAGCTGAGACAGCCCTCACTAACTGCTATGTTACATTGAACCATTTAAATTTTCTCACTTGACTGCCTTTTAGCTATTGTAGTGAAATTTGAGATCCAACTATTGCTGTCTGAATACTGACCTACGCCCTGCCACCCACTGTATATAAATATGACTCACCCAAATCAAATTCACTGCCACCAAAACAATATATAAATACAGGTGATGACATTTAGAAAAGATTCTATACACCAACCTTCCGCTGTACATATACTACAGGACCCCAATGTTTCCCATTGTTCATCAGTATTACTGAAGAAAAATAAACAAAAGCACCCGTTTTCATTTGTGTCCAGTAAAATATCCCAGCCAAAACAACCCCTGGACTGGCCACCACCATAACTGTACCACTGGATATGACTATTCAATTTAGCCCCTATTTACACTAGTTAGTGAAAGGAAGCCTGATAAAATTTGCTACAATAGCAATTGTCTCATATCTGTATTAAAACACCTTGGCACCCATTTATGTTTTTGTATGAAACACACTGTTTTGATGCGAACTTATGTAAACAGCATGCACGCTCTAACACTGTGTTGCGTGTTCGAAGTAACTGCCTCACATCTGTGTTAAACCCCATGTACATATAGCGATTACTAAGCGATTTAATTAGCGATTGCGTGATTTTGCAACTTCTGTTTCCTACAAAATCGCTAAGCAATCTCAAGCATTTTATTTGAGGTTATCGTCAGGTTTTGATCGAGATCAAAAAATCGCTAGCGGATTCTTTGATCAGCCAATCACAACGTAAAAGAACTTTACCCTTGTTTCCAATAATGTCTTGTCATATTCAGCGCTCCGATCTATTAACGATCCTGTAATAAATTGAAGGCTATGCTTTGTAACAGCGAGTTTGACCGGAATCGCTGAAGAATTGGCAGTAGTGAAAAATTGCGCAATTTGGGGGAGGGACTTCCCCAATCGCTAAGCAAAATCGCTATATGTACATGAAGCATTAGTTTGTTTTTTGTCAAACACCTCTGATCTGATTCATGCCTATCTTTATTCTACTGGTTTGTTCCTGTTTGTAGCATGGCATAACCATGTTTATATAAATATGCACTGTGTGTTTTCCTTTGTCATTAGATAGACATTAGTCAAGCTTTTCATTTATAACACTTTTGCTATTCTCCTGTTATCTCTATGCTTCTAAAATAATCCTCTGTGTGCTTAGCTTTCAACCAGTAGTCATCAAGAGTATTCGCGACCTGTTCGTCAAACAAAATAAAAAAAATAATAGGTGTTCGTAGTTCAATATGTCGCGTATGCAACGGAACATTAGTTTAGAACAACATAAATATTCAATGAAATGTTATAGTTTACCGAACAAACGCTTGCAATTATGTCGAATTATTTTTCAAGGAGATAAAACCGGTCTATGAAAATGAAAAAAATCAACTCGCTCGTTATTATTTATTTAGAGTTCAGTTTAATTCGCGAGCTACGAACAATATAAATAAATACTCGTTGAATATTTTTTTTTATTCAGCGAGCTACTTTTTTTCGACCCACGAATTCGGAACAAAATGATTGTTCGGCGAACAAAGGTCGCGAATACTCTTATTAGCTCTTTGACAGTACAGGTTGCTTTGCTTTGAACAATAAAGGAATATACAACCCATATTCTAACATTGCCCACTAGTATAAATGGAGCCTTGGAGACATTGCCCGCTCTACACCACATTGGTGTAAGTATAAGAGCATCCGCCCCCTCACAAGTTGTCAGCTCAGTAGAAGATTAATGGGCTGTGTATTGCATCATTCATGTACAAAGATAGTAGGAGACAACTCTAAAGTACAATTGTACAAGTGACTAGTGTCTGTCAGATCAGATATATAATGTACAAAACCACTGACTATTTTACTAATCAGACTCTTGTTTTACTTTCTTCTTCTTCTTTTTCTTCTCTGACGAAGGGCCGTTGGCCTGTGTGTCTACAACACCAACTCTACCATACAACCAGGCCAAGGGAATAAGACACATTCATGTATATACTTCATTGCATAGAGACAAATGGTAGTATTCATGGACTACTATTTCTTAGAGCTAGCTCATCTCTCAACCGACTTACCTTCAGCGTCTGCCTCCAACTTTCTCTACAAAGAAAAAAATAAGTTACAATCACATCTGAACACCCAGCGTTTGGGATCTAATCTCTTTAACCTCACATTAAGAGAGTCAGTACAATAAAAAATGTTTGCAGTGATGTCAAAACTTCCAATGCATTATTATTATTATAATTATTGAAGAAGCTAGCAGATATATGGTGACAAGCAGCTATCACAAATCATAGAACAAGCAGAAGCAAGGATAGACATGAGAAATAATTGTTTGTGACTCCAAAATACAGAGAGACACAAAAATGATGTTTGACAAGGGACTGCAAATAGCACCGACGGTTCTGGGGGAAACGGCTAGAGCTGCGGTTACATTGAGTGTTTTGTCTGCAGCAATACGAAAGTTTTGAACTAAAATTTTACGCTTCTTGCCATATTGTATTACTTGTCATATGCGTCAGACAATGTGCGTTGGCAGTTATGTTTTAGGTAATTTAGATTGGCTCCTGCAACCAAGATACCAGGCCAATTTGTTGGAGCTCTGTGACATTGCCACAGAGCTCCGACAATGACTTTTTCATGACCTTTGATCATTTACACCGGAAGTTAAACCGGCAAAAGTGCAGACAAAACGTCCAGTGAAAATGCACCTTTAAAAACAACATACAACACAGTTTACTAGAGACGCTGTGCAGGTCAGTATAGACACATAACAAATAGCAGAAAATATGCACAATACAATTTGGAAATACAGAAAATACACCCCCCCTCACCTTTTTCTTCTTTGACTGTGTAGGCGTGGCTTCTGGTTCTTCTTGTGCCATAGAATCGTCCGCTTCCTGTTTCACTTTTTTCTATTAATGAAAAAGACATCGCAATAAGGTGGCAAAGACTACATCCAGAGTTAAAAAGCAATAATGGTTTAATACAGAGGAGCACTCCACTGCTTTAACTATTATAGCACGCTCAAGCCTCCCCTTTGAGTAATACAAACGAGTTTCTTTCGCCAAGAGAAACAAAACTTGACACTTTCTCAAGCATAAAATAAAAATTGGAGTAACAACACCACATGTAATTGGTCATAAAACTCACTGGTGGAAACTAATCGATATAAAACTCAATTTAACGTTCCATTATTACGGACAGTGATAAACCAGCACGATTTTCCATTAGCCAGTAATACAGTTGGCCTAAGGTCGTGAACCCTAATGAGTAAATCAATTGCATAAAGGAGTGAAACTGGGTCTAGATAGGGGGGAAAATTGTTTGCATCACGATATGAAAATTTTTAAATGCATATTTTGTAATGTTTTAGGTGATATGTAATTTTACAAATGAAACTGAGAAATAGCAATGTCTAAAATGCTGTTCATGACAATCTAATAATAATGATATTTTTTTATTATTTTGCTATTTATTGACTGATAAAATAGGCGGTTTCCTCACCTTTTTCTTCTTAGGTGCAGGTTCTGTCTCTGAGGCTACTTCCTGTACAATGGAATCATCCGCCTCTTGTTTTACCTTCTTCTATAAATATTGAAATAACTGAAGTCAGCACAAAGTCTCCACAGCTACTGCACAGTGTGAGTGAGGGGGCGGGGTGTATGGCGGCCGAAAAATGATGGGAAACAATTATTGATCCAATAAAATTCAGAAAAGAAGAAATGCAAAACTCGTGATGAAGCCAAATACAAAACCCACACCAATGTTGGCACTATGTGTTGCTCACCAACACAACGATCAGCAAATAATAATATGTAATCTTCACTTCCAACCCATCAGCACAGATACGCAAAGATAACTGCATCAATTTACAATTATGCCTTACAAAATTAAAAATGAACAAATTCAATTCACAATAATAACAAATTATACAATATCACAAATTACAACAAAAAAACGTTTTTATCACTTACAACCCTGCTATGTTAAATCAACCCATTAGTGATAAAATCAAAATTACATTTACTGTTACACAATAACCACGCGCTGACTTACCACCACACAACAACAACAACAATAAACAACAATAAACAGGCAATGCTATCAAGTCAATTGTGAGGTATGAGAACACTAACTCATTGCTACTGCGGCCAAACAAGAAATTCCAACGGCTCACCTTTTTCTTTTTAGGTTTTGGCTCTTCGTCTTCCGGTTCAGATTTGACAGGAAGTGTGGAGTCTGCGGCAGAATTGTAGACTTTTATTTCTGCCTTGTTTGTGTATTTATCCATGTCGGCCTTCTTCTTACCGCGCCCAGCCAGCCTGTGGAACTGTCCTGTCTCCAACATCTTCAGCCTGCAACACAACAACAACCAGTATACCAACAGGATAAACACTAGCCCTTTGTGACAACTATAAAGTTAACGATTGAACAGGCTTTTACATGCTTTCTGAGCTATTAAACGTCACCAGGCTTCAGACAAACTCTACTGCTGTCTTCACTTGAAAGCTGTAACCATTTATTTTTTGTTTACTAACCCATAAAAATAAAAATATTCAGTTTTTTGCTGGAATTCAAACCCAACTAGTTTACGACAAAGTTCACCATTTAATTTTTATAAGTAAACTTAACAAAAGTCAGTCATTCAATATACACCAATGATACATGTTTAGTCAGCTACTGCCAATTAACCGCACTAACATCTTCACCCAAACTCACCTGGCCTCCAGGTTGGCTCTGTGTTCAGCACCCATTTCTGCGTCTGTTGCCTCCCCCAGTGCATCCACCCTGACGGCCAATGCTGCCTTTGCCGCTAGCATTCTGCTTATCTTCCCTTTCAGCTAAAACACAACTAACCACATCAGCAACTGGTTGCTTCTCGTAGAGAACATGAAGTACTTATATGTAGGAGTTGTCCTTTCACAACCAGCAGTATTTGATGATACAAGTAGTATCTCTTGATATCATGGAACACAGACTAACTTTTAGTATTCTTCCCATACAAAAACACATTGAAATTTGCATGTTAACTCAAGATTTCACATATTCAGAGCAGAAGCTATGAGATAAGTAATAACACTGTGATAAACATTTCGTACACACTGTACGAAATGGCACTGATGGGGCACATGGAAACACACAGATCAACAACTCCACAACACCAACAATATAACGATGATTGACTTCGCATGTACACAAACACTGTGAGAGACATAACTGTGTTTGTAATCAGATGTTTTTCTTAGCAGTTTACAACATACACCTTATGCCGCCATCAAAAAACTATATCATTACCCATGAAAGGCTCCGAGCCTACAACAGTGCATGAGCGTGTTTTTATCGCGAAGAAAACCGATGGAGATTCTCTGTATGAACCCTGCTACTTTACAAACTAAATAACACGAAAGACAAACGGTATTTAAAACTAAAAACAGTTTCTAAAGAATTGAATGATTGACAGACCTTCTGGGTGGTTTGTCCCACCAGAGTGGCGTGGTAGATGAGACCGTACTTCGGAGTGTCATGTTTTGTCTTGAGAGCTCTGAATAGAGCCTTCTCTGCACCCAGTATCTGTATGGTGGAGGAAGGGTGCTTGGCAAGGTTCATCAGAGAGCCTGCCAGTAGAATGAATAGTAACTAGTATATATATCTAGTATATTCAGTAAACCATGAATACTATGTTTGTGTGTATATATATTACATATTTTACAGTGTACCATATACTGTATATACAATAGTTATGTACCATACATGCTGTACAGTGTACCATATACTGTGTATACATTAGTTATATACCATACATGCTGTACAGTATACCACATACTGTGTATACATTAGTTATGTACCATACATGCTGTACAGTGTACCACATACTGTGTATACATTAGTTATGTACCATACATGCTGTACAGTGTACCATATACTGTGTATACATTAGTTATGTACCATACATGCTGTACAGTGTACCACATACTGTGTATACATTAGTTATGTACCACACATGCTGTACAGTGTACCATATACTGTATATACCCTGTGTACTACTGACTACACATATTGTACTGTGTGTAATACATACAATACATGTCATACAGTACATACACAGTACAACACATATTGTATAATATACACAGAGTAACGCGATAGGAAGAACATGATGAGCTTGACAGGCAGTGATTTAGTTAAAAGCGTTTTTAACAGTGTCTCGACTTGGACCCTACTTTGGTGGGATTAACATCAGATGAATAAATAATTAAAGCACAAATAACAATAATAATTATTATCATCATCCAAGAACACCAAGAAGAATCATAAAATGCAAATGGTTTATATCATGAGTTGTCATGATGAAGCTCCGCTACCATTATTCCTTGACCTTAGACATAAAACTAGAAGGAAACATCGAGCACGTGTCAGGATTGGAGGTAGAGTTAGCTGGCAGTGACACATCATGTAACACCTTGTATCACGTGTCAAGCCATAACAGACAGTGATGGCTAACCATTAGCCAGATAGATCAAATAAAATATACTCGGCAGGGCTCTCCCTAGAGGGGCGGCAGGGGCGATTCGCCCCAGTGTCATTGTATAGCACCCCAGTTTAAGTATCAAGAAAAATGGCAAATTGTACAGGGTTATTACTTTATGTTCAAAGAAGTTTTTCAGCTTTGCTTCTTTACTACTAAGCAAGCTATACTTTTTTCAAAGAATGGTTAGCTTAACACCAGCAGTAATAACAACTTAATATTTATTTCCAAATAAAAATTGCTCAGTAATATTTTTTCCCTATTAGCCATGTGCACATTGAATACTCATTGTACATTAGATAACAACCAATCACGAGCAGCAAAAGTGGTTTTCAACCAATAGCGCTGCAGGGACTAGACATAGCTTATTAAGACTGGCAGGCAACAGAAGCTGCTAATATTTCTATGTATGCCAAGTTTATGTGTGTTGCGAGTGTTTTCGGACTATTCACCAGACGTCAGTTTTTGTTTCCATGGCTGAGAAAAGAATCCCTCAGTCAAAAAAGAATGAGTTCTGCACTAAGTGTACGTTATTTTGGATGCCAAATGATTCCAACTCTTACTGCTTAGTGGGCAATAAATACGATATTTATCATGAAGGATGACAGACCAGAGCCATCTGTGACACTAGTAACTAATAATAATTAATTATTAAATAATTAATAAAACAAATGATTATTATTATTTTATTAATTATTATTATTATTTGTGTTATTTAATATTTATTATTGTTGTTATTATTTATTATTATTTTTTATAAAATGACTAAAAATCCAATATTATGATCTTATTAGGTATCAATCACACAACATCATGTTGCTGCTTATGCAATTTCATGCAAGTTTTCTTATTATATTATTATTATTAATTATTGGACAGTTATTAGTTAAGAAGAAAGTTAGTTACTGTTTGTTTCTCATTTTTGAGTTTGCATGGTAGCATTCAGCTCTCATATATAATAAACTAAATATAAACAAAATATTTTTCATTGTATTGTTTTTGATTTTTCTTGTTGTTACCAAAGCCTGCAAAATTTCATGACTGATAGGATTAATACTTGGTGCATTTTCTGCTAGTTGCAAAACTTTCAAATTGGAAAATAGTTGACAATAATATGTGTGTAGTTACTCAGTCTAATGCATTCTTTAAAAGGACCTGTCTCTATTCATTTGCTGTAATAATAGAGCAAAGTTAGTTTTAGTAATCATTGCTTTTAACTATAACAAGTGTTATACTCAATCAATTGTAGTCCATAATAATTAATAATTAAAAAGCAATATTGTGAGTGAAAAAAATATAAATTAATAAATAGATTTATATGTTTGATAGCATAATAATGGGATATGTGGATTAATTTAATCAGCTATTTAATAATTAAACAGTATTTTGATAATTCAATAATAATTAAACTAATTAATTACTATAACATCATTATTATTATAATCTTGTCTAGTCTCTTCATCCGCTTGTTTTTATTTATCTCTTTACATGTTAAGCATTATTACCTGTTAGTTTCTCTTGGTACTATTGCAATTCTTGGCATACATTAAGTTTCTATAGAGGGTCTATGGCTAGATTTTTTTCTCTCAGATGGGGCAGGTAGACAGTTCAAAAAAGCCTTAATCAAAGCAAAGAATTACCTGAACTTATGAGCATTTGGGTCAGTTCGCACAACGTGTGTAGGTTACTCAAAACCTTAGATATGTCATGTGCTGTTCATTGAGTATACAAAAATATCTACATGTTACGTTTTAATTAGGTCTACTAATAAAACAATTGATGATTTAGGGTTATGTTTGCCCTATTTTCAGCAAGACAATACAAAAATTAAAACAATTACATTACAGACATGAACATAGTTGCTTGTGGTGCATACAATCTTTGCCTTTCCCTAGTTAGACTAGCCCAAACTACATGACGAGCTACTAGAAACAAAATGCACACTGGAATTTTTACCTCAGTAATAGCCACCCCACGGTGACTAATACCTGTGTATAAAAATTGGTTTTCCATCCCACCATTGAAATTCCTAGGGAGAGCCCTGCTCGGCACACAAGCAACCATCGGAAATACATGTAAGTTACCGGCGTGCGATATTAGCCTGGCTCCTATTATCTCTCCCACAAGCACAGTAAGATTTGGGGCTACAGCATACATTCTGTTCTTGAGATAATCATAAAGTTTAGCCCTAGAATCCTGCATGTCAAGTATTTGTCGGCAAAGGTGGGTCACATTTATCATGTCCTCATCTGACACCTAACAATTATAGAACAGCAACTATACGTCTCTAGACTTGATTCTATGCAGAAAACTGCACTTCATGCGTGATAACTCTATGCCATATCGATGATTACCTCAGAGCCCATAGAGATTTCAGCTGCCTCTTTCACTTCAGCCTCTAGCTCCTCAGGAAGAATGTCCGAGAGATCAACATTGACGGCATTGGTACGATGTCCAACAGCCTGCACAACCTGTGTGTACAATATATTAGACAACTTCCACTCATACCATCATAAAACTGACAAGGGTATACCCAATTCTTCAACTTCATTCTTCCACGTGATATCCGGCACAAATGAAACTAGTATGTGGTTATCCAGAGACGTGGCGCATTCACATACATGAAAAATGTATCCATCAATTTTATTTAATTGAAAAGATCAAATTTTGTCAACCAATTAACTAGAATTATCACTATCATAAATAATGGATGCAAATGATGAATGTGTACGAGGATGGCCACCTTAGAGATGACACCATAATCATTTCTGGTTACTATGTACAAATTACCCAAACAGTTTTTACAAAAAATTACGCAGTGTGGAATATAGTAGATAATTCTTCATTTAAAACCACAATAATTGGCACTATTCTTGCCTTATATTATCAATCACCAAAAATAAACCCAACACATCAAACTTGAGGTACTAAACAAAAACCAAAAAAAATGGAGCCAAAATGAAAAAAACTGATGTAGAAGCTACAGGAAGTACTGAAATTATTGCAGCAGATTGTTAGTTTTAACATGAATTCTCCTCCATATGAAGCGCAACTTCGGTGTTGCATTTGCCGAGTGAAATAATCAAAATTTCTTTAAAACTTGCAAATTTATGAACCTTTTGATACATGTACCTCTATTGACACTATCACCATCGATGCCACAATCACTATGTTCCCATGCTGCGAATTCGTTCGGGTTGAACTCATAAATCGTCCATTCGGGTCATGGGAATTCTGATTCGTACGAGTTGGTTCGGATCCGTTCGTGTTGGCTCACTGCGGTTCCTCAAACCGAATTCGTTCGGGTTGAGCATTGATTAGGATCATGGGAATCGTTCGTGTTGATGAATTCAAATTCGTTCGAGTTGCTCTTTTGAGAAAAAGGCATTAAACTGGCGATTTGGCAGTAAATCAGTTTTTGCGTATTTTCCAACTGCAGTTGTTACATAAATATAATAATAATCCTCTGCAAGTTTAACAACAGGGAAGTTATAAACTATTTACTATTTGCTTGGGAAACTGAATCATAGCTCTGTTTCATAAATGGGCAAACTAAATTATTATTATTTTTATACTTGCCAAAAAAAATTATTTTTTTATTATTTGGAAATAATTTATTTATTATTATTATTATTATTAATTATTTATCATTTCTTATAGCTATCATTATATTTATTAATAATCATCTATAATTATTAAAAATTGTTGATTTTGTTATTATTCATCTACTTACTAGTTTATGCTGTGAACATTCCACAAATTTGACTCATATTACTACTTAGTAATACGAGCGCGGGTTGTTTACTAACTCACTACAATCAAGTAATTATTGCGCTCGCTACTCACTGTAAAGGAAGGATAACTCCCGCAAATTATTTCAATTCGAATTATCATAGGAACGGATTGGAATGCCAACCCGAATGAATGCTAACCAACTCGAATGGACGCCCGATCCGAACGAATTCGCAGCATGGGAACATGGTGAATCTAACAATATCAGGCCCATAAGTGAGATTTACTCAAGAATCCAGAGCAAACACCTTTTTATAATCAAACCAGCCAAAAACAATCAACCAACTTCTTTCTACAAATCAGTATAAAGTGTCCGACATAAAATTATCCTCAACAAACAAACCTTGGCATAAGCTACGTGGTCAGTGATGATTTTGCCGAGTTCAGGAAAGTGCCATCCATACCATTCTCTGCAGCGCATGTTGTAGTTGTTGAGGTCTTTATCCATATCATCTAGGAGGGATACGGCCTGCACTATCATTGTGTCCACCTTATCAGGTGAAAACTTCAACTTGTAGCGGGATAGACTGTGAGCAAGACCTATAGAACAATCACAGGCTACGCTCACAACTACTCACTTACAGACCTTCAGTAATAAGAAAAAAAATTAGAGCTGCGACAATCTTTCTAAAAACACCATTTGATAACAAACATGGCTCGAGGACAATGACAGCACTATTGGATAACTATTATGTAACACATAAAACTTGATTTTGTTTTATATTAAATTAATATGATTTATCAGGAACAAGTTTGCCGGTTATGGAACTTGCCTACGATGGAAAAAATTAATGGCTCTACAGCCTCCAAGGTTCTCACAGATTTTTTTTCTCTCTTTACAAGGGCAACAGCTATTGTTTATATTGACCAGAGTTCTTTTCCACAGGAAATAACTCCATTACAAATTTGTAGTTGTTCGCTTTAAATTCAATATTTATTTCATTTTAATCATGTGGCATCAGATAGAAACACATGCAATTCCTCGCTGCTTCACTATTATGTTCGCAGACCCCACTGCAAATGTCGTAGCACTTACCGAGTGCAAACGCAGCCATTTCTTTTTCAGGTATGCCACTGATTAGACTGCTCATTTGGCTTCTGATGCCTCTCATTAGCTCCTGCACTGGAGAATTGGCGAGACACGAAACTCCAAACTTTTCTTTGATGGTGCTGCCTAGTTTAGCATCAGCAACAAGAATCTGCTCTTGAGTTTCTTTAGTTATTTTCTTGAGAAACTAAATTGACAAAATGAATACTAAATAATGATGACAAAAACTGGACTGCAATCATCAAGCTAACGCTATACAGCTATCTAAGTCACTCTAAATGAGTGTTGAGCTGGATAGAAGAGAAAAAAAACAGGAAAAACAGGAGCTTCTTGCTCAGGCTTTGATACCCAGGGCTCTCCCTAGAGGGGCGACAGGGGCGATTCACCCCAGTGTCATTATATGGCACCCCAGCTCAAGTATTAAGAAAAATGGCAAATTTTACAGGGTTATTACTTCATGTTCAAAGAATTTTTTCAGCTTTACTTCTTCACTACTAAGCAGGCTAAACCTTTTTTTTCAAAGAATGGTAAACTTAACACCATATCGTTTGCACTAGTAGATACGCTTGGGTGATCCGCCTGCGGTCACGTTGCCACTGCAAACAATGTAATTTTTAAGACATTATGCTTTTTTTTAAATTCGTTTTTTAGTATGTTGATCAAAGTTGAGCCAATTATTTTTAGAACCAATGAACGTATCAGCTTCTACTAGACAAGTTGCCACCAATTTTAATTATAAAAAAAAATCTAAAACTTCTCACTGTACTATCTACACTATTAATTATTATTTTATTCATTTATTACATCTGGATTATTAATAAATAATAATAATAAATCAACCACAGCAAAAACCAAAACATTCACTGTGCATCTGTTGCTGTCATCTCGTGATTTATTACTTACTAATATTAACTAATAATAAATAATATTATTATTATAATCAAATTATTCATTAAATTAATTAATAATAATTATCAAATTATTAGCTGCCGCCTCACTGACTTATCATTTGTTTTGTTGGAAGACGCTGCTGTTGCAAAATTTGGCCCTACCTTTTTCAAATCCGAGCTCATCTTGCCTTCAATTAGAGCGGTGGCAGCAGCAAGTGCTTGTGTAGTGTCTTCAAACTTGCTGAAATTTTTCAGAGTAACCATTCGATTCGCAGACTCCACAGTCTGAAAGTTTTTGAAAATGTCATCTGGCTTTTTGAGAATTTTCTCATCCAATAATTTGAATATAGCATACCCTGCCGGAGTTTCAAATAGGACCAGCATGATGGCTACCTATTAAAATAGTAATGATCACAAAATTTAACTAAAACAAAAAGAATCCTATGTTTTTGCAAAGTGGAAAACGCCGATAGAGCCCACGAGAGTTCTGAACCTCGTGTTTCCGCTAAATTTGAGCATGCGCATAGAATATGTAAATAATTTATGAAGGTGAGCACAACTCCCAGAAGAGCTTTGTGAGAACATAACTGCCAAGCTGCCAAAACCAAAAAAAATAGAACAGCAAATAATACAATACTTTACACAACTAACCTACTTTG
Organism: Cryptosula pallasiana; assembly: GCA_945261195.1. Taxonomy (NCBI): domain Eukaryota; kingdom Metazoa; phylum Bryozoa; class Gymnolaemata; order Cheilostomatida; family Cryptosulidae; genus Cryptosula; species Cryptosula pallasiana. The sequence continues at coordinate 37,914,279 of OX183136.1, forward strand.
TAGTAACATTATATAGTGCAGTGATCCTATTTTACACAATACTCAGTCTCAGCGGTTACCTACTACCGCAAGAAACATGAGATTCTGATCAGGTATTTTATTTTATGATTTTGTAGCTATTATTTCACCTTTCAAGCTCTTTCACTTATGAAGTTCTTTAATTGCCTCCACATCCACCTTTTGGTGGTCTAGAGGCTCTATTTTAACCAGAATCAAAACATTTTACCACCTAGCAGCTGGTAAGTAGGAGAGTTGAGTTAAGCTTTACCAAAATGGCTGATAGCCTAGAAACCTAGATTAGCTGAATTCATCGCGGTGATCTTCAAACAGAATAGTAATTCACAGGCTATCTGCTACCTTATTCTCTGACTCCAACTATGTAAGTAAGTGCTTTCAGAACTTTTAGAACAACAATAAGTAATCTTTGAATTTCATAAAACCTTTTGAGCTAGCGTAATATCTTGCATTGCGTTGATGCAGCAGTTGCTATAATACAATATATAACATAATATAATATCATAACATATAATTAGCTATAACCGCTAATGTAGAAGGTAAAAATATCACTGACAGCACACCCACCGAACTTCTCACTTGTAGATAATTTCATTCTAAGAAATAAGATAGAATAGACCCACTCCATTGCACTCGAATGTGACAGCCAGAGCAGCTAGCATATCCTGGGATACTCTGCATCCAGGTATGTATGACACGTCGGTCAATTTCATAGATGGAAATCGTTGTAGAGAGTGACAGATATGAACGCTAGCAGACGTCTTCCTTTCAGCTATATTGGAGACAGAGTTTGCAATGCGAATCACAAACAGAGGGCTAAAAGTGGTCGTGTTTATACTGCTAGTCTATTTTATAGCTGATTATATTCCGTCAATTGACTTTCCTACCTCGGATCACAAAGATTACTTGCCTAAACCGCCGACCACAAGAGCTATTCAGGTAACAGATTCCTTCAACATAAAAAAGACAATCAAGAAAGAAAAACTTTATCTAATGGAAAAGTTCAATGTATCGAAAAATCTGGTAGTCGCTTCACCAACATCAGCTACAGACTGTGCAACCATCTTTCCTTCGGCTAATTGGTACACGAAATTGTCAAATAAAACTTTATATGGATGCGCAGTAAAGGGATTGAAAGCTATGGCTATGGATGGAGAGTCAAAAGACGTTATGCCAAGGTTAAACGTTATATCAGGGTTTTTAAAAATACATAAAACACTAAAGCGAAACTATTTTTTCTCAAAGTCGTTTTCTTTACCAAATGATATCCAACGTAAACCACCTTTGAAAGGATCCAAGTCTATAGTATTTATAAAAGCTCCTCGAGTTGGCTCAACACACGTCACGTCAGTGCTTGCCGGCTACGCGCATACTTACAACATGAATATCCAACAAAACGGAGAGTCGATCAGTAGATGTGTGGATATTCAAATAATCTCGAAAGGAACGCAAAAAGAGCAAAGAGGCCAAACCAGTTTTTGTACTGAAGTACTCAAGTTCATGTGGGTGAGAGACCCGGTAGAGAGATTATGGAGTGGGTTGTGCCATCGTATGTTCCCTAACAAGAATATAACAGTGCTAGACTACCTCACTAATGAGACAACCTACCTGACTCCACCCCACACGCTTCTATCTCAAAGCATCGGTTCGGCTATCCAAATGGCAAAAAGCATGAACATATTTTTACAAGAAGAAATGGACCTATCACTAGTTATGTTGGCATCAAAAGCTGGACTAGGATTATGTGACATTGTGTATACTCCTTGTAATTCGTATGAGAAAGGACAGGATGCCAGCTCATGTAGTATGAAAAAATGGTTGCTAGAAGATGAAGATAGAGACCGACTATTGAACCATACGATTTTCACGCAAGAGCAAATCTTTTATGAGACGGCCAGCATGCGTTTCAAAGAAGAGTCTAGTAAGCCGTTGTATAAGAAAAGGTTAAAAAAATACATCAGTGTGTCTGACAAGGCTCTGATCTCGTGCGCGTCAGCAGTAAATGAGAAAGCCTGGGAGAATTTATTATTTATTGACCCGGATGTGACTGGAAGACTGAACTCTACGAAAATACATATAAGATGGTTTCTAGCTAGAGATCCAAGTCTACCCATACCTCCTTTATGGCTATGTATGAGATCATACTGTACCAAGTACATGAAAGGTCATCTTTGGTGACCTTGAACGTCAGCTGATTTGCTTCACTTTAGCAGTTTAATCCACTTCAGCAGTGGATTAAAATTTAATCTTGCACAGGAAGACTTTAATCTTGACGTTGCTAATTGTTTTTTCTTGCAATGCCGAGCTTGAAGTATTTTTAAAGATTGAATGTTATCATCCATCTCAATGGACTCAAATTGTTTAATTTTGTATCCACTATGTTTTTCTACTTACAAGTATATCCTCAGGAGTTGCTTCCCTAATTGAACAAGAGAAGACGACTAACAATATAGTGCAGCTAATATTAGAAGCTGTACAAGTAGCCTGGCCATTGATTTAAACCAGCCCCAAAAATACAAAAGTTTGTATTCCTATCTATTGTTGAGCATCTTTCCAATCACATGACTGATAAATAAATTATACGTAACAAAAACTTTTGCCACTTTCATACATTGCGAAAATTGCAATTAAATGATCGCGTATACCATTTATAATATACCACAAATATAAGTAACAATTTGTGTTAATTACATTGGAATTTATTACAAAAACTTAAATTAAAAACAGGAAGTGAAATCAGTGGGTAGCCCGACACATAACCCAGTGAATGAATTGTGATAATTAATACAAACAAAATTGTATACATTATACAGAAATAATCTAAGGGTGCTTGAGTTAAACAATATACCGGATATCTATCTGTAAACATTATGTCTACAGAAATGGCTACACAGTATTGATTCCTTGCAAGCTAATCGCAGTGCGTGTGTCCTTCTCCTTTCCACATCTATCTCTCTCACGATTGGAGCTATGCAGAGTGCCTGGTTGCTAACAGACAATGCACAATCCTCGCAAAATCGTAAAAACTTATTTCAATTAGAAAAGTCATCCTTCTATAATCTCTTGCAGCTGATTTTTAATCGTATATGCGTAGTAGAAAACCTACTCTAGTAACTATATTTTTAATTTTTTTTTATAATTCTCTAATATTATCTGATTCCGTGAGATAAAAAGATAGCTTTAAATTATTTAGTTTATTCACCTAATAAATATTATTTATTAAAATTTAAAACTTCTTCAAGCCAAAAAAATTGTCAGGTACAATGATGTTTTCAAATAACTTTGAATTTCATATTCGACTTTGAAGTACAAAGTAATTATTTATGAATATGACCAGGTAAAGTTCATCTTGGTGTACCTGCACAACTGTATATGACGTAGATACGAAAAAGCGCCGCGAGGCGATGTGGTTACATAATTATCACTTTTGTCTAAGAAGTCTTTCGACGTCATACAGATTTTCACTTTTCAGAGCTTCACGCAAACAAGACATCAAATCAGTAAACCTACGGCATATTCTCATTAGCAGCCATGCAGTATCCGTTTAATAGCAATTCCACATATTGGGCTTTTCAAAAACTATAATTGAAAACTCCGCTTTCTCGAAACTAGGCTTTCTCGATTGATTTTCTAGTGAACGCGAATATAGAAGACACTATGCATTTTTTTATTTCTATTACCTAAGTGGTCATTGCTCTAAATAGATATTATGTTGAAAAGTAATATATATTTTGGTGAAAAGTAATATATATTTTGATGAAAAGTAATATATATTTTGGTGAAAAGTAATATATATTTTGGTGAAAAGAATTGAAAGGAATTTAGAAGTTAATTCAACAATACCACGCATCAAATACGCTAATACTTGGAGTATTGGTTAAGAATACAACAACATAAAAAACATTAGAAACTAAAATATCGAGCATTGGTTTCAATTGTCACAACACCTAAGTTGGCTCAAATTGGTGGTGACACCGTAGTAATTGTCTAATTAAATTTGAACTTCAACACGGGCTCAGGCTAGCTATTATATAACATGACTTGAGTTGAATGTTCTTTGCTAGCACGGCATGCTGGGATGCATGAAAATCTGTCGATACTTTTCCTGCTGTATTAAACATAATTAGTAACATAATCTACGCTGATGATGACTTTATCATCACAAAACGATTGTGACGTGACGTTGTCGACACTTTGTATCTTGGCAGCAATATTTGCTAGCTGGTGTTGACAAACCATTTATCAATAGGCGTATCAATATTATTATAATGATAACCACTTGCGGGTATAAATTAAAGCGACGAGACGAGGCACATCATAACGAGAGGACAAGGCAGGGTAGAGATATACTATTTTCGCTCAAACAACTAGAAAAAGAAAATGAGATTGGGCTTGCTGTTGGCAACCGTCTGCCTGTTTGCTTGGAGCTTGGCAGCACCGATTGACCAATCACAGGTAAACAAACATTTAATTCAGTTTTCGTTAACATTGTGCTGAATGATTTATTATCATTTCGATGTATATCGTATTTTGTCAATTCGGTTGTGGTTAATTATTAAAGCTAGATAGTATAATATAACACAAAATTAATTATTTTTGGTAAATGTATTCAATCATAGAATATTTTATATGTTTTAGATTATACATTGATTACTTTCAAACCAAACAATTTTTGGCCGTGTCAAAGAATTTTAGTAAAAATTAGGATTGTAGCAAAAATTTCCTGCACTCTCAATATTTTATTTTAACACTGAGAACAAACTAAAAAACTTTATAAACCAAACAAAAATATACAATTTTTTGGGTAGTAGATGTTGACTAACAAGTGCAATATCTATTGCTTTATATATTAAAAATTAAATAAAAACTCCAAATGTATGGCTGAACGCAATTGCGTTTGCAGCAGGAATTATTTTTTCGTTTCAGGAAAACACATTCCATGTATCGTTGAAATATAAAAGTTACAAGTAACCTGAATCAGAATTCTGTCACATTTATCTAATAAATTTTATTGATCCACTTGCAATCAGTAGACTAAAACCCACATCTTAATTACCAAAACATGTGAAACTAGCAGAGAAAATGTTCAGTTTCATATTTTAGCGATTGCCTTTTTAGAAGACTGGAGTTTCAAATAAAAGTTTATTTCTCTTGTCTTATTTCAGAATGGGTTTTCCCCAGAAGACCAACTACTGATGACAATTTTGCAAGACTACTACAGCAAAATGGCTGGGTATGTTGATATGACTGCTGTCATTTGTTTCAATATGTTTTAGCACCATAACCGGTTCTTGAGCGATATTTTTAATTTTTATTGATGTAGTACCCAGATTTTACTGTCTTTAATTTCTTGACAATAGCATTTACTTTATCTCTATCACAACACTTGAATATTGGATACATGAAGTATAGTTTGAATCTTGGTAATTGATAACTTTGTAACTGATGATGTAGCTGAGGAGGTGTATTTAAAAGCTATTAGCACAAGAATATAGAGTGCTGGATACAGATATTCAGGATTTAGTACAGTGTTTTTACTTTAAATTGTTTAATGACGTTAAATTTAAAGAAACTAATCATTTTTTTTATTTGCTCTCTCATAAACCCTTGCCTGTTTTCATTGCATAGGCAAAAGGATAATGGAGAACAACATGACCTTCATTTGGCAGAACTGATGAGAGAACTTTTGCAATACTACCAAGCTGAAGGCATCGATCCATTGAATCCTTATGGTGAAAAACGCATCGTAGAAGATATTAGCAATGGTTTTGACCAACGGTACCTTGACAACAACCCATCCAAGCGATATCTGGAAAGCATCGGTAATGGCCTTCTACCATCCAAGCGATATCTGGAAAGCATCGGTAATGGCCTTCTACCATCCAAGCGATATCTGGAAAGCATCGGTAATGGCCTTCTACCATCCAAGCGATATCTGGAAAGCATTGGAAATGGCCTTCTACCATCCAAGCGATATCTTGAAAGCATTGGAAACGGCCTTCTACCATCCAAGCGATATCTGGAGAGCATTGGAAACGGTCTTTTACCATCGAAACGCTATCTTGAAAGCATTGGAAATGGCCTTCTACCATCCAAGCGCTATCTTGAAAGCATTGGTAATGGCCTTCTACCATCCAAGCGCTATCTTGAAAGCATTGGAAATGGTATTTTGCCATCAAAACGACTTTCTCAAACAGCAAATGATGAAAAATTGCCATCACATGTTACCACTTTACAACAATTAAAAGAATACCTGGCAAAACTGGATTCGACCAAAGATGGACAAGACCCTGAACCAGAATCTAATGAAAACGAGCAACAAGCTTCCTCCGGCGCACAAAATGATGAAAATAAAAAAATACTAGATATAGTCAATAAGCTTATGAAAGAATCTCCCAAGACAATTCGATAGAAATCGAAACAAGTTTCAACCCGCTAATTATCAGTTTTTTCTATCAACTCATTCCAAAAACATTCAACTGTGATCGTCAGGGAATAACTCTATTCTCAGCCTAATCTGATGTATCCATGTATTGTAAGTGGATTGTGTTAAATATCAGTGAAGTAACAATTTTCTCTATTATCAATGTGTGTACTTACAATGAACTTTACTGGCAATATTATTACCAGAACAATGAAGAGCTTATATAATAAAACAGTTATGAAGATTCATCAAGTAATTAAAATTATGTAGCATTCATGTTGGCAGACGGAATAATTGAAAGTACTCCAACAGTGCTGATTAGCCGAGCTGACTCAATTACGTACATTGTTCATTCAGTAATTTCTAACATTGATCTTAGAAACAGCTTCACATCCCATCAGAGTCCAGACATACCCGTTTAATTTTTTATTTTGATGGCTATATCATAAAGCTATAGTTTTGATGATTCGACATGAGCCATCTTTTCAAACCCGCAACCTTATCGCACAACAAACCTTTTATTAAAAAGCTGGTATATGCAGCAAATGCTAATTTTAAGTAAACAAAATGTCCAAGAATAAATGCAATGCAACTGTTAATGTATATTCACATTCATCTTGTTTATATGCGAAACATTCATGGTGTCCATAAAACAAAACGCACACTTCTCTTTTTAGACAAAATTATTTACTAGTTAATGCATAGTTAGCCATTTGCATAAAAAGTAGCCAATATCAAGCAAATTAAGTCGAGAGTCAGAAGAGGCGGGTATTGTTTAGCAGCCATTTGCCAACAAACACAAGTCCATTTTTTTTTTATACAAAATTGAAGATATCTGGTCACGAAAGAACAAAGCACAAAATGATTAAAAAATCAGACCAGATTAGAGACGAGGGTAAGAACTGCAAACCGAAACCAAAAAAGAGACGATGATGAATGACAACTTTTCTTTAATCATTCAGAATAGGACCAATGTATGACAAAGTAAGACAACAAATTTATTGATAAGACAACTAATTGTCTAAGAAATTACAGAAATCACAATAATTATGCAACTTATTATCATATGCATAAAAACGAATTTCATAATAATGACATCATTATTTACATCAAGTCTAGCAGACAAATGCACTACTGAACAAAATACAATGAACAATGATTACATAAGGTACAATCGAACAATGATTACATAAGGTACAATCGAACAACACATTCTATTTATTTTTTGGTTTTAACAATGCTACTTCCATGCTCGTTGCACTTTTTTTCTCAAAGCAAAATGCCGACTAACAAAGGATACGACGATCATTCCAATGGTGACAGCTCCGATAAAGAAATAGTCAAAATCGTCTTTAAGCATGTCGTACATTTTAGATGGAGCTATTCTTGTATGGAACACATCTGCAAACGAAACACAAATCAGTTATTGATCAATGGAAAGAGTGGGAGAACTTCTAGTGTCACAACTCGACTTACACAGGATGTGAAGACTCTGCACATGTCATGTGATTTGCTGGCAGTGAACGTGCATTGCCGCGTGAGGTTCTTTGCACATGTGATCAGCGCAAATAGAAACAACTGAATCAGTTATGACTAACAATAAAACAGAGTTTTTTATGCTCCAGCTAAAGTGGCACCACAACCATATATTCCAAAAGTCATAAAACATAATGCAAGGTTAAATAAGGACATGAACGTTGCTGACAGCGTGCTGGTGGTTTTATCAGAACCTTATTTTGAAGTTAGTCATTGAGTAACAGGTTTCAGTATACGATTTATACGAAATTAAATCAAAAAAATGATAAAAAAAATCAAATCAAAATTATAAAAACTGGTTAGATCAAAAATAAAAAAGCTGATTCTAATATATTATCATTGGTATTAAAAGGGAAGATCTCGGGTTTGTTTTTACACGGTGTTCAATTTCAAACAACCTCTGATGAAGCCTTATCACTATGATAGCAGATTCATTTATGTCAGTCAAATAGTAAACATTGCAAAGCATTTGAGAAGCCTCAGAGATTACATGGAGGGATAAAAGAGCCAATTAGAGAAAATACACCAAATCTGTGTATGCTATTTAGGGTGCAGGAAAGATAGCAGTGCAATACTAGTAATGAAATGATGAATCAAGACATTGTTTCCTTTCATCAAGTGTTTATTGGTTTCATCAGAATATAATCACAATATAAACGGCATACATTCTCGACAGGAAACTGCCATATTTGATGGTGCAATGAGATAATTACTGGTCGTACATGGCACACTGTTGGCTCATGTTTGTTGTGTTCTCATCATCACCACGTCAGCACACGCGGAAGGGGAGGGGGACAAACTACAATCTGTTATGTGTAGAACTCACTGCATTAGCACATTGTAACTGGCCAACACCAGCTGTGTACTTGCTGGCTCATTCGCGACCGGCACCACCACATTTCAGTGCTCGATCCCGAAAATGGTTTGATAAATGTGGGGTAACACAACTCCATAAATCATACCATGCCTAGCAATAGCATTTTAGTAAATTGAAACATTAATCTGAAACCCATCAGATAACTTCACTCAACGACTGAACATAACAATTTCCTGTTTGGTGTTCAAGTTAACAAGTGTACATAAAATGGTGTGTTGCCAGTACTCCAAGTTTTAATTTCTAGATGAGCCCAGTATTACAAAAACTGGACGAATCAAACCATTTCTCTCACATCAAAGAGTAAAACACAATAATCAGTAATTATTATCAAATGATTTTAGTGTGTTCATTAAACAGCTAACAGCATTTAGGACATACACAATTAGAAGAAGGCAGTAAAAATATATTATTACAATATAAATACGTTCAATCACTGGCGCGTCTCTTTGTAAAATATTTAAATATGTAGCGATTCATCTTCATAATAAAAAATAACCACTGTTACTAGAAATGTTGAAGTTTAACTTTCATGAAGCTTTAAAAAAGATCCCAATATTATTTCATGCTCAAAGTTTGCACTGTCGGCAATCCAAAAGAATAGAGCTAGCGAATTACTGTACTTGGTTGTCTTCGTCAGTTCTCTGAGCGCATCGACTTGTGTAATAAAACAAATGTTAGATGAAAGAGTTCACCTGTGTAGAACTGCATGCAGGTTCTCACATTACAAGCTATCTAGGGTGAAACACCACCTATCACTAACTATGGCGACTAACCAAAGACATAATACTGAAAAGAAGAAACGATTTTATAGCATGCAGTGCTACAGGGCAAAAAATGAACCATTCAAAATGCAAAAAAAACACGTTACTTTTTAATAAAGCAAATACTGCTAGAATATAAGAAGCAACCGGCGCAGGTGATTTCCAGTTCCAATGAAGGCCATTCCAACCAACTAACCCAAGCTTTAGGATAAATAAAAAGCGTATCCAGCAGTCGTTTGTCTCCGTGTAAGTTATTGAAAATTTCAGGACACCTGATACCAAAACAGTCCAACCTTCTACCACAAATAGCAACACTTTGTTGATTTCCGCCTTGCATAAACAAAGACTCAAATTTCTAGATATAGCTTCAGAACTATATTTATTACTATTCAGTCGGAGAACGCCAGTTGAAAAACACGTACAGACAATTCATAGCTGAGGAACGGAATCTATGTGGAGGAGGGCTGATTTTTGGTACGGCCATGACAGGTTGTGGGCGGCGAAAAAGTTAGCTGATGTCAAGTATTCCACACTTTGATTAAATGTCAACAGCTTTTAATAGGGGGCAGCAAAACAAATATGGCTGAAATGATGAACAAATAAGTTATTGTTGCGCTAGGTTTTACATACCTACGCAAAGATAATCAAAGCTTTGTACATCCGCCAACCACCACTGTACATAATTGAGAAATAAAGATTTTTACTTTATTCTTCTTATTAGGAACTTTCTCTAAACATCTCAAACGTAAAATGACTGGCCAACAAAGATTTGACATGAAATAAAACTTGCTAAAAATTTCTGATTGGAATTAGAGATGCTCCGATTCGGATTCACTGCATCAAAACGAGCAGATTGTTGTTACTATTCAATGAATCGGCAAGAAATCGGCATCGGTTTGCATGCATTGGTGTTTACATACAGATATTTTCTCCAACAATGAATATCAGGCAGATTAGCTCCAACTACCCATCTTGCTACTGCATTGGCCTCATACAATAGCAATGCCAATGTACCAGGATGGCTAGGTTGCTCTTATGACGAGGAAAAGCATAATCTGCCATCTAATTATTTAATCAGCTTGTAATCCTGGAAGACTATAAAATGAATGATCTGTGATTTGATGGTATTTAAAGGAATACGTATGCTGAGATTATTGTTACTGACTTATACTCAATTGTTTGGTAAACCAAATCGGTGTGAATCAAATTCGGATCGGTACAATGGAAAAATAGCAAAGTTCGGGATCGAATCGGAGCATTTCTAATTACAATGCACTTAATTTTGGTGTTTTTTTCAGAGTTGAGAAAATTTAAAATATATCATAAAAGCTGAGAGCTGAAAAAATTGAAGAAAACAAGTTATTGGTAGGATGTAAGATTGCAAGACTATAAAATATGGCATCCGATGATGATGGATGAAGAAGTCGTCAGTTTGTCAGCCATATTGATTTTTTGGTTAAATACGCTTCACCAAGCAGATCTAAACAATAAAACAAACCAAATTCAAAACAAACTTTCAACTAAAATTAGCTTGTGCAACCAGACAGGCAGACAATAAATGAGTTGATAGTTTTCTTGAAACCTCTTCACTCGCATCTTTGATCGCTACTAGATGGAGATATTAAATAATGGACGCCGAATGTTGAATCAAACGAGACTGCTAATATTACACAACAAGTCCAAGACTTCAAAAGGCTGACCATTAAAAACTTGTGAAATTGGAAGATTGAAGTTGGAATTGGACGCCTGACAGAACCTTTAGATGGCTGCCAGCACCAGATAATCAATCTCAAGTGGCTTTCTTTTTATCACTATGTTGACACAACAAAGTAGCAATATTCTCAGTATAACAATTCACACCAGTATTACGTTATTGCACGGCCACTATCACTTATTCGTGTTGTAAAACCAACAGTCATAACTTGCTACTGACCAAAAGCAAACAGCTAACATCTCCGTGGAATAGCAATGTATGCCACTTATCTTTTAATTAAATTTTTTTGGGTTCAAATCCGTTTTGGCTTCATTGAATCATTTATGAATCAACGGGAATTGCAAGCTCATACAAACAAGTTTAGTAAATGAAGCCAACAACTTTGCTTTGTACCATAAGCTACAAGAGTGCATTATACTGAATCAAACCAACTCCTTGCATACTAGCTTTCCTATAGTACAAGAAAGTCACATAGGAGTTACATTACCATTGATCTTAAATAATGGATGGCGAACGCTGAAATCAGCAAGGAAAGATGAGGTGAAAATAACTAGTAAAAATATAGTTTAACAAAAATATCATAATAATAATACAATTTGACATTTAATAATAATAATAATAATAATTATTATTATTTCGCACTGTACCAATAGTTACTGGCCTCATTCTATTTGCTATATTAAATATTACTTTGTCACCGTTCTTAATATCAACCACATGTAAGAAACCTACAGGGCTAGACTGGCTTGAAAATAATACAACAACTTTGCTCATCATCAACAAATTTAGAGTACATTTGACAAAGGAATCATGAACAAGTTTATTAATCATAAATTTTTTATCTTTCACGCAAGAAACAACTATTACTGAATTGCTATTTAAATCATTAACTTAGATAGTTGGAAGTCATCACTATAAAATGTGGAATAATAATATAGATGAATCCACAATAAAAAGCATTAAAGGTGGACAGATTGTCATGGAATTGTAACACAGTTTTCTTCTCTTTTGGTACCAAATAGCGTTACATAACCAAAATCAAATAGCGTTACATAACCAAAATCAAATAGCGTTATATAACCCAAAAAATCATGAATTAGCTCGTATTTACTTTTTTTTCACTTTAAAAAATAATTATTTATTTTTTTTACACTATCTTGCTACAATTTTTTTTCAGTCAAACAACTTCTAACTCAGATTTGATAAATATCGTTGTAAATACAACAACGATGTTAGAGGCAAAAATCTGGCGATTATTTTTCCTCACAAATAAGTTCTAAATTACGTAGTCTCAATATTTGGATAACTGTAAATTTAAAAATAATCTTTGAAACAGCAAATTTGTTTTTTTAAGATATTGAACATGTAACATATCAAGTGGGCGACAGTGTGCTCATAGTGGCAGATTTATCAAAACACTTTGCAAGAAAAATCTAACAACTATTGAAATCTGTTTGATTTTTTGAAGGTCTACTTTTGCCCTCTTTCCATGCAAACAGGGCAAACATTTACAACTCCGCTTCATGGCCTCATAAAAGTTGTTGTGTATCGAAAGAATTGCGTACAAATCAGCATCTATTGCGCTTATTATACCATAGATGAAATTAACGAGAGCACAACTCCGCAAGTCTTTTTTTGTTAAAAAATCACTTAAAACAGATAATTTATGTTGAATTCAACTAGAAATTAATGGCAATCCACTTTTCAAAGATTAATTTCTTGGAAACTGATTTTCGAGCAAAGACGGAAAACTTTTACACTGAGAGATATTATACCAATTGCAGACAACATTTTTGAGGAATCAATTCATCAATGGATTGAACATTACAGAAAACATAATTTGGTTAATCAGCTCAAAAATGAAGCGTGATGTAATAGCCTATTAACAAACAATCCCCGAGGGAAAAACTAAACAATAATTTGTGTGCCTCCAGAATATTACGTAATGCATAAAATGAGTATACCAAACTATCGGTCATGACATCACGAGGCGGGACTCCAACTCTCGTAGGCTGACCAATCAGTGTCACAAGATGTGGTATTTGTTATACTACACACGACAGTAATCAGTGCTAATGCTGATACAAACTGACATTAGGAGTATTAACTGCTATCACAAACCGGGCCTCTAATAATTTAATAATATAAATATTGACGTAGCCCGTAGAAAGAATGCAGGCGTTGGTATGAAGGTTACAGAACTGATCAACAAGGTGACGTCAAGCATTGTATGGTGTCATGATTTAAAATTTTGTAAACAATTGGATAAAACAGCAAAATCATATTGATGTGGAGTTGTGCTCCCTCTGGTAAAAGTCGGCTCAAGCAGCAGTATAGTAATCAATTTAGGGTGCTTTCGGATACCCTAGGGCTTAACGATGGGATTAAACGAGACCGTTTGGAAACCCTCTCGTTGAGGGCGAAAAAAACATGGCGGCAATGGGCAATTTGGGCTCAACGATGGAAGTGACAAGCGAGGAAGGTAGTATCGTTGACTGACCTTGACTCCACCTAACCAACAATTTTAACGAGTCAACTTGATAATCACTGTTTCTCCCCGTTTTTAAATTGTGACAATTCATTATAATATAACGTATATAAAAAATACATCTGACGATAACATCATTGTAATTAATTTCTGTTCGTAAAGAAACTGCAGTGGGCTCGCTTTAGCTATACAGTTTTCATAGACGTAGATGGAAATGAAAAAGTCTATGGTTTAAGCACAACCAACTTCCGTTAAACGACAGTCATCGTTGAGCCCTCAATGAGTGTTCAGCGAGTGCCCTACGTGTAGGGTATCCGAAAGCACTCTTATAATGTGTGCGGGGCTAATTTTTGTTGAAAGTGGAAAAAAATCGGCAAACCAGCGCATCTGACAAAAATTGAATCCTTTCTTATAACAACTCGTTAAATCAATTCTCAGACACACGACCGTAACCGGACTATGTAAAGTATACAAGAGCGACTATTTTAATTCTATTTAATTTTACTGGAAGGCAACTAGTATTAGATTCACAATCTTGAAGTCGTAGTGGAAAACTAATTTGTGCTGAAACCTGTTCACATGTAAATTATACGCTAACACCGGACTGTCCGACAAAATGCCTCCCTAGACCATAGGCTACCGCCCCACCTGTCACACAAAATGCCTACCTAGACCCTAGACTACCGCCCCACCTGTCACACAAAGAGCTTACCTAGACCATAGGCTACGACCCCACCTGTCACACAAAGAGCTTACCTAGACCATAGGCTACGACCCCACCTGTCACACAAAGAGCTTACCTAGACCATAGGCTACGACCCCACCTGTCACACAAAGAGCTTACCTAGACCATAGGCTACCACCCCACTTGTCACACAAAGAGCTTACCTAGACAATAGGCTACCACCCCACCTGTCACACAAAGAGCTTACCTAGACCATAGGCTACCACCCCACCTGTCACACAAAGAGCTTACCTAGACCATAGGCTACCACCCCACCTGTCACACAAAGAGCTTACCTAGACCATAGGCTACCACCCCACCTGTCACACAAAGAGCTTACCTAGACCATAGGCTACGACCCCACCTGTCACACAAAGAGCTTACCTAGACCATAGGCTACCACCCCACCTGTCACACAAAGAGCTTACCTAGACCATAGGCTACGACCAGACTGGTGCTCTCTAGTCCGGAAGGTTCCGAGTGAATATCTCTAATTCTGAACACGGTAAGGTTGTAGTTGATGGTTCCCTCATAAGCGAGGGGCAGCTCAGGCATGTACGGAGGCAGACCTTCCTCTTTGGTGGCAGCCGTTGGCTCCAGGGGCCTTCTTGGGTCCAAAAAGGTTTTAGGGATCTCTACTATTCCACCAACTGTCCTGGCCACTACAAAAGACACATCACGCACCGTGACTGATTGGAACCAAGGCTAGCAAAGAGTTATTAATTTTCATTTAACCCTGCAATGCTACATTTATTCCAATAATAAGAACATGCATAATTAAAAAGATTCGATGATGCCATTTTAAACAGCAGCACACTGTGATGCAACAAGCTGAGAGAAGACAACTCTCCTAAAAGCTAACACGCATATAATACATGCATGTGTCTGTCACTTACTGAGAATATTTTTGCCGGTGATTCCTCGCTCAGTAAGGGTAGTGGAAAGGGCGGAGAGGGAGGTGCCCAGTATGTAGGCTTGTCTCATTACAATAGGGCTAATATTGTTCTCTAGAGAGCTGAATGCAGTAGCGTTAGACTGAGAGAGACCCTCATACAGCTCCAGTACAGCTATCTCCATACGCCTGGCCTTGACATTGTAGTATGTGTACTGCAATGTACAGGGGTGGTGTTTAGGGAACACTGCTTAGCAAAAATCAGCAGTAATTAACCAGTAGGTATTAAATAACTAGACATGATTGCAAAATTACAGTTAGCCATGACAAGCATATGACTTGAAAAATTTGAATTTTCTAAAAATGCACCATATTATAGCTGATATTACACAATAAAATATCCACATTGAATGTTTGCACCTTTCCAACACTAAATAATATGATTTAACCTAGCTTGTGACAGTCAAAATTTAGGCTTTTGTTCAAATACGAAGACCAAATATATTAATCCATGTTTTATAACTAAAATCTACAGTCAAAGCTTCCACACCGCAAGAAGGATACACACACAGGGATTATTAAGCTTCCACGCTAATCCTCTGTTTGTATTGTGGATTTATGGTGACCATCGGTATTTTTAAAACAAAACATAAACACAGATTTTAAACTTAGTTATACGTATAACGTAGCCTGGGTCTAATAAGCTAACGCATTATTGATTCCTAATAGAAATAGCTGCTAGTTATACAAGCATGTGTTTGGTTCACTAGGACATTGTTTCACAAACTGATCTACTAGCAGAAGTACCTGCGCTCACTTGTAGTGTGGCATCGTAGTACAACAACTGACCGACGCCAACAAGTATTCATAAAGGTCACGCAACACATCGTGAGAACATGAAACGATTTGGACAAAATCCATAATAACGCCATCATTTTTTTGTCAAAATGGACCATTGACTGGTGTAATTCAAGAGTGGGTATATTACCGGATGTATATTGGTATTGCAGCCACGTAATCTATGGATACGCTGGCGGACTAAAGATAATAATTTAATTATTTATGTCAGTGATAACAACTATCTAATGCCATTCAATACCAGAGAAACTCTGAGCAGATAACTCCAAGTTGTAATAAACAACCACACAATCAATACATGGTAGCATCTGGTTGTTTGGAATGAAACGACATAATGGATACAAATATCTGATAGATAAGTCCATCTGCTTGGAATTCTAAAGTGCTATTCACTATGGCAAGTACCAACCAGTATAACTCACCACAACCCAGTTCTCTGAGTGGACCATATGTACTGGTCCAGTGGCTCTCTTGTGTTCACAGGTAAACAGTATCCGTCCAGTCACTCCGTCCAGTAGACGCACAGACAGAGCCGCTAAATAAACCGAAACAAGTATGAGTAGACCAGGGAGTATAGCAATGAAGGCTACAAAAGCCGCTTTCGGCTAAGTGGCACGATCGTGACGAATGGGTAAACTTCTCTTGTTTCATTGAGTATAAAATGGGATTTCTTTACGCTGTGGCTTCGCGAGAAATTCAACGCGAAGGTAATAGCGAAAAACAACGCTGGTTTTAAAATCAAGAGTTGTCTTATCTGTATTTATGCTGCGCGATTAAAAACAGCCATTTCATGGAAATCATTATTTCTGTTTCGGATACAGCAACAAAAACAGTGAGTGGTCGCCATGCAATCAACAATCGTTGATGCAAGGCCATAAGAATTTTAGTAAATTATTATGTCGAATATCTTTGTGTCACAGTATCAATATATTAGTGATGCCAAAAGTATTTAATTATTTGTTTCCATTGTTTGAGTACAAATAATTATTTATTATTCTAACAATAATAAATATTATTTTATTATCATTTTTCATTTTTTAGCTTTTATGATGTGAAACTGTTGTAAGAGAAGACAACTCGAAAAACTCTATTTTTCTGCACGGCCACAAATTTTGCCAGATTCAGGTGCGTCCAGTTTTGAGAACGCTTGAAAATTAGCAGAGTGCTTCGCGGGAACTTAACCGAAAGTGACTAAGTACCTGATAAAGCAACTAGCTGCAAGTCTAAAGCACTGCATGACATGTTTATATCACTTCCTGTACAAAGTTGGCAGAGAAAACGCCACAGAAGATACGTTGGCAAGAAAACTCCTGGTCACTTAATTGTTGGTGGTTTAATGAAACGAATACATGAAGATAAATTTGGCAGTTAAAAAAATATCCCACAGTAAGTCAGACGGATATACGTTGTTGTATATCCACTTTCATTTTTTTATCATCTATAGCAAACGATTATTTAAAAAGCAGAAATGAAGCGATATTGAGTAAGCTTCAAAACGTAAACTTCAAGCACATTTTCCGCAAATGCACAACCGGTGATTTGGGTGGCCATCGAAATACGAAGATGGACCTACGAGCAGCATTTTTAAATAAATATTGATTATTGGATTATTTATTTAGTGAAACTATATTATTTATATGATTACACAGCGCTAACTGGTCTGTCCAACCATCACACATTCTGAAATATGTTGTTGGGAAAGTGCCTATTTTACAGCGCTCGTCAAAAGCGTGTTGCGCTCAACTGCTCATAAATGTGCCTATAGAGTCTTAGTTGTTAGCTCCAGAGCACAAACCGAAAGATTTGCTTGAGGTATTCAACACTTGGTTAAACAAAACAAAAGGTTATCACTCATTTCTCTGCTATGCTTGGCCTCTGCATGTCCCATAGGGCATTCTGTTCAACAGAGGAGCAATCACCATAGCGGAACAACATCTTCCATGTTGTTTTGGGTGAGCAAATACTTGAACATCACTGAACAAAAACATGACAGGCCTGTGTGATATTGGTAAACAAAGTATACACAGTAACAGCAGTGATAATCTATTGAACAGACAACTCTGAAATGCTAATCTCAACAGACAACAATACTCACAGTGGATACCATCCAATTGCCTTTTACTAGTGTTAGCTAAAAGTTGTGTAAAATTGTAACTTTGTGCTTATTGGGTGACAATGGGGTTTTGACAGTTTTATAGGTGGCGCTAGTAATGGAGATACCAGAAGCCCGCTTGCCGTGACCCACACCATTAAAACGAAAGTCTACTCATTTTAACAAGTTAATCAATTTTTTACCCATTCAAGGCAGTAGATAGATATGGGGTGTATAATAATTACGATGTGTCGTTAACATAAACATAACAGTACATCTACACTGTCGAAGCAAGTCACAGTAATTCACCAAGGGCGCACTCTCATTAGTTTATGTTGGCAAGATCAATCTAACCCAAAATACGAAACTATGGCTCTATCCATGAGCATAATACTTAATTAACTTTTTCCAAGTGAATAAACCAATACCTATTTAAAAAAAAACTTGCAAAAAGCTTATCTCGATCCCTTGACCTTTCTCAAGGATAGCTTTTGTCATATCAGTGCTTAAAACGTCACAAATAAGGATAATAGTCGAGCAAGTCATGATTTCTAATGATAAGTTATATGAAAAATGACTCTGCCGGGACCCCATCGTTGGCTCTGCTGAGCATACTATTAGCCGAGATAGCCTCAGCTCAGTAACAACAGGACTATTCATAAATACATATTATAAATGGGTTGGCGAGCAGTTCCACCGCGGCTCTAGACATGTGAGGACTGAGCTGCATGTTTAAACATTCGTTGAAATAACAGCAACAGTCCATTGAGTGTCCATATTTTATTGATTGAAAAACCTCAAAAAAACCTCAAAGTACACCCATAGACATTTAGGGACGCCAATAGACAATTAGATACACTCATACACATCTAGGCACAACAATAGACATCTAAGTGCACCCATAGACATCTAGGCACAACAATAGACATCTCGGCTCACCCACAGACTCACCGTGCTCAGTGCCAGCCTCAGTCTCAGATATGACGGACACAAGATTTGGGTTGGCGTACTTGTATAGTACGGCCCTGTCTGCCTGCACCTTGCCCAGCGAGTGCACCTGCTCCCGGTGCTCCTTGGTCTTCAGCGCTACTATCTGTGGACCCAGCGACACTGTCCACGTGGGCTGGGCGCTAAGTGACTGCAATAGAACACGTGCCAGTGCAGTGAGTAGTCTAAGATGGTGGTGAGAGTCCATGGAGTGGCTAGTAGCTAGTAGCTGCCACACACCGATTGGTTCTGGATAAACAGAATCTGATGCAAAAAGATAAAAAAAATGAAAATGATTTGCTGCCTGTTTGCAACTTCTATAACAAACCAATCAGTTTTTTCCACTAAATTTCACGAGAGATAATGAAAATTTGCATGTTTAATGTAATTTCAATCAAGTAAATCAAAACAGTGGAGACAAAAAATTCTAGGACTAGATATCATGTTGGAGCAAATGCTACTACTGGAATTTCCAAAAAGCTATTTTATGCTTACTGAATGCAAAATAGTTGGGCACAAAGTCATGAAACAAGAGAACAATTAACCATAATACGTTGCACCCAAAATCACTCATGGAGTAGAACAATGAAGGATATCAATCCTCTTTAAAGGGCCCATGACGCCTAATTGGAAGAGGATTTGATTTAATTTAAACTTTTTGAGGTTGAAATGTGTTCAGAAAAATTATCTGGAGTTGCCCTCTCACCAGTAAGACGATTCCTATAGACACAGTCAGCACTCGCCAAGACGCTTTTTTCCCGACGACGCAGCAAGTTATACAGAGCTATAAAGCGAGTTTTTAAAATTTTCGCTTGTTCGCATAGATATGGGGCATCCTAAATATTGGTATTGTGCAGAGATTCTTGTGATTGCAAAACAATGATATTGCAACAAATTTGAATTTTTTTGGAGCTGTTTTTCTCAAGTCAGCAATTTGTTTTATCTTTGGTAAGCTCTCTATTATGTATACACCGGCGCTCACTTGATAGTGTTTGTGATCAAAATCAAAAAAAATTAATGAAATCTTTTTTATCAAAATAATAATTTTCAAGTGAAAAATTAATCAAACAATAACATTAGTATAATTTCATAATAACACTAGGTGAAAAAAAAACATTGTCGAAATTGTATTTCCGGCGTGGTTTTTGTACAACAACGATAATAATTAAATCTGAAATACTGGCTATCTTTCCAAGAAAAGACTTCAAAAGCACTAAATAATAATAATTAAGATTTTTAAAAAGTAGTTTGGAACTGAAAAAGTAACAAAAATGGTACAAACTACTTGCTGTAATATACTACATAATATCATAATGCAGATAGTCCCTTCTGTCGAACGCGTTGTCATAGACCTCGATAGACCTCTACATACCTATCGCACTTTTGTTGCCGCTAGTGAGTTTGCTCAATAGTTTTACAATGCTTGATAAGAAAACAACTCTACACACAAAGTCCGTCTTGATAAGCCCGTCCTAGGCCCTTTAAGACAATATAATCAACGAGTTGTCCTCTAGATTGTGGAGAAAACTCCCGAGTGCTTTGAAATAATACTCATAATAATATTAAATGGCACAATGTTGCATGTCTGTTAGGTTTGGTGGAAACAGAATAAAAGATAATAATCAATTACCTGGATGCTGTCACCAAACAATCTCAATCCTACGATGTCACCACTAGTTGGTTGTGCAGAGAAAACAAATAGTTCCTGTTTACCCTCCAGATCACTGTTAACTGGATACACATGCACCTGTGAAGATATCATTGTAACAAACATTGATATCTAGGTTCTACAGTTACACAAACTATTGCAAACTCAACCTATTACTGCTTAAGGAGATAAACTTGTCAAAGTGCCACATAACATTCAACAATGTACAGTTAGCCGAACTATAAACGAGCTGATCATCTATGCAGCAGGTATTGGATGACCGTAGGCACTGATGTGGACCCTACTTTTAATTATTTATATGGATTACTTATCAATTATATGGAATAAAATGTTCATAATTTATAAAAGGTACAACCCAAGCACTAGCAAACGTTAGTTGTCCTATCTTGCCATCAAGGAATTACTTATGTGATAAGGGGAGACAAATCTCAAAATTACTGGTATTCATTGTAGTACTGGGCAGGATAATAATTTCAAGGTCGGTAACAATATCCTTCGATTTTAGTCAGTATTTCGGTTTTCGGTAACCTCGGGATGTACGAGTTTCGGTACACTTTTGGGGCCAGTAATCCTTTTTTTGGTATTTTCGGTAACTATAATAGGAAAAAACGCGCAACCAGAGAAAGTTTTCAAGTAATGGGGGATTTTGTTATTGATTCACATAAGGGTGCAGCCGTAATTATTTGGCTCTACCCGGTAATAAAAATTTTGCTCAGGTTGCGCATTTTTCCCTAATATAACAACTTCCGGCACACCATGCAGATTGTGTAGACAATAGATGGCAGGTCAAGAATCAGATGCACGAAGCCAACTCACCTGCTTCACCGTGTCCAAGAGTACTATTGGTTTGATGAAATCATGTTGCATTGTGGGTAGTAGCATGGCTTGGTCAACATCATAGGTGAACTTATCAGGTTGGGGCGTGTATGGCTCCCCCGTGATAGGGTTGAATGAGTAGATCAGAGTGCCACAGCCATCACACTGGATAGAAAACAGGAGGCTACAGATACTTATACCACATAGACTTACGTATGAAACAGGAAATAAGACTGTTGCTGTTGCTATTAGTTACATTATTATTACTAGCACTAAGATGTGGAGGGACAATATATCAAATAATGCTGATTAGAGTAAACCATTTTTGTGGGGACGATAAGCACGATAATGAAAACTGCTTTGCAACCTCGGGTTTTTTTAATAGCCACGTTAAACATAATTTTTCACTAAATAAGTTTTAATTATGTTAATCACGAACCTCTACGGCATATCCACCTAAGAATTATAAAATGTCAACATTTTCCTGTTTCTGGATAGCTGATATTTATAATCTGCAGATTTCAACACAACATTAAATGAGCAAATGATTTCCGGATCTTTTGACAAAAAACTTAAACCCCATGTACATATAGCGATTACTAAGCGATTTCCTTAGCGATTGCGTGATTTTGCAACTTCTGTTTCCTGCAAAATCGCTAAGCAATCTCAAGCATTTTATTTGAGGTTATCCTCAGGTTTTGATCGAGATCAAAAAATCGCTAGCCGATTCTTTGATCAGCCAATCACAACGTAAAAAAACTTTACCCTTGTTTCCAATATGGTCTTGTCATATTCAGCGCTCCGATCTATTAACGATCCTGTAATAAATTGAAGGCTATGCTTTATAACAGCGAGTTTGACCGCAATCGCTGAAGAATTGGCAGAAGTGGAAAATTGCGCAATTTGGGAGAGGGACTTCCCCAATCGCTAAGCAAAATCGCTAGCACGATCGCTATATGTACATGAAGCATTAGAAGGTGCCTGGTTAGCTGGCTAGCAAACACATGAAAAAACCCTGTAACTCCACCAATCAATAAACTAAAATACTTTCTATCATAGCCCATTAGTCAGTACCATTACTGATGAAAGCTAAAATAGCATCACCTTGGAAAACTGATAGCATATTGACTTGAATTTTCTTGACCAATCACGTATCTACTTACATCTTCTCTACCAATCACATATCGACTTACATCTTCTCTACCAATCGCATATCTACTTACATCTCTACCAATCACGTAGCTACTTACATCTTCTCGACCAATCACGTAGCTACTTACATCTCTACCAATCACATATCTACTTACATCTTCTCGACCAATCACTGTAGCATATGGATTATGAGGGAAATGGGCAGTAGACCTCTGTATGTACAGGAGGAGACGATTGCTAGACTTGAATGGCTTCAACTGAGGCACATACAAAGACCAGATGACTTGTCCAGTGTAGCTGTCTAGTCCATAGATCTGTGCAACATATACATAGTTACAAAATTGAGAGAACAACTGCGGAAGAATTATTTAACTGACAGAGAAAATTTGAAAAAAAATTAGCCCCACACTTTACCTTGGTAGAAGAGGGCTAGACTCAACACCCTAACATGATAGTAGGGGGCTAAACTCAACACCCTACCTTGCCAAAAGGGGGCTAGACTCAACACCCTACCTTGCAAGAAGGGGGATAGACTCAACACCCTACCTTGCCAACATTGCTCACGGCTATGATTATCTTGTGCAGGCTGAACTCGTCTCTAGTGAGGTAGTCCTCGTCCACGGCCATGTGATCGGCAGTCTCCATGACAACGCGGAGACCAACCACATACTTGTGGTAAGCGTGGTGCAGGAAGGATGTTAGCTGCTGTAACTGTGTGATGAGCCGACCAACAAATTGACCAATCACATTGTCTGTAGAAAGTTAAACAATAGAGTGACCATAAACAATCGGTTGAAAAAACAAGGCGTAATGGTTGGGGAGAGAAAAAGCATAACTCCAAATATAGGGTTCAAAGTGAACAAAAATGTACACGGGTAATTATGAGCAAAAAAATGAAATTCTAGCTTTATTTGTAAAGTATAACAAAAATTCTCACTTTCTCGCACAAACCAGATGAATGTAGAGAAAACCGTAAAACTATCCACACCAAACAAACTCTCCATAGACCGTGTCAACAACAACAACAAAAGCGAGAGAGGCTGTAGTAGACTAGGTACCAAGTAAAAGCAATATAAAAAACAAGCGATGGTCCACAGGCTAAGAAGCGCGCACAACAAGCGATGACATAGGCAATGCAGACAGCAAACCTGATAATATTGAGTTGCCTAAAAACAAATAGTAGAGTAGAGGTGCGGTACAAGTGGAGCTTTCAAAAGTGGACTGGACAAAAACAATTATCTGGTTACATTGCGGTTTGGATATCGACGTCTAGAAATAGTCTCCTTTGCAGCTAGTCCAAGTGATAAAAGCTGAACAATGATATGCAATGTTTCATCTACTTAGAGTGAAGTTGGAACTTTAAAGAAAAATAAATGCTACTTGACTGCCGTGCCTCTACAATAACTACAAGTGGCTACCTTCAGTCGGATTACGCTAACACACACAACAATTATAATCTAAAACAACAGTTTTGTGCTCCAAAAAACTAGACAGTTCCCAAAACTAAACGGAAATTTAGATTGTCCCATAAAATTTCGAGTAAATCAGTAATCTGATTGAGTGCATAAAAGAGAATTGAGAAAACTACTGCTGCTACTTGTCACTTGGTTGTGAACAAACCACTAGTCATCACACTCGCAACTTCTATCATCAAATACTCAAAGAAACGACGCTCGTTATCATAACACCAACATTTTAATGCTCAGACAATAAGAGTATTCGCGATCTGTTCGTCGGAACAAAGTACAAAACATGAAAGGTGTTCGTAATTCAATACGCCGCGTATGCAACGGAACATTAGTTTAGAACAACATAAATATTCAATGAACAGTTATAGTTTACCAACAAAGCATAAAGAAGATAACTCCCAATTTTCAAAATAATAAAAAAACTAATATATTTTGAACTGCTATAAACTGAGATAGCTCGTAAAGCTGCCCTTCAATTTAGCAAATTTTGAACTCTTGCAATTATTTTGAATTATTTTTTAAGGATGCAAAAACCGGTCTATGAAAATGAAAAAAATAAACTCGCTAGTTATTATTTATTTACCGTTCCGTTTCATTCGCGACCTACGAACAACATAAATAAATATTCATTGATTACTTTTTTATTCAGTGAGCTACTTTCTGTTGACCCACGAGTTCTGAACAAAATGAATAAATGATTAAATGATTAAATTTATTGCCGGTCTGATTGTTTTTATAGCAATGTGGTCGGCAAACAGAGGTCGCAAATACTCTTAGCATCTCCGATAAACACAGATACAAACGATATATGCACAAAAAAATAGCTTGGTGTGAACATAAATGATACAAATTTTAGCTAGTTTACTGAGGGACTCGTCACATAAAATCAATAAAGCTTGAATTTTTTCTACCACTGCCCTCGAATGATAAAATAAAACTCAAGACAACGGTGCAATAACTGATAGAATAAATTAACTCACTGCTAGCATGAGTTCCAAACTCTTCCTCCATCTGAGCCTCCACATCAGAGACGGGCAAGTCTATCATCTCCACACAACTGATAGAAGCTAGGGCTTCCTCACGGGCCCACAAAACTCTACCTGAAAAGCACAGACATAGAAGTAAGTCCACAGAAGGCATAGAAGTAAGTCTACAGAAGACATAGAAGTAAGTCTACAGAAGACATAGAAGTAAGTGTACAGAAGACATAGAAGTAAGTAAACAGAAGACATAGAAGTAAGTCTACAGAAGACATAGAAGTAAGTAAACAGAAGACATAGAAGTAAGTCTACAGAAGACATAGAAGTAAGTCTACAGAAGACATAGAAGTAAGTCTACAGAAGACATAGAAGTAAGTCTACAGAAGACATAGAAGTAAGTCTACAGAAGACATAGAAGTAAGTACACAGAAGACATAGAAGTAAGTACACAGAAGACACAGAAGTAAGTGCATGTTTAAGGTTTTCATGATGGAGTGTAGACAGAAAAATATCACATACACAGGTTGGTGAAAGGTAGAAGAGATAGAAGGATAGAGGGGGGTTAGGGGGCAGAGAGGGGGTTAGGGGGCAGAGAGGGGGTTAGGGGGGAGAGAAGGGGTAGGGGGCACAGAGAGGGGTTGGTTTGGGAGACCAAGGGGGTAAGAGGCAGAGTGGGATAGGGGGCAGATTGGGGTAGGGGGGCAGAGGGAGAAAGGTGGGACTAGAGGTAAGGTATGGAGAGTACCTGACTGTTGAAAGAGAGTGATGGTGTAATCACTAAACATAACCAAAGTTCTCGAAGACTGAGATCCTCCAGGTTTCTGGTAGATATAGGGCACCATCTACAACAAAACAGACACATTGGTATCAATTGGTACACAGTCTGAGGGTAACAAGTTAGCTACAGACTCATAAAGGCATCGCTCAACCAAATGAATAATCTCAAAAGAATGAGTGTCTATTGTTTTACTATAAACTTGTAACCTCTTTGTTGCCAAGTACGCGCTGAAATCTCATACTAGCTAAAAAAACACTTTAACTATCTATATATAGTGGATATTGTGCAGTTTACGGTTTTCAACACTACAATGTGAGACCATTATCAGCTTTCTTTTTGGTTCGTTATGTAAAACGTTGTCTTTCCTTTCTGATGCAATTACTTGAGCAATTCAACATAAAACATTAAAATTTCAAGGCACCTGGAATTTAGAAAATCTTGATAATGAACAGAGCCTGCGCCTTCAAATCTTTTTCATTCTAACGTGTTTTCAAAGCAACTTAAGGTCATAAACTGTGAGAACAATATGCTCCCAACAAAACTTCAGTTTTTGTAAGCCATAGATATAATATTTATATCCTCATATATAATGTTTTTTTTTTAGTGAAATGTGCTCTTTTGCATAAAGTTACTAAATACAAAAATAATTATAATATACAGCAAGTGCACTAAACAAACTGCATCCTCCGCAAAATCTTTAGAAGCAATTTTTTAGTATCATTTTTTGCAGAAATAATAAAAATAAATAACGTAAATTTTTATCAGTTTGTTTCATGAGATAATTAAATTTGAAACAAGAAAAAATAATATAATAAATGATCACAATTTGGTTGGTTTCAAGAACATTCAGAGGAAGTGCTTGATATTTTCACCCATGAATATGTGATCAAAATATAATGGGTTCAAATTTAAAAAGAAAAGGCTCGGATATTATATTGTCACTTGATGAATAAAAAAATTATCCTCGTTCATCTTTTGCAAATTGCCTTGATTTGATGTCTTCACATAAAGCGACTGGTGAGAGCTGAATGATAAACCTAAAACAAATAGCAGTAGTTGTCTTACCTTGACTGGTGTGGCAGTAATAGAGGTGGTCACACTGGACTTGTAAGAGTCTATCTCCTTACCATCATCTATAGAGTAAACCGTTGTCTGCAAGCTTACCTACAATATATTGTATTTCTACTACTTGATACAGCATGTTGTGTATTACTCATCAAGTTATACAATACATGGTGCAGTATAAATAACATATTAACTAAAGGTTTTTATGCTAACAGTGAAATTCATAAACAAAGCCAACAATATTTGGACAGAAATTACACAAAACAACAAAATAAAGAAGTACTATACTTTTTTTTATTAAAAGAAAATTGGCATTTTTGGATCTCGAATGTCTATGCCAGATTGGGCAACATTCTCGGTCCTTGCGCGGTTCAAAATCGATTTTTGGAAAGCTGTGCTGAACGCAGGTTTTAGCGTACAGGGGGCAGTTCACTCATGATCTAAATCCATACAGTTCCACACTCTGATAAAATATTTGGTCAAAACCAAACTTTCTTATGTTAACTACAATGACAAGACAACAGGCCTCAAGTTTCATTTATAATTATAATAATAATAATAAATAAGACGAATAATGAGTTTTGAAATTATTTCTGGAGACAATTACCGGTGAATTATAATAAAATGAAAAATAACGCTAATTATTATCATTACTATTACTCTTATGATATTATTATTAATATCATAAGTTGTTATTGCTAGAACTATTTATTTTATACTTTAGTAAAGAAGAAAAAATTATTATTCATGTGCTACATAAAGCCAAATAATAATAATTGATAA
The DNA here is from genome assembly GCA_945261195.1 of Cryptosula pallasiana. NCBI lineage: Eukaryota > Metazoa > Bryozoa > Gymnolaemata > Cheilostomatida > Cryptosulidae > Cryptosula > Cryptosula pallasiana. The sequence goes on from OX183136.1 coordinate 37,942,359, forward strand.
TAAACTGTGTTACAGAATGATAAATAGAAATACCGTAGTTTACAGTAAATGTTACAAATGATAATTTACTGTTGGTTTTCTGTTGTTGTAAATAACAAAAAAGTTGGCATTGGGATTTGTCTAACAATTATTGTTATCAAACACTGCGAGACTATAAAACAAAAAGGAAGACAACTCCATATGACATAACTTGATGTTTTTGAACATTCTTACATAGAAATTATGCCAGTAACGATGTCCAAATTGCATTCGGAAGAGGTTCCCGTACCAATTTTTTCAAACCATAGATGTTTGTGATCCAAAACCGTCTATTAAATTGTCAAATGAATTGAGCGGAAAAAGAGAACACAAATCCAGTACTATATAGAACAGGGGAATGCAAGTCATTCACAATAACATAAACCACTCACACTATGAGCTCCATTGACGTCTGAGTGAAGTGTCATCAACACATCATTGCCATCCGTTGTAGAGGTCATTGCAGAAATACCCTAACAATTAGTAGACACAGGTTAGGTTAGGCAATTAATAAATAGCCAGTTAACCAATCCAAAATACTATAAACCACTAGCTGGTTTGTACACTGGGTAAAGGATGATAAAGCTACTGAAACTCAAGTTGGCCACTGTTTGTAGAAGTAAATCAGGAAGAATAATGTTGTTTATACTCAGGTTAACTATGGTGTAAAATGTATTACCCACAACATACTATACACTATGTCTAAAAATGATGGATAAATACCCCTTTATAGTAACAGAGTTTTTTCATAACACATTTGAAATGAAACGACCACAAAAAAACCATTATCAGCCGGTGAGGTATACAAGGACACAAACCAGAGTTCCGAGTAAGAACTTTGCTGGCAGAGTATAACATATCAATAGACTCACCTGATATCTGATGACCTCAACTGCTGACGTGGAGAGACGATAGTATACGCCGGCAGCGATAGATTGCACAACAAGTCCATTCTCTCCCACCACTCTTATACAGAGACTGTCAGCATTCTAGGAATATTAATTTATTTATTATTTCATTTCATGCATCGACTTATGACGAAAACTTCAGTGACAAGACATACATTCAAATAGACAAAGACATGCCATGTTTGTGCAACCTTAATAAATTTTCAAGCACTTGACGCGGTGCTCTACATATATCACAGCTGCCTATTATGGATTTCACATTAATAAACTTGGGAGACTTTTCTTTAGCTAAACTAACCGAAAATTAAACAAGCATTTTTTAATAATATTGGGCAACAAAAATTATTACATTGAGAATGCTGATGGTCTACTTTTTACAGTAACAATAAAGGAAGAGCCTAACCATAGAGTTATCTCCCCTTCTGAAATGCTAACTGTAGGTGAAATAGAACATCGACCAGAGGCATGGTTTAAAGTCAACATAAAATGGCATACTACAATCGGTTTTATGATTTAATATGCCGATCCAAACATAGTCTAGTATGGCATGTATAAGATCACCAAGCTCTACCATTGGTTAACATTATAAAAGAGGAGACAATTTTACGAGTCTGATTTTGAGTATACAAAATGGTGTATTTCTAGTACGGAAATAATCAAACCACGCAGACACATAGACTGAGCTCTCAGAAGACTACAAACTCACCTGAAATGGAGAGCTGATAGAGATGAACAAGGAACTGCTGGTCACCGAGCTAACATCCATGTAGTGTATGAGCTTCCTATCAGAGTCATAGCACACCAGCCATGTGCCAGCACTGCCTTCACAGCTACAACATGTACATAGTACAGCGTGTGACTAGCAGTTGTGTCCACCTGCATCCAATAAAAGGAGGAAACGCTCCCACAACATAGAAACTCCACAAATAATGACTCCCAAAACCTACTGACATGAAAAAAATCATTTCATTGCTGCCAACAAATAATTTGACAAATCTACTTTTGACCGACTGACTTTTGTTGTCTTTCATTGAGCTATTGACAAATTTTTATGTAGAGATGACAAAAAGTTGTATTTTAACAATAACAGCAAAACTAGTAATTTAAATGTTGAAAATCAAATAAAATTTCAATCATATAACTAATTAAAAACTCCCATGTACTTTCAGAATGACAGATATTATCAAAGACATTAACTGTCAACGATCCCCATTGGTTCGTTTCTGACAAGTTCTCGCAGCGATAACAATCTGTCGCTTACTTAACCTGAGACTATGTGTAACCCCAGCACAGCAATGCTGTGCAATGCTATAACCTACACCACTAGTCAAACCTGTGTTTGCTGAAGGGTACAGTGAGAGTTGCCTTCTCTTTAATAATCTCATCCTTCACTATATAGACAGAGAGCTTTTTTAAGGAGAGAATGCTAACATACACTGTGTCTCTGGTAGCTCCTAAATGGGCCTCATCAAATCTACAACATCAACACCTCAGTAGGCCCCACAATTAAACACAAACGCTGTAAAAAAAACGGAATACCTTGCATATGGTACATGGACCCAATAGTACCTTGTATATGGTACATGGACCCAATAGTACCTTGCATATGGTACATGGACCCAATAATACCTTGTATATGGTACATGGACCCAATAATACCTTGTATATGGTACATGGACCCAATAATACCTTGTATATGGTACATGGACCCAATAGTACCTTGCATATGGTACATGGACCCAATAATACCTTGTATATGGTACATGGACCCAATAGTACCTTGCATATGGTACATGGACCCAATAATACCTTGTATATGGTACATGGACCCAATAATACCTTGTATATGGTACATGGACCCAATAATACCTTGCATATGGTACATGGACCCAATATATCAAGCAGTGGTATCATTACATAACTTAAAAATGTGCACAATTGTAATGGAATGGTTATTATACCAAATGAATCTAACTCATGCAATGTAAGATCAGAACATGACCATTTATTATTATTATTGACGCTGTATAAAAAATTGACAAATAGAGGTCAAGTGCATAGAGGCAGACTTACTCAGTCCATGGGGCGTCAACAGACCAAACCTCAAGTCCAGTTTTGAGATTGTAGGCTATAATCTTAGCTGAGGCTAATACCACTATAACATCACCAAATATCACATACTGCCCCCTGTAAGTAAATATCACATACCAATCGTTAGAAAAAAATGTGAAAAAAAATGTGAAAAAAAATTAGGAGTCTATGAAATATTTACAAAACAATACTTTGATAAAAAAGTTTAACGTACTGATTGTTATGGCAGGCAATATTGCCAAATTTTGATATTGACCAATGTTTTATAATAAAGCAGGTGAAAGCTAGTACCTAGAGAATTTGTGACCTGTTTGCTGTTAAGGTTTGGTACTTCCATAGAGAATGAAACATCGGTTAGGAAAATTATTAAAACATGTAAGATTTAATCGACTATAGTAAACACAATGGTCTTACAAACAAGCAGTAGATAGAGAGAACAACTCTCCACTGCACACAAATGTGTTGGCATATTATTGTACTAATCACATAACAGATAATAAAATAAACTTTTATAAGATTATACTACTAAGGCGGTGAATGTCACACTGTAGAGAACAATAAGTGCATTCCACAATCATATACTAAATAATAATCATAATTATTCAGCCTTAATAAACAAAATGTAATAATAAATACAATAATAATATAATAGAAGTTAGTTTATCATTTTACGATATGTTATGACTTGCCTAATCATTTGCTAACAAATATCATTGAAAAAAGAATAATGACATTTACAATACACAAACTGACTTAGTTGTTACCAGATTTTTGTTTTAAATTTACTTCAATTATCACACTATCAGCCTTCGGAAATTGAAAAATTTTCTCTTCTCACCAGTTATGAACAAAATCTACACTGGGATACGAGCCGACCATGAGTTTTTGTGCTTTTAGTTGATTATGGTTATTTCAATTCCTTGACACTTCTCATGATGTTTTCATGAATAAAGCAAACTTGCAACTCATTACTGAAACTTTCACACAAATTGTGTAATGTGTAAGGATTCAAGTATCCCCAATGTACAGTTGAGGCATTATGACCGCAAGCAGCTGCCAACCAATAAACTCGCTGAAAAAGTGTCCAACTAAATTTCCATAGCACATCTGATATCATTTATACTTCCAAGGAACATTTCAACTTCGTAGTCAGTCCGAATGTTTGTAACTTAAAACTTAAACTGATTTAAAATCATCAATCACTAAACAGAGTTGATACCCTGCCATCTAAATAATGCAAGTATAAACAATTTAGGTACATGACACCTGATGGCAGGTTGCTGCAAGGAAATTTCCCATTGCTGGTGACCACCGACAGTGCTCCATTTCCTGATATGACTAGATGAGATAGTGAGCACATGACTGGATAACTCTATGCTATCTATTAGTTCTGAAGTGTCCTCTAGAACATGCCTCCAGGCTAAAATAAGCAGAAAATATTAGGCTACCAATATTTTACGAGAAATCCAACACCAATAGACAGAAACTGTACACAGGTAAAAAAATGCTTTACCTAATTGAAAATAAAATAAAGGGCGACAGTATGCCAACAAGGAACAGAAAAAAGTCAAGGTTGGGACTAAATGAGATTATGGTAGAAAAATATATCAGACCGTAGTAATAATAGATACTAGTAGAGTGCTTGAAAAATCAAAATGCTTTTAAGTTGCACTCCGATGGATATGGAACGGCAAATCACTGACCTATAGTCCCTGTAGTTACAGAGAGAGATGCAACCACATTTTCCTTAGAGGATACAAAAAGCTGTTTTGATTTCTTTGACGTGTCAAATACAGCGTGTCGAACTTCTCCTAGATTTTCTAAGCGCCTAAAGAAGGTAACGGTACATGAGTATATATGCGTATGCCACTACTCTTATTGTGTGGTTGGGCAGGGTTTTTTAACACTCATGTTATTGCTCCTAATTAACTGCAAATAAATAAAAACAAACAAAACTTACAATTATTTTTCTTCTGGGAGATATGTACCATTATTATCGCAATAAAGAAAATTGATAGCAGAGTGTTTTTATCTCAAACTGTTGCTAACACACAAAACAAGGAAAATAAGCGTATTTCAGTGCATTTTTGTTCATTTAAGTTCCATTCTTCAGTACTAATGATTGTTGGTTAAACAATGAAAATCCTTACACTACTCAATTTATTGTGTTTATTTTCAATTCCTTTTCACGATATATATTATTATTATTTGTAATTTATCATAATAGATGGTTATAATGACAAATGATATTAATCACGATTAATATCATTTATCATTGTAACCTTTTATTATTAATGTAATTGGTATAGTAATTTGCAAACTATGAACACATAATTATAACAATGTATGCATCATATTAATCAGCAAACAATACTGAAAGTATGAAAACTATTTACTAGTTGCCAACTTATAATGATTACTACCATTTTTATTACTAGTGAGTACTGGTCCGGCAAAGATTTGTTGTTGTATATTAGATTAATAACAACAATAGTAATAATAACAACAGGTTGCTTATTGATATTACTATTAATTATTATCGCTGTTATAAAGAATCTTATTTCAATTTTTTTGACATTGACATTTAATAATAACCGCTACACTAACTATTACTCATTATATTTTATTAATTATTATCATTACTTATTATTTATAATAATAATAATGGTAATAATGATAATAATTAATAGATTATTATTATCAAGTATTAATATTATTAAAGTATCATTTTTGTTATAATAACAACCTTCATGCAGTAGTAGTAGCAGCAGCAGCAGTAGTAGTAACGGAGTAGTAGTAGTAGTAGTAGTAGTAGTAGTAGTAGTAGTAGTAGTAGTAGTAGTAGTAGTAGTAGTAGTAGTAGTAGTAGTAGTAGTAGTAGTAGTAGTAGTAGTAGTAGTAGTGATAGTAGTGGAGTAGAACTACTACTACTGCTACTACTGCTGCTGAAGTGCTATCAATACTATTATTCCACTACTACTGCTGCTGCTACTACATGATACATAATACATACATAATACAGCAATGTTATCATCATTACATTATTATCCATTTTCATATATATTAATTATTACCATCATCATAATAATAATACTTGTAATAAAAATAATAATAGTTAACATAACAATAATTATTATAAATAAATTGTTATGAACATAAATAATAATAATAATCATTATTACCCTCTTTTATAGTAATAATAATATATACAATAATAATAAATAAAAATATATAATAATGAATAATTATAATAAATAAATAAACATAATATATATATATAATAATTAATAATAATAATGAAGACTACTACTATTAGTCTACTACTACTACTACTACTACTATGAAGCACAGGTGGCTCCAATCTACTGGCCTGGTGGTGGGTGGGTTTGAGTGTATAGAGACGAAAGAGAGAGCGTAAGACACTCCAAAAAGCAAAATATGTAAAAAAAAAACCACTACTCTTAGTTTGCGTTTCTACTCAACGGTGACCAAACTTGTGAAATATGAAATAGTAGAAAGTTGCCACAAAGTCTCAATGACGAGGTGGATGCTAACAGTTATAGCATGGAAGTCCATTTGCTCACCTACCAGTGATATGAAAAACCCAATTATTTTGAAAAGTTGACAAAAAATGGCACACAACGTCCTTCCTTGAGGCACACCACCAGCTGAATAAGTATCAGTAGATATACTGCAGAGGAATGCAACTATGAACAATCTGTAACAGGTGCAGACAGACAGCAGTGGAGTCAGTCATTCCATCAGTTGAATAAGCACAATAGAGCCATTCTTGCAGGGAGGACTCGACAGTAGTGGAATAGGCGATGGAGGCCACCTCTTCCAGCAACAGACAAAGACGATCAGCAGCCAGCCTATGCCAGTCATGGTAAGGAACTGCTGATCAGACCTGTCCACTGCGCATTGCTGGCAAGAGACGGCGGACTGTAGCCTGAGGGTCGAAACGATCAGGGTAGAAAGTGCAGGTGGTGCTACCTATGGTGTGTCCCGTGAGAGTCCACCACAAATTCCTGCACAATACTCGCTGTAAGGAGCAAATTTCAATTCAAACAATGATGAAAATCTGCAGGGTTTAATATCACACCCCCGAATAGTTTTGGTTAACATTTAAAAAAAATACCAAAATACTGGAAATGGGACAATCATATTGTGATTTCTGCTTTTAACAGTTCCATTATCGTTTATTTTGGAGAAAAATGTTGTGCCTTATGGAGGATGTGTCTGAATAATTTTTGCATTGTTTTGACCAGCAAGTTTGAGCTACAGGTAATACATCTACAGCTTTTCATGCAGTCCACAAAGGGAAACAAACTATTCAGCAGTCTAAATCAACGCACAGAAACATCTGGGAAAATGTAAATACTGGTTTAGGCATAACACAAAACACCTCATTTTCTCGGATTTTAGAGTGTCTTATCTTCCACTCATTCTTTTCATATACTCTCCCTCCGCCAGGGCAGTAGATTGGAGCCACCTGTGCTACCAAGAAGTTATTAGTATTATTATTTAGTACCGTAACTAAATGCGCAACTTATTACAATTAATTATTAGTTAACTTCAATAATTATGTTATGTTAGTCTAGATTTCACTTGGACTGCCCTCATTAAAAGAGAGGCGGAGGGATGCCTGGCACAATTGTTTAGTAAAGTTGTCGGCGACAAACATTATTTCTTTCTTAAGGCTGAATTTGAAAACCATCAAAATTTTTCCCAATCCAGACATTTTACGAAATCAGCGGTTAGATCAGTGCCTTCGGTGTAAGTTTCCAATACAAGTTTCATGCACCAAGGCTTTTTTGTCGCACTTCCAGAGAGTTGAGGGCTCAGCCCAAAAGATAGTGGTGCTGGCTGTCGAGCTTTATTTTGTTTTTTAAGGATTTTGGGATTCTTCCCACCCCTGGGTGTGGGGAAGGGGGAGACGTCATGTTAGTCATCAAAACTCAAATCCGAAAAGAACGAAGGAAAGCTTGACAGCCAGCACGACTATCTTTTGGGCTGAGCTTTCAACTCGCTGAAAGTGCGACAGACAAAGCCTTGGTGCATGAAACTTGTATTGAAAACTTGCACCGGAGGCACTGACCTAACCACTGATTTCGTAAGATGTCTAAATTGGGAATAATCATTGATCAATCAATGAAGTAAGTGAGTTGAACAACTTCTTGTTGTTATGCACTTCTTCTTCTACTCCCCACCACTGTAACAACTACTTTAACACCAGGGGGGACACAGTCCAAAAAATAAGCACATATGATAGATACTAAACATTAACAACAACCACATAATATAATTATAACATGCTCTTTTTGGGGGATTTTGCAAAACACCCCTTCCAACTCCCCTGGAAAAGACCAGGACCCCTTCCAACACCTGCCCCAGAGTAAATACTAAACTACCCATGTATGTTTCTCTCACTTCACCCCTCAAACTCCTCTTTTATATACCTCAAAACTTACCCTTCCACTCCAGCACATTATTTTTCTCAATTTTCTTGAAAACTCACCCTTCCAACGTTGAAGTTGTTGGTAAGGTGCCAAAAACATCCCTAAAAGTGGTTTAGTATCCATCATATGTACCTATTTTTTGACTGTTGTTCACCCCCTGGGATTATTTCAACTTACTTATTAATTATTACTACTTACTACTACTTCTACTAGTACTACTACTAGTCTAAGTCTAGTAGTAGTAGTTAGTACTTACCAATCAAATTTTCCAACTTGATCTTCGTATAGAGCACTAGTAAAACTGATAAATATTAACAGAACAATGTATATAGCCGCACTGAACTTCCAACAATCATGAAGATACATATTGAAAAATATTTGCAAGCAAAACTATCTCTCAGTATTATTTTTTATCGGTCCCAGTAGTACTAATTATTATCGTAATAATTTACAAAACTCGGTTAAAAAAAGTGCCGGATTGGTGTATCTGACGCTACGTTGAGAGGTGGAGATGACGCAACGAATAATAAGATTGGATAAGATGATTGGTTGGAAAAACAAGATAAACGCCATAATTTCTTCAAAATTTACCATTAAAATAACGCTTAGCTCTTGATGAGCACCTTCGTTTATTTTTTTTAATAAATGTATATTTTTCATGGTAAAGTTGCTTTCCTGCCGCAAGGTTAAACAAACCTTTTTATGTAGGTAAAACATTGGAGTTGGTGCTATAAAAGTTTCCCAATAGACTTTACCAAGCCCGATTGCAGGAAAAAGAATTTTTTAGATCTCTTTTGAAAGTGATTATAGTCTGTAAGTGAGACGGTAACTAGACTGTTATATAAACACATTTTCGGCGAAGTTGAAATGCACATGCCGATGAACAAAAGTGCTTATGAAAACTATAAAAAAAAGCAGCTGAAAACTGTCTTTTGCATTGCCTGATGCGCGTAGCCGGAGCGGCTCCAAAGGTGCGGGTCACTATTTGAGCTTACTATCAACGATTGTATATATTAGTGACCCTGTAGTATATATAATCGTTGTTTTTGTCGCATGAGGCGACCACCAAAGGAAATCACCGATAACACGAAACTCCGAACACGCTCGACGCCACATTAATAGTTTTGCCTTCACGAAGCAGACGTTATTTATTTGCTTCTACTTAGGCAAAAAACTGAATGTTGGTGATTCAGAGCAACATAGAACAGACCAGTGCCTTTGATAAAGTACACCAGCTAAACCGAACAACATGAACAATTTTAGTTACCGTAGTGGTATGTCGCATTTACAAATTTTTATTATAATAATAATTATTTATTTATATAAGATGAAACAATTTGAATTTAGAAAACGTTCATTATTATTAGATTATTATTATTATTATTATTTATTTATAATTATTATTAATTGTGATAATAATAATGATTATTATTTATTTATTATTAATTATTATTATGCTGCCTGTTTGTATTATTGTGGAGGAATGGGGTCGACCCAGTAACATTTATTATTTACTCACACTATTTATTTATATATCCAAGCCGAACTCTAACTGTATTTATTCACAGGTCGAACATTTATCCTTATTTTTACATAATTATTTGTGTGCCTAATTTTCACTTATTGTACACATGTGCTTGGGCAGTCATCCATGCGATGGAGACTGCCCCCCCCCCCCCTGTTCTATGCAACGTTCTCTTCTATTGGTGTTTATCTACCAATCAGCTGTACAGGCGTGGCCTGCTTTGTTCTATGTGCTGCCACTCATTGTTGCATAATCTTTATTGTATAAATACGCTTGTTTCACAGAAATAAATCAGAGTTACCCTACACTCTCACTTGCTTGTTGATTCTTATTGCATAAAGCACTTATGCAACGCACCAGTGGCTAAGCAGAAAACATACAAGTAAGCTCACACATACAGATTGCGCTGATAGATGAACAGACCAGTTCACACACTTGCACAATAACTTGTACAGTTGAATAGCTCTTGGACCAGTCGACTAGTAACTAGAATAATAGTCAGTAGAAAGTGTTCAGTCAATTCGACTTACACTGCACTCGGGCAAGTGATACTGGAACGATTATTTGAACTGCTAGTTCGACCTGACGCATCTATTCCACCGAATAGGAAATCGGTGGAAAGTGAGAGAGTTGTGACAACTCCTCACTGTGTATTGCTCGCGGGCGTACAACGCTGCAAATTCTACTCTACGGTTTAGATTGCTGACCTTGGGCGAAGTAGAGGCGTACACTGCACTGCTTGTAGACACTTATTACTGTGGGCCGCTGTACAGGTGACAGCTACCACTCCACCCTAAATTCATGTACATTATTATCACTTATATTGTAAATAATAAATTATTGTTGCTATCATCATCATCATAATCATCATCATCTTCTTTGCTTATTATTATTATTATTAATTATTATGTGTGTCTAATAATCTAGCTAGTCCGAAAAACTTTCACAGTCACAGTGAGTAGTAGTAGTGTTGTTGTTCTGAAAAAAAATAAATGGTATAAATAATAATAATGATAATAATAATAAGTAGTTTCAGAGGGTAGAAAAAAAATATCTTATGGATACACAATAAGTAAGACCAGATTTTCTACTATTTAGCTAGCACAAATGCAATTGTTATTATTTTGACAATTTTTTGTTCTCAAATAATAGAGAGTCAGCTTTTAGAAAAATGGTTCAAAAATTATTTGTGTCACACCAGTGGTTGTCTCAGAAAAATAATTGAGAAAAAGTATCTTTGCTTAAAAAAAACAATGGTTTGTGGTCAGATCGTGTTAAGCATTGCTGACAATGGTATTGTTGCAGTGATGCAAAAGAATCAGCAACGCATGACCATCCCTCGCGCAAATTAGCTAATGGTGGTGCGATATACAAGGTTTTTGTTATTTATTTATTTGAATATGACTCTCCAGTAAAATTATTTTTTGTTTACATAACGTGATTGCTCTATAATGAATAGTATACCACTGGGTCGGTAAAATAACAGAAAATCTGAATCACATATACCGAAATCTTAAAGGCCCATGGCGCAATAGGAAATTGCAGATTTACAATGCATTTTCGACCCTTTTTTTTTAAGAGTTCTGTAGGCAGTGAAATGATTGGCTAAGCCTGTGTGGTAAATGATGTCCATTTGATACCTTTTTAAATTTTGTTTCTAGCATCTTTCGGCCACAGGTTATTGAAAATTGAAAAAAACTAGCAGGACAAATTTACATATAAATCCTTTTGTCTTAATCCTCGCTACGCTCGCATGAATTTCTTACATGCTATATTATTGTCAGAGCAAATTAATTATCTCAGTGGTGACTGCAATTTGCCTGCACACTGACTTTTTGTGTCTTTTATCCATGGATGAAGTATAACTTGGACCACGATTCAAGTGAGGCCGTTTATCTGAGTCGTCATGTTAACTCCATTTTGCGCAGTTGTCCTTCCTTGGTAATAGCTATCATCATATCCCGTAATTCAATATCGTGCTCTTCTCAGTTTTTGAAACTTCATGTACAGCGGGTGTTACTTGCTGTGTTTTGACGGTTCCAATATAGTTGCTTATGCCTACAGTTTCCGGGTCTTAAAAAAAAACGACCAGGTCAACAACAATATATCTGTGATCGTTGGGAATATTGCAAAAGCCATAAATGGACATCGTTTTTAATATAACTTTTTCAAAGGTGGACTTTTACTGCTACATTTATCATGAGTCAAAAGTAGCCATTTGCCAAAGTAATATGTATCCGGTCCTTACAAAATCGCTAAAGTGAGACACACTCGAATCGAGTATCTAGCAATCCTGTTATACTTCATCCATGCTTCTATCAGACTGAGTTGAGTGAGGAAAAAAGGAAGGGGTTAGAGTTGGCAGAGGTGAGATAAAGCAGGGGCAAAGCAAGGCAGGGAGTGAGGGGTAGATTGTTGTGAGGAAAGACTTTAACAGGTGAAGATTGGTTTAGAATGATAGAGTGGGTTAGGTGAGGGGTTGTGAAATTTAAACGAGGGAAGCAAGCATAGAGTTGCTGGGGGTGTTTAAATATGGCGGGTAATATATATACACACATACATACTCATTCATGCTCGGTGAATTCATGTGTGGTTATTGGTAATTAATTATTCATTGTAATTAAACAAGAAACATTAAAGAATAGACATATACTTGATAAATCAAACAAGAAGCCATGGCACCCCATTTTCATCTGGGTTAGACCCTGCTTCAACTAGCAATGCCAAAACAGTTTAACAAAATAATTCTAATCTTTATTACTTGTGTTTGTAAAAAGGGATTTCAAGCTAGAGCTACTTTTCTGTATCATTTTTCATTTTCACTGATATCCAGTGCAGTTTATTGATAGAGCATAATTTATTTTGCAAAATCCACGTTTGACAATATATGGAAGCTTGGGTGAGATAACTGCAGTTGGTTGAGATAATGGTTTACATATGAAGTCTCAGCACCACAATAGATCTATGCCACGGATCTTGATTATATTTTTACATCATCTATTTAAGACTCTGTTGTGAACCAGATTTCTAGCATTTGATTGGCTAACCAGCATCTTTATTTAAAACAAACAAGTTAATATTTATTACGCCAATATTAGCTTGTATATTTCAGCGAGAAAACACTATCCTGTTCAGCAGGTAGCTGTTTGTCGAACACATGTTACACATTCGGTTGTGTGCTGTTTTTTTATCGAAATTTATTTATTACATTGCACCAGAAACTAATTAAAGTGAAACAATAATATGAACTTCAACAATTAGTTTAAAGTGTTCCCTTCTAGAAAAGCATATAAACTTAAGTGATTCAAAACGTTTTGTTCAATTATTTTGCAGTTGTTTGGGAAATATTGAATTTGAATCAAAATTGAGTGGCATTACCTTTTTGTATTTATTATTATGTATGAAGTTTCTCTTCTTTTTGGTTTTATTGCAATGTCTAGGTTACAAATAATAGAAAGTTTCTTCCTGCCTGTTCAAGTCGATGTTGTTGTGTGTATCTGTGTATTTTTCCACAACCTTAAAAGTGCCAAATTTTGCTGCAGTCGATACTTAAATATATGAAATAAACTTCTAACTATATCTGCTTTTCGAAAAAGATTATTTTAGTCCATGTTTTATAAAGTCAGCAGTAAATAAATTATCAGCAGATTGGAAGGGCTCCAAATAACAGATAGGGGGTAGCCAAGGGAAGGTCTTCAAAGGTATAGAAGATTACTACTGCTATCAAATGTAATGACAAAAATATGAAAGTATGAAGTGCAGTGAAAACAATTACATTCTATATTCTTTTGTTTTATTGTTTTTATTGTTCTTTTGTTTTGGCTGGCTGCTAAGTATGGTGGCTCATAACACTAGATGCTTTCATTTTCAAAATCATATGAATGGTCTGAAATTGTCTCGACAGTTTTCAAAGCATCTTTTACATTGCAAATACTTGGGTAACTCTAGTAAATATCTTAATAAACTATATCTCAAGACAGGCTTAGTACTTATAATAAATAATAATCGGCCTTGTTAGTTGCTGAATTTCATGCAGTGACTCTGTATTTCCTGTCTAACAACTGTGAAATTTCACAAACTATACAGTTTTGCAAATAATCCGGACATTATGTGATTGCTCAGGTTTGGAAAAATACAAATTGTTTGAATGTTTTGAAAATAGTATGGACTATTTACAAATTGTATGTACTATTTTTAAATAGTCTGAAATTACCTGAACTAGTGTGAAAAGATTTGACAGATTTGCGAAGCACATTGCTTTCAAACCAGAAACGATTGTACTCGTTTTCTTTATAACCTGTATGTCAAAATATCTAACAAAAACGTCGATAAATAGACAGAGATAATTATTTAAATACATGAATGGATGTTGAACATAGTCTCCAGAAATAATTTAAAAATGAAAAATTTTGTATATTAATATGAATTGAATAATAAAAACTCTATTATTAAAATTGATATTTTCAGCTTGTTTAGTAAAGAGAAAAGCAGTCAAAGATAGGTTATCAATAAGGCGGATCTGCAAATCAGCTCGGATTTTCAAAGCGCATGAATGATTTTACAAAGCGCTCACAAGATATACAAAAATTCAGACTTTTTAAAAGCACTCAGATGGATTGGAAAGCATTCAGATGTTTTAAAATGCAAATGAACAAAACACTCTGAGCCACCATAGCTAAGCATATTAAAAAATGATTTGACATATGTAGATAACAGTGATCCTGAGGGACAAGCCATCATCAGACAAGAGTACATTCCTCCGCAAGACCCACCTGCTCTCACACCCCAATATCCATATCATTTGGCAACTGCACCGTCAGATGTTCAAATCCAGCAAGCATATCCTATTGAACAACATCATGCTCGGCGAAATGCAACTGTCATTTTGACGGACCCGGTAATAAACCTTCAATGGATACATTCATACATGGCTCAAATCACTTTTGGTATCATAAAAATTCCATGCTGAGGTTATTGTTCACCCTCTGATACTTTGTTTAGCAGTAGATAAATGGTTTCTAAAGTTTTGCTAGTATATTATTTCAAGTATATAGTGCACAGCTAAAGCCGTGGCTACACACACCTACATTTTGTCAGTATGCAGTGAAAACAAGTTTTTTTTATTATGCAGGCAACGTTTTTTTTTGCAAAAAGACGCTCAATTTCGTAGACCAACATGTCGGTCTACGAAAACGTTTTTTGCTTGACGCTTCAGTGTTTGGACAATTATTATTAAATATCCACTCTCAATTGATTAAAATATAAGAACGAAATTTGACAACTCCAATGAACTTTTTTATAATTCAACCTTGACCTGATCATTGCTGATTGGCCAACAGACCATTTGTTACTTCTATCAAGGTGGATATTTTTTTATTTATAAACAACTTATTATTAATTATAAACGTCAATTATTTATAATAAGATTATTTATCTAGTATTATAAACAAACATCATAATTAATTAATTATTATAATTTATATTTATAATAGTTATTATAATGACTATTTTCAATAACTATGTCCTCTTTGCCTCACTGGACGCTCCGTAGCATTGTGATGATCAATCATCTATGTGTGTAGCCACCAGAGCGACGCTACGAAACGTATTTCTCGTCATATTCCTATGAAACGTAGGTGTGTGTGTGTGTAACGGCTTCACTGAAATGAAAACATTTTGACCTTTTTTGTCGTTTCATAAAATTCGTAATTGCATGCTTTCTGTTAGTTGTTGATCCTTGGATGCACCGATACGCATCAGGTGGATACGAGGCGTGTTCAGTAAGCCATCAGAAAATCCAGCTTTTGCGGTCAGCTTTCTTGAATGGGAGAATGCGAGAGGCCATCCCATTTTGCAGTGGATTCCTGAAAATTATTGAGAGTTGTTTCCCTCTCTATTGAGTTTTAATGCGTCAATATGTTCATTTGTCAAAAGTGTTTCACAATCAGCATTGTTCAGCGATCATGCTGGGGTTGTATTATTACATATCTGCATTGACAATTTCAACTCAATGAAGACAAATCAACAATTAGTTGATGATAGGTTGACAAATAGCATAAATTATCATTGATATGTAGCTGGGGGCTGTATACTATTATACGATTAACATTTATTTATTATTTATCATTAGTTTAATTAATAATTATTATTATCATTTATCAGTTGTAGTAATTTTATAAATTTTTTTAACAGCTAGAATCTTGTATTTGTTTTTGCTAGACACCAAAATAGTTATAACTCACCAAGAATACTATATAGTGGTGCACAGTTGTACATGAAGAATTATTAGTAAATACATTTTATAAATACTGCTACTGTTCAGGTAATAGAAATATTTATTACAAAGCCGTAGACTTTACGGAAATGGCAACTTGAAACAGGAGGACACAAATCCCAATATTACGATAGCAGCCGAACACTTCATCGCATTCTAGTCAGGTATCCAAGAATTAAATCCAGTTAGGTATGGTCTAATCCAATCCTCGCGTTTTGAACATTACTGTTTCATAGTAGCCGAAAGCAACCTTGTCTGGTTACTCGGAGAAAAACACAACACATTTTGCATTAAACATTCAAAAAAATTTCTTTTACTGGGTTTGGAGTAAATTGCTATTATAGTTTGAAGGGTTTGCAATTGTTGTTATGCAATAATTGAAAATTTTTATCCAGAGCAATAGCTGTTAGATACAGGCACTTTAGGTTTTTCATTTTGCTGGCTTATTCAAATAACTAATATGTTAAAATGTGATATAACTTGGTTTGTTGATGTGTTATCGTGTGGAGTAGGAGCAGCTTACAAAACACAGAGTCTGCAATAACACTAAAGTATGGAGATAGTGTTATTATTAGGTAGTGTTAGGTAGTGTTATTATTAGGTAATCTAGAGATTATTGAAAGGTTATAACACAACTAGATCTATTGTACAGGTACAACACCAAGACTATATGTGCTTCTCCATATTCAATCTTCTGTGCTGCTGTATGTGTATTGGCATCGCTGCTCTTGTAAAATCAATTTCTGTGAGAGATGCCAAAAGTAGAGGTGAATGGAATGCCGCTCAGTCTTTCAGTAACCAGGCTCTCAAACTCAACAAAGTTGCATTAGGTGAGAATAGTAAAACCAATCTATGAAACTAACATAGTAGCTCAATATTGGTAATACTTGATTGATGTACCTAACTAAGTCTAGTTCATTAAATCAAGTCAAGCTGAAATTTATGAAGTACATTCGAAATTAATTTAGCTTTGTTAAGATTGTAAATATTAGGCCTACCTGTAACATATTTGCCTACCTGTTATGCATTGGCTGCCAATATTTATCACAATACATATCCACAGCCTTCTAACATGCATTCGTAAAACATTGGTGATTTGGGTGCTTTTGGTAGGTCTACGTGTGAGAAATAATCATGAAATCAAACAAACTCGTTCAGAAATGCCATCCGGTATACCAAAATATATGATGTTAATGGAAAGTTCGGTGTAAACAATGCGAAGTGATAAAGCAATGTGCATAAGTGGAGTCATTGAGAAACACACATGGCGTTGACGCAGTTAACAAACTTAGTTTCAACAAGCCAAGGTGTTAGTATCTAACTCTCCCAGTTTTGAATCGATACGATAAATTCTCACCGGCTTTGGTTCAACATGTTACCCTAGTGCGAAACCCCGGTGTCATTAGGTATTTGCACTTGTGTGTCTTGGAATATCATTGCAAGGATTTCATTTGGGTCTCTGGAGCACAGGAGAAATTTAACCTCCTCACACCACCATTTTCCTTTTTGGAACCAGAACCCATGAAGTGCTTATCGCAATCCATTCACTCTGACCCGCTTGGTACTTGAACCCAATAAATACTCATAGCAATCCATGCGCTCTAACCACCTGCTTCCAATCGTTACAATACATGATCTTGTATATATTATTGAACGCCAATGAAATCATAATTAATTTTCTTTATAAGAATGGTAAACTGTGTTTAGTTCAGCTAAAGCTAAAGCTAAAGCCTTGCCATAGATATTGCTGTCTATAGTTTAAATGAGCTACAAACTTTCGTTAAATTGCACTCATCAATGAGGGCCCAGCGACCATCATTGACTACACACTTTACGTTTAGTTTTTCCAACCAAAAGCACCCTTAAAACTGTTGACTGGCGCCGTCTTTTTTACATTCGGTCGTGCAATATTCTTAAACACTCTAGTTCCAACTCTATCATCGCCCATGTTTAATATTGCCAATTTTTTGCTTTCAGGTGTTGGATTTGCAGTGCACATAACTTGGGTTATTTGTGTTGTGGTGTTTGTTACCTATTACATGGCTGTCTCTCCCTCAGTCAAATTTGTAACTCCTCCAATGTAATCTACTTTATGGAGTCTCTGATCACTGTTGATGTCTACCAATTCTCTCTGTCGGTTGAAGCATGTTACAACTGCAGACTGCACCGATTATCACAATAATGCATGCTGTTTGTGCTTTCTTTTTTTCCTTGGTAGCAGTATTACAGATCAAAATATTATTTTTACTTCTTATGTTAATAAAGTTTGTTTGCACACATAAATTGGTAACTTGTTATGCTCAGCGGCGCTCATGATTTTGTGAAGTTGTTCCACAAACCCTGAACTAACCCGCTTATAGTTAGTTTTTGATTGGTATTATCACGTACAAAGTGGTTAGTACATATATTAATGAGGAAAATTGAAGCACAAACTAATCCTGTCCTTTTATTTAGGTAATTAAAATTTTCAAAAACGTATGTCCATTAGCCACGGAAATACAAATGGAAGTTTTCCTTGCCCGTTCTGATGTGTAATATTAGCGCCAATCCGTCAGCCTATATGTTATGGAAGTTTAATTTCCTAAGCGTTATGTGAAAGGAATATTTGAATTGTGAACTGAGTTTACACTCACAATAGTTTATTGTTTCTTTCATGTAGTAGGAAAGTAAGTTGAGTTTATGTAAAACCTTAATGAGTTTATCTTGTGTACGGGTTTTTCAGTTAATAATACATTAGTGAATGGATTACCCATTCATTTGTTGACCAAGTGAATGGCATGCTGCTGACATTAATAAACACTCACAACTCTCCAACAAACAATTTAGCTTGTCCAAGTTGGTACTGGTTATGGAAAATTTAGTGAGCTATATTCCATTCCCAGAGTATTGTAATTTTCGATCAAATCCATTAATCATAGTCTGAGTAAGCTTTCCACTCCAAAGATGTTTGCGAACTTACGAAAATATTTACAGTTGGTGATCATAAAATCGATTGTGAGGAAAAAAACATGTCTTCTTTGAGAAAACATTGCTGCGGGTGTCACATATTTTGATATGTTGCAATATGTCAAATGACATAGCTGTTGATTGGGAAATCTCTCTTACGTTGGAAAAACCTACACAACATATTCTCGCCTTACCGATAAAAAGAAATGGAAAAATCAGTGCCTTAGACTCGAACCAAGGTCAGAGTATATGAGGCTGTGTTTTCAGCACCCTTCTCTATGAATCTGAGACCTGCCCATCTTATCGGTCACAAAGATCAAAATTTAGTACATTTTCTACTAGAAGCCCAAAAAAATCCAAGATACCTCCTGGATACACTGGGAAGATAAAATATACAAGGTGGGCACCTTCGAGGTAGCAAATTTTGTACTTCCTCTAGACAGAATTTTGTAGAACTATATCGAGCTAGTCGTATACAATGTATGCCAAAACAACATACCCATACTTCTTTTACAATAAAAAAGGTAGTCATCTAACTAAAAGACCTCATCTTTGGGTCAAGGATTTCCCAAGTCAAACACGATCTTCGAGTCTGAGTTCTCGTTTAACACAAATTTAACCACACACAGGAATGCTACTCTTAGAGGAGGTCAAGCTTAGTTCTGGGGAGTTTTTAATCAAAATACCTGGATGTTATATGAAGTCATACGTTGTCATTCACAGCAGTCACTTGTCTGTATGTTGAAATTTGGGGAAAAAACTGGATTCAGTTTCAATTTGTTCATCAACCTTTTACTCCTTAATAATGCTAATTTGTATGTGGTCATTTATTTTTTTAAATATACTTGAGGCAGCTTTACCAAAATACAGAGCTGTGACCAAATCACCGTGATTCAAATATTTGGTGACTCAAATATTTGAAAATTGATTTGTTTCAAATATTTGATACAACTGGTGATTTGATTTGGTTACTCTTCATCATTATTTGATTTGCCTCTTTCCACAAGATTTGACCAAATATTTTCAAAGTTATAGCAAATCATCAAAGAAACAGTGATCATGTTTGCAGCTTTTCTTAATGCTTGTGATTGACCTGATATTGCCATAATTCATAGTATTCAATTGTAGAAAATAAATAAAAGCAGTGAACAGAAGCTACCTAATTATTAGCCTATAGTAATCAAGAATCATGGGAAACTATACTGGTTTTTCTTTTATATCTAAATTTTCATCAGCAAAAGTTTAATTATCAGTTGACTACTATCTTTTCTGACTTGAATGTGGTGAGCTGAGAGTCTTTATGAATGGCGACCAGGTTATTTAGTTATCTGTAGTGAGTTATGCATTAGTTGATGATGTACTATAATGATAACTGCTTTGATACATATGCAAACTAATGCTCAGTGTTTGCTATTATTTATCAATTATCTAGTATCGCTGGTACTATTAGCTATAGGCTAGCACAATGACAGTTTTTTGGCAATGAAAGAATTTTAGAAAGTTATAACCTATGGTGGTTGATTGTTTTGCCTACTGGGTGTACATTTTATCTATTGAATGGAACTGGCTAATTCATTTGGCTAGTCTAAGCATTGGTTTGGAATTTAAACTATAATATTTATCAGTAGGCATACCAATAAATAAGTTCCACTCGAAAGTGTACATAGAAAAGTGCAAGTTTGCAAAAGTAATCAAGTTGAAATTGGAATATTGTTTTCTAGAGGCCAGCTAACCACACATTGTGATCTAAATCTGGGTCAATTGGTTCAGGCACCCTATTAAAAGCTGAAGGTTTTTCTTATTATTACATTTCTAATAGTTTCAGTGATGATTTGAAAAATTTGCTGCAAATGACGCTCCAAATATTTGATTTGGAACAATGCATGATTTGATTTGACTTTTTTATTCACGTGTAAAAATTTGATTTGAAGGAAAATTCAAATGATTTGATTTGAGTCATGAAAATCGTGATTTGTCACAGCTCTGCCAAAATACCAAAGTATCAAATTTGCTAATCGGTGGTTTGTCATATTTTGTTGGACTTCCTCTTTCTTGCCAGCATTACTTGGAAACCGGTTTCCAAGTAATACTGGCAAGAAAGAGGAAGTCCAACAAAATATGACATCAGGCATCAAAGAGTTATTTATAATGGCCAAATGTGAATCCAATAGTTTTGTTGTACATTCCAACTTCTATTCACGTTGCGAAATCCGTGATTGCTTAAATACTAATGTAACATTTTGAACCATTTTTCAGCAACCTATTCATAACATAACCAAATATAATTTTTTCTACGTTCCACAAATGATATCTATATTTATTTTTAGAATGTTTTTTACAGATTCTTTGTTCTGTATTAATTATCTATGACAATTTGAAGGAGAGGAAATATCCTTTAGCGTTTATTGAAAAAAACAATTACAATTTAACTATTATTTTCATTATTCATTTTCTGCTACTGTCATTTTAGCTGGGAGTAAATAAAATTAAAACACTTCTATTTTGGAACAATAATAGTGTTTTATCTATTGATGTTGTGGTATCGCAGAAGAGTTTGGAATTTCAAATCAAAGAAGCTCTTCCAGCCTTGTTTGCAAAAAGACAAAAACATATATTAAGCAAAGCTTTTTCTATTCTATCAATCGATTCACAAAAATTTATCAAAATCAATTGAAGTTATTTCAACAACTTTCATTGCAGTTGATGGTCTAATCCCATCAATCTTAAATTATTTTCAATATTTACTCATTTTTTTAATATTTCATAAGCGCAATAGATATGAAATTAGTTGTAGAATAACGTTGACTAACAAAAACATAAATTGCGTTCAGGATGAAAGATAAATAAAATATAAAAAAAGTGTTATTAAACATACCATATGTCATGGCAGTTTCCTCACATGTTTATTTGAGCTGTGTGAAAGATATGATGAAATTACGTACAGCTAAGCAAACTGTGACCCATTTCTTAAAAAGTTTTAACTAAATTACCATAAAATGACAACAAGACAGATGATTTCGCTTTTGGCATGGTGGACATACCTGCCGTATCTGATTTGTTCAGCGAGCCACCTGACTTTTGGGGTTCAAATTTTCTTTACTCTTGGATACTTCAAAACTTCCTAAAAACTCATGAATTTGAATATCGTCCCAGAAGCCTTCTGCAAGCTTTGCTTTTACTTCTCTCTCTAGTAAAGCCAGAATTTCAGCTGACTCAGGGTGTGTTTGTTTCTACATTATTCTTGTATGCATAACTTTAGTTTGTTCTGCGCGTATTTAAGTTGCATTCACCTCAGCAATTGGTTGCTGCACTTACCAACTGAACACAGAACTGTCAGTCAACCATAAAACTGTCTGTCAATCATACAAATGTTTTTCAACCATGCTACTGTTTTTCGATCATACAACCATCTGTCAATCATTCAACTGTCTGTCAATCATTCAACTGTCTGTCAATCATTCAACTGTCTGTCAATCATTCAACTGTCAATCATTCAACAGTCTGTCAATCATTCACTTGTCGGTCAATCACTCAACTGTATGTCAATCATTCAACTGTCTGTCAATCACACACTTGCCTGTCAGTCATACAACTGTTCGTCAATCATTATCGGACTTCAAATCTGCATAATCGCTCCATTTATTCCTTCAAACCCAGTTGCCGTAGAACCGATGAGTGAAAAATATCTCTTTTTTCCAAGCCAGTGTGACACATATGATGGTGGATAATTACTAAACTACAAAATGTCTACTAATTAGAGACAGTAGTGTTTGTTTGTGGAGAGCATAGAGTAAAACCAGTGATGCATGTCATACAAATAAACCATATGAGGTTCAGAAAAAATAAACGGGAGTGATCTTTATTGGTACCATGGTCAGGATACTTCTAGCGATCTACATGTAAGAATTAACCAAGAGAATAAACAAACGCTTTCGGAAAATCCATTGTTGAGTGCAGAAAAATATGCCAGCAGTGGGAAAATTTAAGATCAACAATGCAAAGTGACAAGTGAGGTTAGTAGGGTCGTTAAATTCCAAAATGATCTTAACTCACAGCGCTAGCCTACAGTGATCGAACGCAATTTTAATGAGTCAACCTGTTAAATTACACTTATCGATGAGCTTTCACTGACTACCCTATCTGTAACGTATCTAAAAATACGCGTATTTCTAAAGTGTTTTCAGTAGGCAACAACCGAACTAACTGATGCATAATTATGTTTCTTACTTAGTCGAAAACTTTCCATTTAAATAACTGGATTATCCAAAAATTAAGATTGGTTGAAAGAAAGCCCAGAATTAATCTATCTAATTGTAGATTAAGTTATAACACACTTAAACTGAAATGTTTATTGGACGAACCACTTGCTGGAAACGGCAGAAGCAGTCATTCGCAATGGTTCACCATCAAAGAGAAGAAAAACTTGATTGGTTGTTTGCGTGTTTTGAATTTTGAGAGCAAGATTCAAAAAAAGTATCAACAGTTGTCCTTACATTTTCATATTGCATTAGTATGGTAAACGTGAATAAAAAAAACGCAAAAATTATTTTCATCAAATACCGCACAATGTTGCATAAATGAGACCCTAAATTATTTTTGTAAGTTTTTTATTTATTGTACATGAATGAACAGTTCTCAGAGTGACGAGTCTTATATATTGAAAGTGATCTAACCACCAGGTTTAGCTCACTTGATAGCAATTTTCTGAGTAAAATAGACATAAACAAGTAATACTCATCTCAATATTGGAAAACCCTAAACATTACAAATGGTAATATTTTGCCAGAACTCACATTTTCCGTGATGATTATGTAATTTTGAGTTGAGAGCAAGTTTTAATTTATTATGAACTAGTTTCTGATAAAAAGCAAAATAGTTTGAGCACGACTATTTTAAGGTTTTTTACCACTTTCCACTATTACTTAATACTGTTTTGATTTGTGAATGAAACTTTTTGGATCACTTATGATAAGATGGAAAAGTCCATTGTTGTTCTACACTGATTGATTAAAAGCAAAAATGGAAATGACATTATGAATCAGAATTATTAGTTGGGATAGCCAGTCTATGGAATGACACAATTTGTCAACACAACTGCATTGTTTGTTATGTATAAATACGCTTTGATCATCATATGCCTCTCACAAACAACTTGTACATCTAACAGA
The DNA here is from genome assembly GCA_945261195.1 of Cryptosula pallasiana. Taxonomy (NCBI): domain Eukaryota; kingdom Metazoa; phylum Bryozoa; class Gymnolaemata; order Cheilostomatida; family Cryptosulidae; genus Cryptosula; species Cryptosula pallasiana. The sequence goes on from OX183136.1 coordinate 37,966,748, forward strand.
TCGGTAGACTTTGAATAACACATCATGCGGAGATCTATTTTTATTCTAATGTTTTTTGCGTTAATTTACTCATGCTGGTCAACAGGCTCTTGTCACAAACCTCACAGAAAGCAATTAGATATACAACTAGCCTCAGCAAGACGACAACCACTGAGTGACATCCCTGAAGTGATCCTTACTAACCTAGCTGTGGTAATTTGAGTCAACAATTATATAGGAAGTTTAGTTTTGTTGATAGTTTTAAGGGTTTTTTTTTAATACGGTTTTTTATCATACAGCTTCGTTGTGTTATCTATAATTTTACTGCTTTTGAAAATCAGTTGGCATTGAATTTTTGCTTGTATGTTTGGATTACACAAAAATTTGTGATCAATAATACCTGCTGCAAATAGTATTTTTAAAGACTTATATAAAAGCTACAATTGAATTTAAGATGAATAATGTTCCAAATGCATTTTCAATTCTTGTTAATTGTTTTTGTCATTAATTTCAGTCCTTTTCCGAAACGTGTAACCAAAATTTATCTGTAGAGGAACGAGGTAACTCAGCAGATGACAGAGAGAGATCGAATGTGATGTGGTAAGTTTATTTTAGCTAATTCTTGATTATTTAAAATGTTCCATAAGCTATCATAGACAACTTACAGTTCAGCAAGTATGTAAACAGTATTAATGCTGTGAGAAATTTCTAATTTCATTAGTGCCTCTTTTTTCCTTATTTTTATAGTTGTTTTTTTACTAACGTTAGCACAGTTTTTTCTAATCCTGATTACTAATCAGATCGGCTTTTACAAAAATTTGCCATTGATAATCTAATCGAAATGATATGTTATCATTATGTAAAATTTCCCATGATACACATTGTAAACTATCCATGACCACACACATGGATATACCCATACTGTACATTTTGGAAATTCCACTGCATCATTTTTTGGAATTACAATGCTACAAATTTTGGAAATTCCAATCGTAACAGCATTCCAATATCTAACAAAGAGTTGCTGTAAATGAAACAGATGCTCATTATAAACACTAATGACGTTATCTTATAGGTACACAAAGTCACTCAAAGTCAACATGACTTTACCTGAAGCTAGACAAATCTACCCAAAGATACTCAACCAACGATTGTGTTGCCCTGATCAGAAATGCTCCACCAGAATACCAGGCAATGGCAATACAACCGACGGTCACTCTTTTGGGTTGGTAGAGGATCATTTGACTCCAAGAGTATTACTGATAGACAGCGGCAACTGCAGTGAAAGCGGACTGAAGGTTTACACGCCTATAAAAGTACAAGTATCCATTGGTTGTCTCTGCGTCCACCCGCCCCGCTCAAGACTATTGAGCTTGTTAGTCTAACCTCATTACCAGACTAGACGAATAATGTGTTTTATTTATATATTTATTTTTAAGTAATGAAGTATTATTGACAAGAAATGTCATATAATACTACCAGTTTAGTGTTAACAACATATTATCTCATTCGGTGACGCTTTAATGTTTTTTGTGTGATTGTTTCATTCAACTGATGTTTTATGGCACTAAATTATATTCTGTTTACGCAATTGAGATGATCTACAAATTGTATCAAGATTTGGTTGAGTGACAATAAAAACTTATATAGCATCCATCTTCAAATATCAAACAAACATGCTGTTACCTCATCATCCATTGTTCAATGCGATGACTACAATCATTTGGGACAAAATATTTGTTACAATAATGTCGAAACAAGCAACCTGGGAAAGTTTGCAGATAATCGGGCAAAACCATCTAACTACGGGAACTTTGGGATTTTATACTTTGATTTATATAAGGGCTCAGCCCTAATTTTTTGGGCTTTCTGGATAATAAAAAATCTCCTCAGGTCGTTCGTTTCCACCTAGTAAAAAAACTACATACGGCATCAAAAATTTAAATAAAATAGTTCTGAATCAACCTAGTACCTGCAGTATCAAGGAATTACCCAGTAAAACGTGTTGACTATACAATAATTCTTCTACTCACAACTAAGTCAGGGCTTGAGAAATTAGTTGAGCCAAAAGCTTATCCACATAATTAAAATGGTCACATTATTTATGAGTTTTTCTTGGAATTTACAATTTTAACATTAATGCAGGTTTTCCAAACAATTATGCGGAAATTAAACTTTCATTTAATGTTTACAAACTTGAATATTTTATATTATTTATTATCAACGTGTGAAGAAACAAATATAACATTTGTTTATAACCATGTATGAGCAACAACTGATTCCGAAAATAATTTTAACCTAAAAATTAACTCAAGTTGTTTTTATCTACCAGGAGTTGTCCTCTACCATACTTTTGCAGTACGATTGCATACATGTCCACGAAGGAACTACAGGGAAGTAACCATCTCTTGCCACAACCCATATATTTTGTTTGCCGCTAACTTTCCTGGTAATGTATGGATCTAAAAAGAAGACGCTCTCCCAAGCACGGACGCCAACAGTCGTAGCACAAGCTCGCGTCGTCTTTTGAGACATTGCTTTATATTCATCAAGTCTATGCTGATATTTCCTATTGGCTGATTCAGATTTGAATCGCCTCATCGCTTTTGCATAAAACAAATGCTCCTGTGTCGAAATGGCGTGTTTGTGCAAAATAACTTTTGTTTTCTTGTCAGAACTCGTCTTTTTGTTTTCACATTTGCTAGCGTCCCATGAGTTGGTTTGATGGCCGCAAGGCATGTAGAGGATATCACAAAGGTGCATACTAGTTTGACTCGCTAGAATAACCAAAGAGAGATCCATATCATCCTGAGACAGTAGTACAATATTTTGTGCAAGTGAAAGCGATTTGGTAATATTAGTTGATAGAAGATGATGGGGAGGTTGCAGTAGACTGTGTCTACTTTCTAGGAACTGACTCAGTGTGGCCAGCGATCGTTGACGTTTATACTCATTGTATGCACTCCATAGCCTCTCGACAGGGTCTCTGACAAACATAAATGTGATAGGTTCGCTACAAAATGTTAGTTTGTGGTGCGACAAATCCAAATGTTGAGATGCGTAGTGAAGCCCGGCAATATGCGCGCATTCATCCTTTTCCTCTCTCATTTCTGCTTGGATATTTTTGAGATATGTGTCGGTTGTCAGTCTCCGAGAGTGAGCATAAGTCATCAATAATGATGAAATAAGACTTCCCCCGACTCTTTTACCTCGAAGAATATTTATTGATTTAAACTTTGCTGGTAAATCGTATTTCTGTGTTTCAGAGAGTGGATTTTGTGGCTTCTGATAGACTTGGTTTAAAGATTGATGTATGCCATCCATTTTGTCCTTTAGCATGTTGTATGCTGTATCATTTCCTTCACTGTCATAGGATATCAGCTTTATAGCTTCATTCCTCAACTCGGAAATTCCGCATGTGATTGAGAAATTTTTTAGTATGTGTTTGGCCCATGAAGGAATGTTGCTTGAATTGCAGGTCACATATTTATGCTGTCTTGACTTGGTTATTCTCAGCATTGTCTGCTCAACACTTATCCACTCATCGTATTTCTCATGTGTTTGTGTAGAAGCTGGAGGATTGCCAGTAAAATTAAGATAAACAAAGATGGTAAATAGAGTGCATGCCACAACCAGCAGTTTCATCTTCTTAAATAAGGAGTACATTGAGCATCTTGTGCGCCACGAGAGAATTCTCCAAATCATCTGAAAAACCAACAACAGCTAATGTTGTTATGCTATGAAAGCTTTTATCAATGCTAAAATAAAACTTAACTACAGCTTTAAATTTGCTATCAATTTACTATCAGTTTATTATTGAAAAGTTACAAAGAAAAAGGATGGTCTGAAAGATCACTTGTTTTTACCAAGTCATGAAAAACATGAAAAAAATCTAAAAATTTAATGTTTCAAACCACAAAAAAAACCAAGGAGTTTCCTGGAATGTATTAAGTACAGCAAATTATCTACTTAGAATTATAAAACGCAAATTACGAGCTCTCCCAAGATGCAAAGTAGTAGTAGCAGTAGTAGTACTTACCTCGGTGTTACACAGACAACTTTACAGATACTCCAATGGATTGCTCCACCAAAGATTACAAAAGAGGCTTGTAAGCCTTTCATGTGCACTTTATGGAAGAGTAGATGAGTTTAGGTAGATCCATGCCACGCGACATCTTGTGTAGTCAGTCATGTGGTAAATACCTGCTGAGGTGAGGTTAGTGACAATGACAGCTCGTCGCCTGACTGACAAAGCCGTGACTACTTCTAAAATGTGGAGTTTTCTTTAGTTTGAAGTAATTTATATATAAATGTGTAGCTGATTTTAGCGGTCCGCTACTTCTCTACTAACGTTGTCACCAAGCAAACTGCTGTCTGCCGGCAGAACAAGACTGACAGCCTCTCCCCAGAGGTGACCCTGTGTCGGGATAGCACTTACAACTAGTTGCAAAGGAGTACTCTCGACTTTGACAACTGTAGTGAGCCCTCGGCTCAGTCATACACTCAGAGCTTTTGAGTAGTATGAGCATTTATTCCTATCCAGAATAAAAGGTGGCAACACAACAATGACATGTGATGAATTGACATGAAATGAAAGAAAGCTCTGCCTTTTATAGGCAAAATTACGGGAAGTGACAGGAAGTGTTTGGCCTAGTTTGCCAAACGCTCCAATCAAACATGAGAAATATAAGATTTCACCAATAACATGATAGATAAAACCCCAGCCAATGATACAAGAATAAATATATTAAAAGGAACTGGTGCCCAGAAGTAAGGGGCAGAGTCTATGGGCATCCCAGTCAGTAGTAGCTGTGCATTCCTTTCTCTTAGAGTTCCTAGTCTTTTACGGCCTTAGATCTTGATTTCTTGACTTCCGAGGATGATAATCACCTGGATGTGGGTCCTAGAGGTCCTTGGGCTATGTTTCCTTTCTCAGGCTATGGCAGTCATCGTGATGCCGTCCCGGGAAAGCTACCCAGCGCCTGGGTAGTAATTATCCTGTGCCGGTAAGGTTAAATAATGGTTCTTTTGCTTGTATTAGCAAATTGGTCAATCGGAACTAATACCGGAATTGTCAATATAGGAGGCATGCCTGATGCCTACAGGCTACCAGGGGAACCTTACAAAGTAGTGGTCACTCGTGGTGACTGGTAAAACCCACTACAAATGACACTCAATTGGTTTTAGTTTTTCAATTAAATTAATTGAATTTAAATTTTAAATTCTTGCAAAAATTTATTCAAGAAATGATTTGACACCATATTTTAGATGGTGATTAATAGTTGATTTAATTTCAAAGTCAATTATATTATATTTATGTTATCCTTTGCATGATAATAAGGAGAGCCATATATAATATAAAATGTTACAGAATGTATTTATAATGTAAAAAAAACAATACCAAGTTTATCTATCATTCAAAACTTGAAACTAAATGTAGACATTACATAAGTTAACACTGAAATATACTTCTATGATGCATTTCTTAAATCACAGAGCATTTCACGCGACCATTTGCATTTGTTGACAAGTTGTTGCCAGAAGTCCAACAGCTTTAGAGTTTTTAAAACTTTGTAACCAACTTTTAGGGTGCTTTCAGATACCCTAGGCATAGGCTAGTCGTTTAATAGCTGTTAAGGTATCATCCATGAGCTTTACACCACAAACATGATTATTTCCAACAATGTCTATGAAAGCTCTAAAGCTAAGCAAGCCCACTTTAGTTTCTTTATAAACATAAACTAATTACGGTAACATTATCGTTTGTAACATTTTGTACTGGGGAAACCCAAAAGATAGTTATTGCGGGCTTATATTAAACAATGGACAAATTCTGGAAATTCCCGTAATAAATTAGGGTTTTCCCACTGTTTAAAAACTTTCTCAGGTTGTGCGCTTTTCTCTAATGTATTGTCAGAATTCAAAACGAGAAGAACACAGTGATGATATGTTGACTCATTGAAATTGATGGTTCGGGAGAGACAATTCTATGTCCACAATGGCGCTACCTACCTCGCTTGTCACTTCGTATCATTGAGACCAAATTGCTTATAGCCGCCACGTTTTTTAGCGCTCAAAGACGAGATTTCCAAACGGTGCCGGTTAATCCCATCCGTAAGCACCTTTAACTCTAGAAAGTAGATATTCTGGTGTCAAAGTTTAACATCTACAAAGCTCCATCTTTTTATAAAAATACAATTTTTTGCTATGTCCAGTATTACAATAAGAAAAAAACAGAGTTTGCCCACAGCTAAAATATTAATATCAACAATCGACGGGACAACAACATCACTAGTTATGGAAGAAATATGCTATTCCTACCAAATCCATCCACAAGACTATTCAAGATCCGCTAGCCAACAGATTACCGACGGTGACCAGCACAGCAGTTTAAACTTGTAGCTACAGCCAAAAGTAAATTGCAGTATGACAAATCGTAGATCCTAGAATTGAGTTTCTTGCTATTGTGTACCGGGATTCCCACAGTCTGCATATTTAAATGCATCAAAAGTATCTAATAGGCATTCTCTACAAATCCAATCGTTTTGTAAGTGTCAATTTCTAGGAATGGTTGAAGTGAATTTATATTATAAATCATGCAAAACAGAAGACATCGAGAATTTATGTGGTTAAAATGATTTATAAAAGCAGTAAAAAGTGAAAAAAAAACACAGCCAAACGAACATTTGCATTCAAGCATCTTGTCACAAGAAATATCATCCAAACCCAATGATATATTATCCAGTGATCATTAAATTATCTTTGTTTTGCTTACACATTACATCATTATCAATAGGATCTATGTAGATAAGTACTTTTTGTATTTGGTAAAAAGAAAGCATTCCTGAGCAGAAAAAATATGTATCTGATGTTGAAATCGCAAAATATGCGCATTCCACCAATGTATTGTCAGTTTTTCATACGAAAATTATTTTTTATACCATCCTCACGTGCTTCTTTAGTAGACAATAATTTTTAACCGTCTTATCCATCTCTTCACGTTTTTATGCTGCAAACTTTGCTTCAAATAATTCTGTCTGTGTTTCAATAAGTCCATCCAGTTTATATTTGTAGCAACTAAAATTATACATGTCATATTATAGACAGAACCAATTGTTGACTACACATCCTCTTATATTATAAAACCTTTTGTGTGAGTTGTCTCCTCAACAAGCTAACAACTCCAATAATTAGTAATCAAACCTCAGACTCCGGAATTACGTCAGGTTTTACAGTTTATATCATTGAGACAAATGACATTTCCACCTCTAACTGATGACATCACACGATCTCTAACAACCACCAAACAGTTTGTAGATATATGATGTACTCACGCAGAGAGAGACATGAGTGAGACTTCATCAGTTTGATATACACAATCCATAGCAAACTGCCTCTTGCAATCTAATTCAGCTTCTTCGATAGCCTGAGAGAGTTCTTCCTTACAGCTGATCTCTCCACGCTGCATCTGTAATTGTTTGTTTATTTGTTTACTTACAAATACTTACACGCTGACTTTCATCGCTGTACATATAGAGGAACAACATGAACCTGTGATATAGCTGTTTGCATAAAGCCCATGAAAGCACAAATCAAGGTTATTATCAAACCTACCTTGTCTTGGAACTGTCTATCAAATAGCCTTTGAGCCTTAACATATGCTGAGTCTAGTGAGTACTGTTGGTCTGTGACATCATATCCTGTCATATCTCTAGTCGAAGAGCAAGCAATCTACATAAATATATGAATACAATAAATAGTTGAAACAATAACTGGTAATGTTAGCTGACAGGTTTTGGTTGATATTATATAAAGTAAGTGGAGATAACTGCAGATATTTGCCAATATTTGTTTTATAAACCCGACTGACACGGAAAAAATTCACATTGCAAACATCGCAACATGCTGTAGGAGGAATTCCAGTCATGTAGTGAACATGTACGGGTGGGATGCTTGGAGTTCCTACTCAAATAAGCTATATTTGCGGTTAGTTTCCAAACTAAGCCGGCTTAGCCAGAGAGACCATCGTTGTGCGTTTAGTTTGCCTAACCAAGTATTGTTATTGAACAAACAGAAGCAGGAAACTGCTTGGAAAAGTTCCAATGTTGCTGCTGAATGCCACATCGTTGATTGCTTTCTAATATTTGATAGCCAATCAAATGCTACAGTTTACAACTCACAATTGTTTTTTGATGAGAAAAATCTTTTAATAGCCCTTTCCTTGACTGAATACTACCATACAATCACAGCTAAGAATGCTTTTGCTCGTAATGCAAATGTTAATGTACTGTATTTTCTGTAAGATTTAGTGTTTCCTGACTACAAGAAGTGGATAAACTATACCCTTAATTCTATTTCTGTCGCCACACTAAGGTGAAAATGAAATGTTAGTGCAATTGTAATTTATCTTTTAAAATTTAGAAAATTGATATGGCATTCCATTGACTGGCCAGCAATAAAATTTATTTCTGTGACACATTTGGATTTTTAGGATAAAAAGCTTAGCTTTTACAAAACTTGGTTTTCCATGAAGATTTTAGTTTAACGTCAAAGTTGCCTTTCCAGGTTACTATGTATATGCTCACTTACAAAATGTATAATTTAATTTTTCAACCACATATTGGATTTTCCAGTGATACTTGCTACGGAAACTTCCAGAACCTATATTACACTGGAATACAAAAAATGCTTTGCTTGTAAGGAACTTGTCAATTTTTTACAATATGAAGTTTAGTTTAGTACCACTGGTGTATTAGTAACTAAAGCATATCTGTAGATCAACAGATAGAAGAATAAAAATATATAGAAATTGCTTTTGATTGCAAAATCAGCAGAACTGAAATATATTTAAAAAATTGCCACAAAATATTAGCTGTGCATTATACAAAAATAAATATCACCCAACCCAAGCTTACACAATAAGAATAACAATTGTTCACCCTGCTTACTTATCGTAACAAATTTGATAACAAAATACGATAATAAATAAAGATTTGATATCCAAGAAAATAACTCACTGTTTGAAAAACTTCAGAAAGTTTGTGAATGCTAAAAAATTATAGCTGAGCTACCGAAGTTTAATAAGCTCAAGTTAGGTTCACAGACAGAGTATATATTAGTTAGTCAAGTTTATCATTATGTAGGTTGGTAATACAAACGTTGAAATTGTTTTCTCAACATCCTCACTTGCTTCTTAAATAAATGACATTCTTTAGCAGTCGTATTCATCTCTTTAAGTTTTTGTGCTTCCAAACTTGCTTCAAATAGTTTTGTCTGTGTCTCAATAAGTGTTTCGAGTTTGTATTTGTAGCAACTAAAATTATACATGTCATATAGACAGAACCAATTGTTGACCACACATCCTACTACATTACAAAACCTTTTGTGGGAGTTGTCTCCTCAACAAGCTGACAACTCCAAGAATTAATAATCAAACCTCAGACTCCGGAATTTCGTCAGGTTTTACAGTCTATATCATTGAGACAAATGATATTTTTAACCCTATCTGATGACATCACACGACCTCTAACAACCACCAAACAGTTTATAAATATATAATGTACTCACGCAGAAAGAGATGTGTGTGAGATCTCATCAGTTGGATATGCACAATCCATAGCAAACTGTTTCCTGCACTCTAATTCAGCTTCTTTGATAGCCTGGAAGAGTTCTTCCTTACAGCCGATCTCTCCACGCTGCATCTGTAATTGTTTATCTATTTGTTAGTTGAAGAGCAAGCAATCTACATAAATACATGAATACAAAAAATAATTAAAAAAAATAACTGGCAATGTTGGTACACAATTGGTTGAGATGTTCTACAGTAGGTGGAGATAACCGCAAAATTATTGAAATGTAATTGGTCTGTAATTGGTCTGTAATTGGTCTGTAATTGGTCTGTAATTGAAGTTTAATGTAAAATAAATCCCAATAATCGAGCATTACCATACCCATATGTGGCTCAGTCTTAGCAACACAAAGCTCACTGCGCCTGTACTGGCAGATTTATCTGCAAAAGTTTTAGAAGTTGAGATTAATAAAAATAGTTAATTAATCAGTTATTTTTCAAAATAATTAGTTGTAAAACTTATTCTTTTAAACGGTTTTCAGCTACGAATAACTACAACACTACATTTTTGTAAGAGAATTGTTGTGAGTCAAACCTGAATGCCAAGGAACAGAACCACCAATGTCTTCGCTACCATTGGTGAAATTATTTCTGTGTGAAGTACTATTGGTGGAGCTATTCCTGCGTGAAATCCTATTGGTGGAGCTATTCCTGCGTGAAGTCCTATTGGTGAGGCTGTTTCTGTGTGAAGTTCTATTGGTGGGGCTGTTTCCGTGTGAAATTCTATTAGCAGAGTTGCTTCTGCGTAAAATCCTATTGGTGGAGCTATTTTTGAGCAAAGTCCTATTGGTGCAACCTCTTTTGTGAGAGCTCTCATTGGTGGGACATATCTCATATGTTGTACCATTATTAGTTAGAGAGTTTGATTGGTTCAAAATTTCTTCAGAACATGCTCGCTCTGAACTTTGTCTTTGGAACTTCCACCTCTGCTCTTTGTTGATCTTTCTCACTGGGCATAACTCAAGCTGTTCTGTTTTGTGGTGATCTTAAATGGTACAGATATCATTTAGAATAATCGCTTTTATTACTCCTATATTTCAGTTTAGAAAGTTTTGCAGAATTAATTATACTTCTTGCTTGCAGTACACCTACTACTAGAAGTAATGTAGTAGACTTCAGTGTCACACATACCCTGTGACCAGCTCTACACTTACATATAATCACAGAGGTGCTTCTGGCTAATGGTGTTAGTTGGACATGCCCCCCAAAGTGTTGGCACAGTGTTTGACAGCAATAATAGAAGATATGAATGCCTTATCTGCCCTGCAGCAATCTCTACCGGCCATACAGCAATCTCTACCGGCCCTGCAGCAATCTCTACCGGCCATGCAGCAATCTCTACCGGCCATGTAGTAATCACTACCGGCCATGCAGCAACCTCTATCGGCCCTGCAGTAATCTCTACTGGCCCTGCAGTAATCTCTACCGGCCCTGCAGCAATCTCTACTGGCCCTGCAGTAATCTCTACCGGCCCTGCAGCAATCTCTACTGGCCCTGCAGTAATCTCTACTGGCCCTGCAGCTATCTCTACCGGCCATGCAGCAATCTCTACCGGCCCTGCAGCAATCTCTACCGACCTTGCAGCAATCTCTACTGGCCATGCAGCAATCTCTACCGGCCATGCAGCAATCTCTACTGGCCATGCAGTAATCTCTACCGGCCATGCAGTAATCACTACCGGCCATGCAGCAACCTCTATCGGCCCTGCAGTAATCTCTACTGGCCCTGCAGTAATCTCTACCGGCCATGCAGCAATCTCTACCGGCCCTGCAGCAATCTCTACTGGCCTTGCAGTAATCTCTACTGGCTTTGCAGCAACCTCTATCGGCCCTGCAGTAATCTCTACTGGCCATGCAGCAATCTCTACCGGCCTTGCAGCAATCTCTACTGGCCTTGCAGCAATCTCTACCGGCCCTGCCGCAATCTCTACTGGCCTTGCAGTAATCTCTACTGGCCTTGCAGCAACCTCTATCAGCCCTGCAGTAATCTCTACTGGCCTTGCAGCAACCTCTATCGGCCCTGCAGTAATCTCTACTGGCCATGCAGCAATCTCTACCGGCTTTGCAGCAATCTCTACTGGCCTTGCAGTAATCTCTACTGGCCTTGCAGCAACCTCTATCGGCCCTGCAGCAACCTCTATCGGCCCTGCAGTAATCTCTACTGGCCATGCAGCAATCTCTACTGGCACTGCAGTAATCTCTACCGGCCATGCAGCAATCTCTACCGGCCCTGCAGCAATCTCTACTGGCCCTGCAGCAATCTCTACTGGCCCTGCAGTAATCTCTACCGGCCCTGCAGTAATCTCTACTGGCCCTGCAGTAATCTCTACCGGCCTTGCAGCAATCTCTACTGGCCTTGCAGTAATCTCTACTGGCCCTGCAGCAATCTCTACTGGCCCTGCAGTAATCTCTACCGGCCCTGCAGTAATCTCTACCGGCCCTGCAGCAATCTCTACTGGCCCTGCAGCAATCTCTACCGGCCATGCAGCAATCTCTACCGGCCATGCAGCAATCTCTACTGGCCCTGCAGCAATCTCTACCGGCCATGCAGCAATCTCTAACGGCCATGCAGTAATCTCTACTGGCCCTGCAGTAATCTCTACCGGCCTTGCAGCAATCTCTACTGGCCTTGCAGTAATCTCTACTGACCCTGCAGCAATCTCTACTGGCCCTGCAGTAATCTCTACCGGCCCTGCAGTAATCTCTACCGGCCCTGCAGCAATCTCTACTGGCCCTGCAGCAATCTCTACTGGCCCTGCAGCAATCACTACCAGCCCTGCAGCAATCTTTACTGGCCCTGCAGTAATCTCTACTGGCCTTGCAGCAATCTCTACCGGCCCTGCAGTAATCTCTACTGGCCCTGCAGTAATCTCTACTGGCCCTGCAGTAATCTCTACCGGCCATGCAGCAACCTCTATCGGCCCTGCAGTAATCTCTACTGGCCATGCAGCAATCTCTACTGGCCCTGCAGTAATCTCTACTGGCCATGCAGCAATCTCTACTGGCCTTGCAGCAATCTCTACTGGCCCTGCAGTAATCTCTACTGGCCATGCAGCTATCTCTACCGGCCTTGCAGCAATCTCTACCGGCCTTGCAGCAATCTCTACTGTCCTTGCAGTAATCTCTACTGACCCTGCAGCAATCTCTACTGGCCCTGCAGTAATCTCTACCGGCCCTGCAGTAATCTCTACCGGCCCTGCAGCAATCTCTACTGGCCCTGCAGCAATCTCTACTGGCCCTGCAGCAATCACTACCAGCCCTGCAGCAATCTTTACTGGCCCTGCAGTAATCTCTACTGGCCTTGCAGCAATCTCTACCGGCCCTGCAGTAATCTCTACTGGCCCTGCAGTAATCTCTACTGGCCCTGCAGTAATCTCTACCGGCCATGCAGCAACCTCTATCGGCCCTGCAGTAATCTCTACTGGCCATGCAGCAATCTCTACTGGCCCTGCAGTAATCTCTACTGGCCATGCAGCAATCTCTACTGGCCTTGCAGCAATCTCTACTGGCCCTGCAGTAATCTCTACTGGCCATGCAGCTATCTCTACCGGCCTTGCAGCAATCTCTACCGGCCTTGCAGCAATCTCTACTGGCCCTGCAGCAATCTCTATTGGCCCTGCAGCTATCTCTACCGGCCCTGCAGCTATCTCTACTGGCCCTGCAGCAATCTCTACCGGCCATGCAGCTATCTCTACTGGCCCTGCAGCAATCTCTACCGGCCCTGCAGCTATCTCTACCGGCCATACAGCAATCTCTACTGGCCCTGCAGCAATCTCTACCGGCCCTGCAGCTATCTCTACCGGCCCTGCAGCTATCTCTACTGGCCCTGCAGCAATCTCTACCGGCCTTGCAGCAATCTCTACCGGCCATGCAGCAATCTCTACCGGCCCTGCAGCAATCTCTACCGGCCATGCAGCAATCTCTACTGGCCTTGCAGCAATCACTACCAGCCCTGCAGTAATCTCTACCGGCCATGCAGCAATCTCTACTGGCCCTGCAGCCTTCCTTACTGGACCACCATAAGTCACTTCAGCGGGGCATGTTCAGGACCTTACCACCGTTAGATGACACCAACAGTGGACAAGAGGCTACCTAAGACTGAGAACTATATTTATAGCGTCTTACCTTTGCCACTGGGCACCATATCTATTTAACCTTCTGCATTATCGTATGTATTGTTGTATTTATTTTACTCGATTGACTCAAACTACTTTCTGTATATATCATTGGTTGCGTTGTTTGTGTCAATTGCTTCCTATAAGCCAGCCTATATAAAGACTGGCTATCCGTATAATCAGTGCTCCTATCTACTACTGTTGTTGCCACTGTGTAAATTATCCAGGCGATTGCCTCCCTAGAGAGTAGATTTGAGCCTATGAAGATGTTTCTACACTTGGGCTCATTAATTGTGAAGTGGTGAGCAACTTCTCCCAAGTACCCTGCAGATCTTACCAACCCTGCGTTATCTCTTGGAGAGAAGTGTTGTTTGGCTGTGCCACTAGCCGCATGCTGAGGACAGTTTCTAGTTAGTGGACTGTAGGAGGGGCCTACCGGCGGAATCCACCACACAGAGAACAAATTTTTAAACTTACTCGAACGAGGAAGGTTCGAAGTTTCTGTTTGACAGGCACCTTGCTAAACTGATCAAGTGGGCTTGATTTCGTACTGCGATGTTCTTCTGCTGGTTGTGATAGCGCTGTCTGCATTATATTATAAACAATGTATATTAGCAACTTATTTCCTTCCAGTTTTGTTTTATATTGTATCAAAGGATTGTGAAAGTTACTAGCCAATCCAAATTAATGAGGCTAGTTATAAACTAAACTGAGAAACACGAGTGAGAGTATGGCAACTTACCATAAACCGTGTTTCATCCAAAACATTGTCAGGGGATAAATGGTCTAATTGAAGGACTCCATCACCTGTGATGAAGACATCAAAGACTATAGACTCAAGCATTAGACACAAATAGAGAAGCAATATACAAGAATAACCAGAGATAATTGATGAAGAAGTCACTAAAACCATGCCAACTTACAATCTACGTCGCAGGAATCTCTCTCTGTCGCACTCAGTAGTGAATGAATGGTCACACTTGTACTTTTGTGTTTGGTCACTTCACTCTTTGAATGTCTTTTTACAGCCTTGCGTTTGCCATTTTTTTGTAATGGTTTAAAGTTCTCTTGGGACAAGGGTGTTGATTCCTGGAACTCTTCATACTCGGAAAGTGAGGATTGGATGCTTTCGAAACTGTGGTACTCTTCCAAATCTGGTAACAGTGATAAACCAGAATCTCTATTAGATGTATATGGTGTTGTGGAATCCAATTCACAGAACACTAGAAATGAGAGACAAGGTACATGTACTAATAATTTGGTGAGCGAGAGATTAAAGCTGATTGGTTACAGTTAATAGACTGATTAAATACCTTTACCACAAGTAGTTGTACTACTAGGTAGAGGTTGTGGACACCAAAGCTGTGAATTACGATATTCACCTTTCTACAACAATCAAAAGTCATTTAGACACCACTTTGATCGAACAGTTTACAAACTAGCTCTTTTAATCTCTAAACTAGCAGTGGCTACAATAAATTTTGGTAAATGACGGTAACATTCAGCCACAAACAGATAACTGAAGACAAATAGACACTCTGGCAGCAACCACGAGTGATAAATTTTTTTGCTATTTAACAACAAACTGTCACGTAATTCTCTCACTTTACCTGAAACTGGCCAAGTTCTGTTTCATTGCAATAAAGCTGAGTACTTTCTGCTTTTCCATTTTCTTCTACGCATTCCCGATCATATATTGGATCGCTGTCTACTGGAGTGTGCATGCTTGGTCCTTCATACCAGAAGTCTGAGTGTGGGTTATACAATATCTCATGCGGTTTCTTGGATGGTAGCAGCTAAATGATTCATAGGAACAAAAGATTGAAAACTACCAGAGAAAGTCTTTACTAGTTTGCAGACAGATCTATTATCTATTACAAAAAGCTGTAGCTATACTTGTCCTATTGTACCTCAGGAAGTGGCTGTTCAGAAGCAACTGGAATTTCAGAATAAAGCTCGTCTATAGTTGAGTAGATCCTATAGTCAATATCATTACAGCAGGCAGTAATTGACTTTGCATCTACAGACACACAGAAATGAGAAGCTTATGCTGTCATGTAAGAGCTGTTAACATACACATTGTTGGTACTTGATCATATGTGATAAAACCAACAGCAGCTACAGGTTTATTGAAGTAAACAAAGCGAAGCAATATACAAGTATAAATAGAGATAGTTGATGAGAAACTCACTAAAACCACACAAACTTACAACCTCCTACAACAGAATCCGTCTCTGTTGCACTCAGTGCTGGCTGGTTGGTCTCATTTGTACTGCTGTGTTTGATCACTTCACTCTTTGAAGGTCTTTTTACTGATTTACGATTCTCATTTCTTTATGGTAGTTTCAAGTCCTGTTGGGACAAAGGTACTGATTCCTGGAACTCTATATAGTCCGAAAGTGAGGAACAATTGCTTCCAGAACTTTGGCGTTTGTCAGCTGTTGAAGAAATACTGGAGTGCCAGAACTTCATGCCAGATGAACGTAAAGTGATTTGATTATATTCTAAAAAAAATACCAAAGACTTGGTAAACAAGTTTAGACTTTTGACTGGTTGCATGTATTTATCAACACATTACATACCATCTTCACAAGAAGTTGTACCACTAGGTAGAGGTTGTGGACAGAAAAGTTGTGATTCATAATATCCACTTTCCTACAACAATCCAAAAACCCTATAAACAGCAGCTTCATCGTACTGTTTATTTTTAGCAACTACGGCAATCTTCAAAAGATGAAGGTCATATTTAACCATGAACAGACATCTACCGACAAGTCTACACTCTGGCAGTTTGCACTTCATTACTTTACCTGAAGCTGGCCAAGTTCTGTTTCATTGATATAAAACTGAGCACTTTGTGTACTTACACTTTCTTCTACGCATGCCTCGTCGTATGTTGAACTGTTTACTGGAGTGTACATACTTGGTCCTTTGTACCAGTAGTCTGAGTCTGGATGATGCAGTATTTCATATGGTTTCTTGGATGGCGTCAGCTAAACAATTTAAAGCAGCGAAAGATTAAAAAAAACCAGAGAAAGTATTTAGCAGTTTGTAGACAGACCTATCATATATTCCAGAAAGCTGTAGCTATACTTGTTCTTTTGTACCCCAGAAAGTGGCTGTTTAGAAACATCCGGACTCCAGGCATAAACTTCATCTATAGTTGCGTAGTTGTTAGCATCAATTTCAATATAGTTAGCAGTTCTGGCCTTTGCATCTATAAATAAACAGAAATGAGGAGCTGATGCTGTAATTTAAAAACTGTTCGGGATTGTTAACGCACACTTCCATAAAAATAACGCTTATATTATATCACAGTGTCACCTCTATTGATGATTCACTTCAGTTTGCGCTACAGCTATGTTTTCTAAAACAACACAACTCAGATAACACTGAACAGGTTTTTTTTCTGTTGGACTTTTACTTTTGTTTGGGTGCTCATCAAAGAAATAAAAATACAATTCTTGCCACTCTATATTAGAAAAACAAACAATACTTACACTCAGAGCTTCAGAGCTTTACTGATTTGGCGATCTGCTGTTTCTAATATTAACGGAATGGTGATAAGAAAAAAGTTGGCAGCACTCGAAAACACTCACAAGAAAGTTCAAATTAAACGGTGCAAGGCATGAAAGCTACTCTAATATAGACAACAACCAACCAGAATGCTCTAGCACATTTCAATATACAATATTTTTTCAACGATGATTTAATGTTAAACATGTGAATGTTCACCATAAGATCGATCGCACGCTGCTAACTTGACCAAATAACATGGTCAGCTGACATTGAACTCTATTTATTACATTGCCTTCTGAACTGTTGACACAATGTAATATCTGCGATCTCAATTCTTTTTTGACGAATTGTACTGCTCAGTTGGACACAACAAAATGCTATTTCATTAAACTTTAACAGCCAATCAGGAGCTGTAGCTGACACAGCTTCCTTGTAAATTTTGGCATGAACCAAGAATTTTCTCCAAAAATAGAACAGCTGTCAATACTAGCAGATCAATACGTATGGAAACGGCAGAGTGCATAATCCGTACAAATGCGATTGAATAATAATATTTTTTACAGAAATTCATAATTTTCACATATCACCAATTCATGCTCACATAATTAAAGTAAAAGTGTCTATCATATCATTCTTACATTATGAGTTAAACCATGGGTAAATAATTATTATAAATAAATGGTTTTCAGATATATTTAAAATAAAATATTCTTACCAAGACAAAGGTTGGTAAAACATTTTATTACCTACTATTAGTTTCATGCAGTGTTGGTCCATTGCAACTACCAGATAAAATGTGGGAGATTGTGTGAAGTTGTGATCTGCTATCGTATTTATTTGATTGGCTGTAAACTCATTAACAGCTCTGGTACATTCATCTAGCACTCTCTGCAAAAGCTGTATATAATTGTAACATAAACATATACTATTTTGACATGACTGTTGACAGCCGTCGAGCTTGCTATAGCAATGTGAGACCAAGTAATCTCGTAGCAGAGTGAAATGCGAATGAATAATGATATCTATGCCATGCGTTTCCTGCCAACCATCACAGCAGAGGCCTAGTGGTCAGAGATCATAGTTTGTGGTCCCTGATGGGTCATTGGTGGGGTCGGGGAAGCATTCCAGTGATTTTTTGAATTGCTCTGTATTTGTATTCATCAATATTTGTGAAACAATGTATATGTATGTAATTGCAATCAAAATAGCATTGTCGTACACACAATCTACTGGTGCCTAGTAACCGATATACAAGTTGTGCATGGATTAGTATATGAAGTTGAACTATAAAAAAACAATACTCGAAAGTCAGCCATGGTTAGTATTGTTTGCCTACTGCAATTATCCTCCTCAATAACTTCAGTCAATTTTTCATGTACTGTTTCTCACATTTCTGAAATGGGGATTGGAATAAGCATAAACAGGAATAAATGTGTGCTAAGCTACAGAGAAGTGTCTACACTCATTCCCGCCAACATATATAATTATAATTTTTATGTTAATTCCAGAAGCTGTTTAATTTGATAAAAAAGGGAAGCTTTTATATTTCTGGAACAAATGTTGAAACAATAGTTTATATGTCGCCAGGAATGAACTTTGATACTTCTGGCAAGGAATGTCAAAGTTTTCTTCTCTGTATCATAGTCAATCGAGGAGGTATCCATATTTATTCCAGCCACGTCTGTTCTTTATTCCTGTCGATATTCATTCCCACCTACATTTATTCCAATAGTCCTTGTAGATTACTACTAATTATGCTTGTCTTTTTATAATTATGGCTAGCTGTAACAACTACTGGGAATAATAATAATAATATAACATTTTTCTTCATAAAAAAAATTATATTTTATTTTCATTTCATATTGCCAACTTTAATTACAGTCGTTTGCTTAATTAACAAAATCAAATTAGATAAATGCTGTAGGTTTTGTTAATTCTGAAAGCCAAATAAGGAAAGTAGTTAGCTGCTCGTTATCTATTATATATACATTTTTTTTCTTACGTATTTTTCTTTTTTTTCCTTTGCTTCGTTTGTGAGATTGTTTTTTTCTTTTAGATTTCTTGTTGTGTTTGTGCACATTGTAAAAACTTTAAACTTTATTTTTATCACTTTGTATCTTTTGCAAGAAAGTATTTCAGGAGAGAAGGGACAGGTGATAATGGTGGAAAAAAATTGACAGCTGGAAAAAAACGTCTGATCTGTCTTGTAGTTGAAGCAAAAAAGAAGGGTTGTAATTGAAACTCTGAGTAATAAAAGAACTGACTCAAAAACAATATAAACTTGCAATAGTGCTTCCACTGAGCGACCCACTTAAGAGTTATATCCTCTTTCTCTATATTTGGATTTGCCCCATGTGCAAATAATGCGAGTCATGGGAAATAAGGTTGCCTTCCCGTTGTCTAATAACACTTGGCTTGTGATAATACTTTTAGCCAGAGTAGCACTCTCCAGTGCAGAGGAGGAAGGGGGGGGGGGGGAGGAGAGAGAGAAGGGGTGAGAAAAGAAATGTTGCAATGCAATAACAATACACAACAAAACTTGTCCATGTTATTGTTACTTCACCGCGGGGATCAAGAAGATGCGGGTAACTAATTACAATTTTTCATGTATGTTTCATCATATTAATGAATGCTTTGCTTTTTCACTTGCTTACTACGTGATTCATAACTATTTGACATCTATGGGTACTTTCTACCTATAGCTCCACCCATCATCATAAGCTCCTCCCACTAAAGTAGTTGCTACAATAGTCACATTTTTTGTTTCATATAAAAGTTGTCTTCTCATTCTATCAATGAACAAGCATTCAATGCACAAATAATTTTTTTTTTTATAGATCTTGATTGCAGTCTTTGCATTGCCTCTTGGCAACTTTTGCTTTTCTTAATTATGTAATGGGTTTTCCAACTACACTTACAATTGGAGTTTTCAAAATGGATTACATTAGTTGGCTTTGTATTAAGCTATTGAGTTTCAACAAACTTTTTTCTTAAAATTGTTGAAATTGAATACCACCGTTGATGCTTTTGGTAACCTTCATTCGATAAACTCCCAATGATTAACAAATAAAATGGTATAAAATATATAAAATGGCTGCTCAACATCAAATTATTATAAAGTGTTATAAATTAGAAGCTTTGCATTATATAGAATAAATATCACCCTGTCCTTATACTTATATAGCTAGCATAACAATATTTTTGCCTTGATTTTACATGAATTTCATTTGATGAAAAATACAGTAATAAATAAATGACTGATATAAAAACTAACTCACAGCTCAAAAAATTTAAGAAAATATGTAAATGTTACAAAAAAATTATAGCTTTGAGCTAACAAAATTTAATGACTGAAGTCAGGCCTGCGTACAGTGTAGATATTAGATGTATTAGTTGATTATTATGTATGCTTGTTATACAAAAGTTGGCTCAAGTGAGCTATCGCGCTGTTTCTGTAACATTCTCACTTGCTCCTTGAGTTGGGAACATTCTTTAGCCATCTTATCCATCTCGTTTTGTTTTTGCGCATCAAACATTGCTTCAAACATTTTTGTTTGTGTTTCAATATGTCCTTCCAGTTTATACTTGTAACACCTAAAGTAAAAATAAATTATATGTATTATGTAGAACAATGCAAGTGTTGACTATATACATGTATAGCCATATTGCAATAAACTTTGTATGAGTTGTTTTCTCAACAAGCGGGCAAATCCAGCGATTAATTCTAATTTCAGAGTGTCTTCAAATATTTGAAGTAAATTCAAAACTAACTAATACTGAGGTAAACGGCATTTCCACCTCTAACTGATGACATCACACGACCTCTAATAACCACTAAACAGTTTATAGATATATGATGTACTCACGCAGAAAGAGACATGAGTGAGATTTCATCAGTTTGATATACACAGTCCATTGCAAACTGCCTCTTGCAATCTATAATTCAGCTTCATTGATAGCCTGAAAGAGTTCCTCCTTACAGCCGATCTCTCCACGCTGCATCTGCAATTGTTCGTTTATTTGTTTACTTACAAATACTTACACGCTGACTTTCATCGCTATACATATAGAATAACATGAACCTGTGATATAGCTGTTTGCATAAAGTCCATGAAAGCGCAAATCAAGGTTATTATCAAACCTACCTTGTCTTTGATTTGTCTGTCAAATAGCCTTTGAGCCTTAACATATGCTGAGTCTGGTGAGTACTGTTTGTCTGTGACATCATATCCCGTCATATCTCTAGTCCAAGAGCAAGCAATCTACATAAATATATGAATACAATAAGTAGTTGAAACAATAACTGGTAATGTTAGCTGACAGGTTTTGGTTAATATGATATAAAGTAAGTGGAGATAACTGCAAAATTATTGACGCGCTACAGATTTATTACAGTCAACAGATTTGGATTTGTCTGTAAGTCAAGTTCAATGTCAGATAACTCCAAATAGTTAGGTATTGCCTTACCTGTTTGCGAGCTGGTTCGGCAAAACCAAAGCTAGCTGAACCTAGATGAGCTGTTCCATCTACAAAAGTTTTGAAAGTTTAGAGTAATAGAAATAATTATTTTCAATTAATCTTTTCTATGAATACGAGCAAGTTTTGGAAGTCCCACCTGAGTGTCGTCGAAGGTGAGCAGTTTCATCTTGGCTACTATTGGTAGAGCGGTTTCGGTGGGAAGTTCCATCGGTGTAACTATTTCTGTGTGAAGTCTTCTTTGTGGAACTGTTTCTCTGTGGGATCCTATTGGTGCAGCTACTTCGGTGAGAAGTCCCATTGGTGAAACTATTTTCATGTGTCGTACTATTGTCAGTTGGAGAATACAAAGAGTTAGCAACGTCATCAAAACATGTTTGCTCTGAACTACGTCTTTGGCATTTCTGTTGTAGCTCTCTGTTGATCTGCCCCACTAGACATAACCCAAACTGTTCCCTTTTGTGATAATCCTTAAAAGAGCACATTTCATTTAGTTAAATCTTTTATTACTATAATATTTTGATTTAGAGAATTTGGCAAAATTAATAATATAACATTGTGGGTGTTGTATGTCCACTAACACAGCTAAAATTAACAAACAAGTCTCTAAACTTACTTCAACAACAGATGTACGATCTTTTTGTCTGACAGTTGCCTTACTAGACGGACCAGCTGTGCTTGATCTGGTACTACAATGTCGTTCAGTCGGTGGTGATAGTGCTGTCTACATTGTATTATAAACATTGTATATTAGCATGAAATTTCATCTCAGTTTTGTTTCTATATCAGGCTATATTGTATCCAATGATTGTGGTAGTTACTAGACAATCAAAATTACTGAGTTTATTCACAAACTAAACTGAGAAACACTAGTGAGAATATTGCAACTTACCATAGACTGTGTTCCATCCAAAAAACTGTCAAGGGAAAAATGGTCTAATTGTAGAACGTCATCACCTGTGATAAAGACAACAATGATTGTAGGTTCAAAGATTAGGCGCATATACAAGTATAAACAGAGATAGTTTGTTTGCTAGTTGGTATATTTCGTCAATGAACATGTGAAGAAAACAAAGAGAGAAAAAAGAGTTAAGGTGGCCGGGCCCATCTGTGCAGTAGCATTGCTGGTCAAGGTGCCAGGCTTGAGATGTAACACCAACATAGAGTCTACATAACCCGAATCTATCTCTGTAACACTCAGTGCTGGATAAATGGACGTACTTGTACTGTGGTGTTTGGTCGCTTCACTCTTTGAATGTCTTCTTACTGCCAAACGTTTGTTATTTCTTTGTAATGGTTTAAAGTTCTCTTGGGACAAGGGTATTGATTCCTGGAACTCTTCATACTCGGAAAGTGGGGATTGGCTGCTTTCAAAACTGTGGTACTCTTCCAAATCTGGTAACGATGATATACCAGAATCTCTATTAGATGTGTCTGGTGTTGTGGAGGCTGATTCACAAAACACTAGAAATGAGAGAAAAGGTACATGTACTAATAATTGAGGGCGCAAGAGATGAAAGCTGATTGTTGCAATTGATAGACTGATTAGATACCTTTTTCACAAGTAGTTGTACTACTAGGTAGAGGTTGTGGACACGAAAGTTGTGAGTTATCATATTCACCTTCCTACAACAATCAAAACTCATTAAACACCAGTTTGATCTAAAATTTCGCAAAGTAATTCATTTAATCTCTAAACCAGCAGTGACTACGGTGGCCTTTAAAGGATGAAGGTCACCTTTGGCCTGCACTCTGGTCTGGCAGCAACCATGAGTGATAAAGTTATCTGCCAATCAATAGCTAATTGTTTTGCAACTCAATCAATTTACCGGAAGGTGGTCAAATTCTGTTTCATTGCAATAAAGCTGAGTTCTTTCTGCTTTTTCATTTTCTTCTACGCATGCCTCATCATATATTGGGTTGTTGTCTATTGGAGTGTACCTACTTGGTCCTCTGTACCAATAGTATGAGCCCGGGCGATGTAATTTTTCATATGATGTTTGGTGTGACGTCAGCTAAACAATTTAAAGCAGGGAAAGATTAGATACAACCAGAGAAAGTATTCAGTAGTTTGCAGACAGGTCTATTATATGTTTCAAAAAGCTGTAGCTATACTTGTTCTATTGTACCTCAGGAAGTGGCTGTTCAGAAGCAACTGGAATATCAGAATAAAGCTCATCTATAGTTGCATAATCGTTAGTATCCAAATCAATTTCAATATAGTTAGCAGTAATTGCCTTTGCATCTATAAATACACAGAAATGATGAGCTGATGCGGTTCAATTACACTCCTATTGGGGATATCAAATATAACACAAGTCATCACACAATTTATGATCTTGAGCAGATTTTTGGTAGTAGCACATGTTATACATCAGTCTTACCTCTTTCATCACGCAACACTCGGCTGTTATCCGCAATCTTTTGTGAGAACCTTTTACTAGAATTTTTCACCAGATTGTAATCCTTAAAAGAACATATTTGTATAACAACTAGCTTTGGCCAAAAGAGAGAAGTGAAACTGATATCAGAAAGAAACATTATTGTGATATCCAACACATTATGTACCAATGCTTACATCAGTGATTAAAGTTTGATTTCTTGGGTGATATGTGTTTGGTTTGCTTCTGTTGAATTTATCCGTAGTTCTTCTCACACGAACCTTTTCTTTCGACTCTACATCAATGGCAACACAAACAAATAAAGCATTCAAGTGGTGAGACTACAAGCTGATACAGGTACTAGTAATCTACTAACCTGGTGCATGTGTATGTATCCCTGGTGTGATGTAACCACTTGTTTTCGAGACACTGGTTCCCATGTTGTTGAGTGGCTTCACAGAGCTCCTATTCTATAACAGACAGTTCCACGATATTTTAATTGTAGAGGTCTTGAACATGTTATTTGTATGAATTTTGTAGAATTGCTGCACATTATATACTGTACACTGTATACTATACACTGTATACTGTACACTGTATACTATACACTGTATACTATACACTGTATACTGTACACTAAACACCATGCACAGAGTTGTAAAGTACCACTTTGCATCGGCCAATTTAAAAAATGAAAAGTTACAAAACTGTAACAATAATTATATAATTATTTCTAATGAGTGCATACATATATGAAGATGAAAGCCATCTTTACAGCAAGACGAATGCTTATTACCCCAATGTTGCACATAAAACTTTAAATAACTAATGTCTATTGCAATAAAATATATCAAAGTAAGTATTTTCTTGATCACATCTATACACCTACCTTCTTATACAAGTAACTAACTTCTACTGTATGCATCAGTCCTATGAAAACAAAACATAAAAGTATTGTTTTCAGTGAATATGGAAAATGTGATAAGGAGAAAATACCATATATACAGTATTACTTAGTAAGGCTATTGATTTATCAGTTCCATTTTGCGTGCCTGTTGACAGTATCAGCTGATCTGCATGAATTGCACTCATATTACAGTCTATAATACAAAATCAGTTAAGCGTTAAGTTGGTTATTCCACTGTATGTTATAATTGGAAAATCCCACATTTAGCCGTTGCGCTTAGATAAGCAAGTTTTCAATAAGTACTGACTATTGAATTAAACCAAAACTAAGTAATCACAAATCCATACTTGACAAAACAGCAGTTTGCGATGAAGTAAATGGATTTTTTTAAACTAAAGTAGTGTTAATTCCAAAATTATTAAAGTCATTTGCACTGTGCCACTGTGCTTAGATATGTTGATGTAACATGATATCACTCTAATGTTTTAAATAACAAATTATGTAAATATATAGTTTTTGCAAACTATATGAGGAATTATGTTTGGGTAATAAAACCTAAACTTCGTGCTCGTAGCAACAACTGAGACATTTTATTACGAGCATGTAGATATAACAGCGAGTAACAGCAAGAACTGATAATATCTCAATAGTTTTAGCCCTGGTTCCAAACTTGTTCCTCAGTCAGCTATAGAAACTGCCTAGAAATCAACTATAGGAGGATGGGCAGGTAATATTTTTGTAGAGTATTCGCTGTGGCTGAACTGGCGGAAATGTCACTATTGCATTTATCTATTGTGACCAAGTATCAGTAGAACAAAAAGTTGTGCAATGATAACTCCCAACAACATGTTCCAGTGGCAATACATGCACTTTGGTTACAAAGATGAAATAAACTTTTTTCATTGCAAATGACGCAACAGCAGATTAGGAAAAAACGGCACTTCTAAAATTTTTAACAATCTTTTCTTTAAATGTTTTTTTTATCTTCTGCTAATAAGAAAAAAACAAAAAACACCAGACGGTTCAATGCAATCCCAAGCCAGCTGAACCTGGATCCTAATATATTGTTTATAGATTATGACTGAAATAATAATGTAAATTTCAACTTTCCAGTTGAAATGGTGGAATACAGCATGTCTGTTTGAACTCCCCACTGTGTGTGTATGTATGTACATTAGTCACAGGGAATGTACATACTTCTAACACCTAAATGATATCACAAAGTTGGACATTTCGTTTTAATACAACTTCCTCGTACAGCGCCATTGTATACAATAGAATGATTAGGCTCGTTTGATAGCTTAGTATAATACAGTGTCTACCAAACCACTGGAGTTTATTCATGCGTGTCAAATTACATGCCTTTGAATAGTTAATCAGAATGTCAATCACTGGGTGGAACTCCAAGCGTTGTTAATTGCAACTTCACTCCATGATGATATTAAAAGTTTTCAAAAGTGGATAATATTCAGGGACTCTATATGCTTTACAAAGTCATAGCAACTACCAAAGTCATTGAACTCAACTTGAGAAATCCAAGTTTCTGTAGTTACGCTGTTGGTTTTGGTATAACTTTTATTTTACTTATCACAACAAAAACAAAACAGAGCCTCGTGCTTATAAAGGATTAAATGGAGCAGCGAGTTTGGTAATAATTGAAAAAAGACATAATTTGAGAGAAACAATACAATTTGGATAGAATTGTGTCACCTCAGTTAGTCAACGCATAAATATAGAAAAAAGGTGCCAGAGTGACGGTTTGACACTATCAGACCAAAATTTTATCACTTATGTTGGGTGTAGGTAGTTTGCAAAAAATCCCGGCTTATGAGTACGTGGAAGTAGAAGACATACAAATGACCCGCAGGCTACATTTAAGTAAAAGCGCATCGAGTAGGTTGTGAAAATCTCGCCTAGTGAGCCAATTCCGTGACTGAAAACCATTTCCATTTTCACAGCGATTGCATTTTACACTTAATATTATAAATAACAATAATTATTATGATAAATGTTCATTAACTATTATTGTAATAGATAAAATTAAATAACCATGAAATAATAATAACAACAACAGTTATTGTTTATTTCTGTTTTCAATAACAATATATCAGTAACAAAATTTATACGTAGCCCTGGTATTATTTTCACTGTATTAAGTGAGAGGACGGGTTTGATCAAATTCACTCACCGGTGAGAGCATTATTGGTAAAAAATAATTTAGATTGAGACAACTTGTAGCAATAAAGTTGCCTCCAGTGTAAAAGAGGCTGGTCCATATACAAAAGATAGCCGACCACCGATGTTAGAAATTGGGGTGTAGGAGCTTACATATATGAGAGCTTTTAAGTGGGGTGAAAATGGTAATCTTTGGTAATCCGATCATGCTGTACCTTTCACAAACTCACTAATAATGATTACCACACGTGAACAATGGTTTCAGCTTACTTTATTTCTCACGAGTTGTATTATGCAAGTCACTCACCATGAAGTATATGGCAAAGATCACAGCAAATATTGTGTAAGCGATTGTTCAACCTGGGCAGGTTGTAGAGACAGATTTGGGTGGCCTCAACTGAATAATGCATCAATCACAACCCTCTGGGCTGTAGTTTAGACAATTTGCCTGGGACAGCCAAAGTACGTACAACTCGACGGCTCGTAGCGCCGAAGCCATCCAGCAGGGGGGTCTGGGGGGGGGGGGGGCGCTGTAAGCCCCCCAGTGGTGTTCGGGGCGGAGCCCCGGCCGCCAATGCATACAACGAATTTTAAGGCTCTATATTTAATATAATGGGTGTTTCACAATATAACAGATGATTCAATGTAAAAACTTCTAAAAATACAAGAATTGTACAAGTACTTCACTTTATTATCAACAACCTTCGTAAGCTTGCGATTGCTTGTTTGGAACAAACAAAAGAGTTAAATGTTAACATGAAAAATCAAGACATGACTCCACAAAACTACAGACTTTTAGATTACGCTATTATACTCTGCTTACACTGTTCAAATTTTGACCTCGATTCTCTTCTTTTACTAGTACCTACAAATTCTTTTATTACGACGAGGGTCCAGTTTCTCAGTAGTGTCTTTGTTAATATGAAGCTTAATCACATCGTTGAGCCTACCTTCAGTCATGGTTAACCGAAGGTAGGTTTTCATTCGCCTCAATGTCGAGAATGACCTCTCGCTTATAGCGTTGGTGGCAGGAAGAACTACACTAGAATCAGTTTAACTAGAGTTTCAACCTCTGAGAGCAGATGTCGACTATGGTGTGGTTTGAAACCAGCGAAGGAAATCTGAGAAGTTGTTTACTTTTACTCTTGTCCGAATAAGAGTTTTTAACATACCAAGTTGGGTTATCAGCAAATCATAGTTAAACTCATCAAAGTACACTGCATCGATATCTCTTATGCTGAAGCTACCTCCCTGCACTGCAGAGATGAGGATACTCTCCAGATTTGACATGATCTTGTACCCAGACTGGTCAAATCTGAAGAGTATTCCATTGACAACAGAATCAACTAGTTGGAAGTATACAGCTCAATACATCTCCTGGCAAGCCCTATAGCTTCCATGTACCTCTTAGTCAAAGTAGAACTTTGCACAGCCTCATGATCATGGGCAGAAACCATTCACTGGGCCTGGATCAGATATAGCCTGCATGTGTGACATGGGGCTTCCGCGCCCATCATCTCAAGTCAACATCTAATCATCATCACTAATCTCATTCTTATCTTATCTTGTCAGTCAACTCAGCCAGATAAATAAATAAATTAATAAGACAAATAATCACACAAAAACAATTCAGCTCCTTCCTAAGCCTTTTAATCAACTCACTGTATAAACTCAGAGGATGTTATTATCTCTTACCTTTTATCTTCTATGGTTTTCTTCTGAGATATCTTAAAGTAGTCTTTGAGGGTGGAGATTGTTGATTCTCCTCTCTGAGCAACCAGAAAGACTGTCTTTTCTGGTTAGTGTTAGATAATGCCTTAAACTACAGGTCGATTTTGCACTGTGACTTTACAGCTAGTAATGTATGTTATCAGCTCAAAAATAATTACAAATTACTATATTGTATTATTTTAATTAGTTATCAGCATAAAAAAGTTATTTTCATTGTGTTTGATATGAATTTTATTTTGAAAATAGATTTTAAAAGTTTCTGATAATAATAAAATTAAATGATTTTTTTTGCTTTTCAATATCACTATTTTATCAAGTTTCGATGAAATCTTAAAGTTTATTAGTCTTTATGATTTTTATAAACATTATTAAAATATTATAATATTTTGTGTAACTGTTTTTGGGCTGACAGCAAGGATAACTAAGTGCAAAGCGCGAAGTCAACCTGTAGTTAAAGGCATTATCTAACATTAACCATATTTTCCCAGGCTTACCAAGAGTGAGATTGAAATATAATTGAATAGCCGCATGCCATAAACTAGGTTCTTCACTATCTGAACAATATTGCGGGTGCTACACATAGCATGAGTCCAAATCAGACTGAGATGAGGAACTTAGGTTAACAGGATATAGAAAAGAAATAAAAATTACTTGACACACTAAAAAAACAAAAAACCTGCCTAGTTACATAGCAACGCCAACACAATGAATGGATACAGAAAATTAACTGACCACAAATGAAAAGATGGTACCCCCCTGAACTCAAAAACATTATTTTTGGGCCACTTCATTTGCCACCTGCGACGGCATGGCTGTCCCTGCCACCCCTTAAACTACAGCCTTGACCCTTTGTAGACCTCAAGTATCTACATTTATTTTAACAACTCTGTTCAAATGGTCAACGTTATTTGGTATATCTGAACAAGCATTCATATAGCTACATCCTTCCAAAAATTATAAACTTTAGCCATATTTCTTTTACCGAACACAGTTTATGTTTTAAAATTTGTTCTTAGTTTTATAATAATAATTTTAAACTGTTTTTTTCAATTTATTTATTGATTATATCCCTCAACAACAATTCATCTCTATTTCTGTGAAATTTCTTCGAGGTCAGCTTACAATCTTTTCTCACCATAGCAATCAACTGTATTATATTGTAACCAATAATATTATCTGTATATATCTGGCAAGCTCTCAACTTGTCTGTTTTTGTACATAATCATGCTCGTAAATATTGAAGAGAAGTTCAGTTGTGGAGAAATTGTGTGCACATCTGTCTCAACACCTACACTCCTGCCCCTTGGACCTACACCCTCTTCCCCCACCACCTCCCCCCCCCCCAACGCTTTACATGCACACCCTCCCCCCAACCGCCAGTGCCTCTCCCTATACAGCAATTAGCTACCCAGAGTTGCTTTTACAGGACCCCGAGTTTTTGGCTACTTTCCCCCGTCCCTGTTCCTTATACATAGATGAAAACTGGTGAATACCTAACAAACAGAAATAGGAGATAGCCTGGTCAATAATAGACAAATTTTAATCTGGCTTGGACCAGAAGAAAGCCCCGTTTCTCCACTAGAGAGCTACCCTGAGCTACCCAGAGCTGCATTACATCACCTCATAGGATGGTACCACTTCCTGCCAAGACTGAGGGGCAGGACTAATGCAAGCAAGAGAGTGTTACTGGTGTGATGGGATGGATAGAGAAGAAGAACACAAGCCAAAGCAGAGAAGATGATGGCATGATGGTGCAAGAGTGGAAGAGAAGTGGAGCCTAAAGATCAAGACTAAAGATTATTTGTGTAAATATCATGCTGTGTTTTTTGCAAACATATATTATGTTATTTCTTGGTGTATTTTTTGTTATCATTCTATGCAATTGGCTATGCCTTTATTTGGTGGCATAGCATCCTAGGGAAGTCTTATATAAGCCGGATAAGTTTGTACGGCCAGGCAGAGCAAGTTCAAGACTCAGTAGGATCACTTACCTGTATATTGGAGATAATAAACTATATTATCAATCAGACTCGGAGGAATCTGTCTAGCCTGTTGGCTGTTGCTAGGAGGAGTATTTGAGGAGGAGCAGAAAATATACTGAGTGGAATCTCAGTAATAGGCTCTGGTACCAGCTGGCAGCTGTGAGCCGTGAAGAGTTGCAGTCAAGTTCGAGGAGAATTTGTAGGAACGAGCTATCGGTTTAGCTTTCATTGTTGGAAGAGGATTGTGTTGGTGATACTGCTGTGTAACACAAAAGTTGTGTCCGTTAAGGTGGTTAAATACTTCACACAGTGAACCTTATAGCCATCACACTTCATTAACCCCCTCTCCCCCAATCCTGGACCTACACCCTCAACCCCATGGTTTGGACCTACACTTTCTTTTTCCCAACCCCTGGTGTTCTCTTTCCCCCTGCACAGGAACTAAATCTCTATAGTGGACTTACCCAGTCTAGCCAGCAACTCAGAGTCTTGAAGGGCAGTCCTCCCCTTCCCTACCTCCTTACCTATGGCTGGATGGCATACTCTTGGACACCCTAGAAGCCTTATATCTTCCCTAAATAGCACCCAGCTACACCGAGTTGTGTAATAGCTACCCCAAGCTACCCCGAGTTGTGTAATGGCTACCTCGAACTACACTGGGTCCAATTTAACTACTACAGAGCTGGTCAATAGAAAGCAGCCGCTTCCTGAAAAGGTTAAGGGCACAGCTAATGAGAA
This sequence comes from Cryptosula pallasiana, assembly GCA_945261195.1. Lineage (NCBI taxonomy): Eukaryota > Metazoa > Bryozoa > Gymnolaemata > Cheilostomatida > Cryptosulidae > Cryptosula > Cryptosula pallasiana. The sequence continues at coordinate 37,998,378 of OX183136.1, forward strand.
TAGAAGATATATACAGTAACGAAAGGTGGATATGCGTGAGAAGCAAAGGCTATGCAAGAAGAGATGATGAAATGTAATGCAATACTTTACAGAAAAGGCAGAGCCTACAACTAAAGACAAAGACTATTAGTTAGATTATCATGTGCTGTTGTTAGTAAATATATATTTTAATAATGATTAGTTTTATAGTATGTTATTGTACATAATGATTGGTGATTACCTTATTTAGTAGTATTATATCTTCGGGAAATATTATAAAAGTCAGACCACTTGGTACGATCTGGCAGTAGTTGCCTCGACTCTGACTTTGGACTGGACTTTTGTATCTTACTAGGAATAAGCTATATTGGTGTGATCTTTTGAGCCTGTTGGCTAGTACTAGGGGAAGAGCTGTGCTGTGTGGAGGATTGGGGAGGAGGTTGCTGAGTCGATAAAACTCAGTGATGAATCCTGTAACAGCTGGGAGCTGTTAATCTAGTAGGAGAAATTGTGGAGTTTAGGAGCTCGTCTTTGGAGCTAGAGTTGTAGCTCTGGTTGTTGGTGATAGTTAGTTGGTATTGCTGGCCAGCAATACACTTGGTTGGGACAAGTTCCTTCACAATATCCACAACAAACGTAAAACAGAAAATATTATGTTGAACTTAGCAGTTACCATTGTAAAAAAGGGAACTATGTATTTCTTTTGATGATCTAAAAACTCTGAACTACTCAAGCGAATAAAATTACAACATGGAGTTAGGATTGTGAAATGTACAGGACGCCAATCTTCTAATGCATGTACATTTGTAGAAAAGGCTACAAAAGTGAAGGAGAAAAAAGTATTTAGACATAGATGTTACATGTATATTTGCCAATTTGAGAATAAAATAGTAGTGTTTATTTACAGAGTTTACTATTTAATAGCATTTAACTAGAAAGCATCTGATGTGATCTCAAGATACATATGATCTAATTGCATAAACATGAAAAATGCCTATCTGAGAATCTATATTTCATTGGTACATCGGCCATTTTATGTATTTCGTTTTCACTACGTTGAGAAAGTAGAAAACTCCTGTAAAACAAATGGTTATTGAACTATTTAGTTTTTAGTTCACGGGTTTAATCTTATTCATTATCAATGTCAGAGGTGACAAATAACAAAAAGTGAACTTTGATAACTGCAGATGGTGGGAGGTGTTGATTTATTGTTCATACTATTTTCTTCCAGTATGCATAGATTGCATCATCCATTCTTAGCTTTACTACTGTGGCTAGTTGTGTTTCCATTTAATGCAATAGTAATTAATTAGTAAATTTTAACATATATAGTTCAGTGAATCATGTGACAGCACGCTGTCTGACTGTTTCTTTTATCAAATTAAGCTGCAGGGACAGAGAGAAAGGTGGGGATAAAGAGGTAGAGTTGGGCTGGTTTGGAACAGTTTCCGGAAAAGCAGAGAGAGAGATGAGAAATAGTGGGGGATAGGGAGTGAGCAGGGCTGGGAAGGGTAAGGTGGGGTAAAGTTAGGGGTAAAGTAGGACTAGGCAAGGAAAGAGGAGGGCTAGAGTGGTGCAGTAGTGGGCAATGAGTAGGGCTGGCTTGGGGTGGAGCAGGGCAGGAGCAAAGTGGGTGGGCGTGGTTGAATACCCCTTGAATACGAAGGATATTGTTGCTAGTTAGACATATAAATGTATAATTCCTAACAATGTACTATACTAGTGCTAAGCAAATAAGTTTTATTTATATCTCAGCATATAAATCATTAGCTTAATGTGCCAAGTAAATAAAATGGATGCTGAAATATCCATAATCCCTTCCAGACGTGATTAAATATTGAGTCCACTTCCGGTCAATTCCATTAAATTCGAGTCATTCCTAGTCATAACTCTATTTTTTTGTGCTACAAGAAACGCTGCCGCACTAAAAGTTTTAGATGTGATCAAATGAATATTATCTAGAGTGATCAGCTGACCAAGCACTGCTAGTACTCCCTGAAGTGTGATTAAAACTAGTAATATAGATTGTAAAATCTGTTGATGCGAACCTTTTATATCACTGAATATATACAGTATCCAGTGTAAGCCAAACACTATCTGTAGCTTTATCACTGTCAATATCTTCCTCTGAGTTTTTCTCTTGTTGTTAGCAGATATTTCATTGCCACTCCTCACCACCTTCACAGTGGCAATCACACATAATGTGATATTTACTAGGATTATTGTATATATGGGGCCCGTGAAAACCAACAATCTAATCCATCCGTCTTCTATAAAACAAGCAGTCGATGAAAAGACTGGATAAAATGGGATGACCTTGACATGTTCTAGAATATATGTTAAGGCTACAAATGGTAGCGGTGCAGTCCATGCGTACCCAGCGTATCGCCAAAATGTCTTCCATCCGTGTCCACCTGCGACTTGCATAGAAATGATTCCTCTAAACATCCAAATGCCGATGGCATTGGTCCAAGTATGAACACCAAACAGGAAGTACTGGCAAAGTGATGCAATCAGATGACAGGCTATGTCTGAGAAATCTTGAAGAACTAAACAAAAGAAAATCAGCCCAGCAGCTAATGTTGCTAGGGAACAGATAACAAAGTTGCCTGTAACAGATTTGTTAGACCGAAGGAAGTAGTTGATGGTGTATGCTAGTATAGCGCATACAGAAGTTGCAGATAGTATGTAGTTGTATGTATGTAAGATGAACTGATCCGGTTGGTACTCCGTGCATGCTCTTAGTTCATTTCCTCTCAAAAGGTAGTCTTTGTAACGAGCCATGCTGGTCATGTCTTGTATGTACCGCCTATCACACACCAACCATTTCTCCGATGTCCCGTTTACTAAAGAATACTTTGAACACTTTATCAATGGATCATCTGTGAAGGTGGCAAAGACATGCCTAAATCCATTGGTTGCAACCAAAGACGATGTTACATTATGATGAAATGGTTTAGAAATGTAAGAAATCGCTATAGAGTTACTAATTGAAGTTTTTTTTTCAACGGGCCATCCATATTCTGGAAAACCTAAGCCACTCTCAGCTAATCCGAAAATACACGAGTGATTTAGCTTTCCAATGTCGCACGAGAGGAGGGATGGAGAGTTGCAGTACCGACAGTTTATCTCCCAAATCGGAGACTCTACAAGCCCAGGTATGTACTCACCAGATGTTGTGTTTCTGATACAAAGAGCACAAAGTGGTGTGTTTCTCATCATTGGGATCACTGATTGATTTGTGCCACACTCTTTGTTACCAATTGATCTGGAACTCTCGTTGAAGTTTGCAAAACTTGCTGGGCAATGAAGTGAAGATGAAGTATTCACACAATCTTGCGTCTGAAAATCTAAGACTGTAGGACAATTACATCGCTTTAGCTGCGTGCTGATTAATTCACATATGTCATATCCTGTTGTGGTATTACTATCGAGTACAATGCTGTCTGAGCCCATTTCACATGATTGCTGGTTTAAGTTAATTCTATACACAAAAATAAACTTGGGGACTTTAAAGTCGTAGCTAATAAACATTTCCATCTGCGAATTGTCTTCGATTTCAAATGTAGCTTTTACTTTACAACCAAGCCATGATACCCCATTGCAGCTAGCGCAGTAGCTGTTTCTGTACTTGTTTCTCTGAATATGGGTCCAGAAGTTCAATCTTTTTTTTATGCCAACGTAAATCCTCGTTTTAGAAGCAACTGGGTCTCTACGGTTTTCTACCACAAGCATTTCTTTCAGTGTTAAAGCTTCGAAAACAAATGATGCTGGTTCAGTCTGGCAGCGGTTGGCAATATCCCAATTCTTGGCATCTTCTGGGCAGGTAGAAATGTAGTTTGTGGCATCACATCGACATCTTCTAACAGTTGGATTTTCTGTAGGAGGTAGATGCTGCTTTATTTTACACCTGTAACAGTGAAACGTTTTGTAAGCTGATATAATCATTGAATGGCACCTGATAAATTCTATTGAGCCTTTGAAAAGACTATCTTAAAGCTCTAAGTATTAATCTTTGTGGTCCCAATCTCTCTGTGAACCATGCTACATGTTTCACCTCTCCTTATTCACTAGCTACAAACCCATTTGGCTTTCATTCAAACCAGAATTATTTTCCTAAACAAAAGTATTTGAAGAATTTCGCCGCAAACAAGCAGTTTTTCGTATCCAAACATGCCTCTCTAGTACGGTGCTGAAATGAGCTGTTTTAGTTAATTTTGAGCCTTGTTTTTGAGAAGCTACCAGATGTTATCTTTTCTCAACTTTGCCTGCTGACTTATATGAATAAGACACAGAGAGCTGTAAAACTTAGCTCTTACAGTATTTCACACTTCAAATAAAATGGGATATAGAAACTAGGGTAAAACGAACTGAAATCAAAGCAATCAGTGAACATTGTAACTCAAGTTATGAGCAAATTTGATAAAGTGGATGTTAGTCCCTTTGTGAGCAAAGCTTCCCGATATACTTACCGATCCTGGTTGGCTAACTGTAGAAGTAGCTGCACACTTGGGTTGTGCCTCAACATCTGTGATATCTCAATAAACCTTTCATTTACTTCATCCACTGGTGATGCACATACGTCATTCAATACCTCTAGACATCCTATATCTAATATCCAGAATGCTATATCCCTGACTCCGTGACACTCTGCGCAGTACATATTTGCATACCTGTAAGTCGTAACTCACTGGTTGAAATCGGCCTTTGAAGGAACGCACATTGGTAGTAGTTATAGTACTGTACTATGATTGAAAAAATAAGTAGATGTTGGTTACATAGGTTAGTTAGTTAGTACTGACCTGACTCCTGTGTTAATGTCAGTCACTGGAATAGACATATGACTAATGTATTCCTTCTTATAGTCAGTCTCACAAAGGATTAGAACGTCTAGGTTCATGTAGCCTATGGGACACCTATTGACTTCCATGATTCCCCACAGAAATCCGTCCTCACTGGCTCCATCTCTCAATTCCGATGCATCCGGAGTACAAGTGAATGTATCTGCTGGTAGTTTAGTTGTCTCATTTGGTTGGTGCAAGGAGTCTTCACAGCAGTCATTATAATATTTACATAGTTCATCACAAAAACAGTTGACTTCATACTCTAGTAGCAATCCTAGTTCTACTAGCCTACATCGACTTTGGTACTCACAGACAAGGTGTGAATGCCATGGTATATTGTTATTCTCCACAATATCATATTTTCCTACAATCATCTCTTTGAGGTCAATACATTGTATAGAGTAAGGGTCAAGGACATTGTACAATCCACAACCAGGTTCACTACATTCGTCATGGGGCGTTAATATAAACCAATCACAAACTTTTTCTATTTCACTGTAACAAGCGATGGATCCCAAATCCCAAACTGGAGCTGGAGCAGACTTAGAGCTGAGTTTAGTTGCTTTTGTCTGAACAAAAACTTGCATGCAGTAGTTTTCTGTGGCTTGGGCAAAATATGCACAGTCTAAGTCTATGGTACTGCTGAAGTTTGTGAACTCAAATATTGAGTAGTTGCAGTTCTCTACAAACAACTTTGGTTGCCAAGAACCGAGTAAAGTTAAATTTTTGTGAGCTGTGTTGTCGTGGAAGAGGTGATTACCTTTCCATCTTAGCTTGAGTTTCTCAACAAATGAAGGCAGATTGGGATGCATTGCACTATCCATACTGACATTGTTACACAAACAACAAAACTGGTTACGATACACTTTGTTTGTAGATGTTATATTAATGTAATTAGCTGGTCCGGTCTCACACAGTCTCTTTATTTCTTCATTTGTTTCTTCTGGACATGATCGTATTGACTCAAAACATAAATCTGGCATTTCTGGTGGAAAATACACAACATTGCAAGATCTACAACCAAAAGAAATTCACAAAAATATTGCAAGCATTATGATATGCTTTTGGTTGTCGGTTTTAGTTACCAGAGAGTGTGAGTTTAATTTTATTGGCAACCAATGGTAATACTGTGGTCAGGTAACACTGTGGTCAGGTAACACTGTGGTTGGTCAGGTAATACTGTGGTCGAGTAACACTGAAGTCAGGTAACACTGCGGTCAGGTAACACTGTGATCAAGTAACACTGTGGTTGGTCAGGTAATACTGTGGTCGAGTAGCACTGCGGTCAGGTAACACTGCGGTCAGGTAACACTGTGGTCAGGTAACACTGTGATCAGGTAACACTGTGGTCAGGTAACACTGTGAGTAGTAATATATGAGCAGATCTCCCTACCAAGTGTTTTTTTGTGGATCAGACCTTGGAGTTGAGGCAATGGGTTACGGCGTTGGATGAATTCGCCGAGTTAATATTGTATTTCATTTGAGGGGCATTTGAGTGGCATTTGAGTGGCATTTAAGTGGCATTTGAGTTTTTGATCATGTTTTTACTTAATTTGAACTCATATGGCAGCTAGATTTTGAATGTATGGCATTTGATTTTTTTGATAGTTTTAACATTGTATATAAATGAAAACGTGATAAGATTGTATGGTTATTGGAAGTTAAGATGTCGACAGAGGATGATGTTGAGATGAGACCGATGAATGAAGTTGATACTATTGATGGTACTGCACGTGATATGATAGATGTTTTACCGAGTATGAAGCGTAAAGCGTTGATAATTATGATGATTTTGGTATTTGTCGTAGGACTTTCCACTTTTGGAGGTGTTACTGAGTTTAGTATGTATGAAGAAGCTATGGGAAAAATACAAAAAGCGAGAAACTCTCCGGTTGGAATCATAAATGAAACTACTGTTGATTGATGAACATCTTTTTATGATGAATGGGAAACCTGAAGATTATGACCCGAGGATGCGATCTCCTTTTACAGCAATGATTGCAGGACCAACTGGATCGGGAAAGACGCAAGCGATTTTTCGAATGATTGAAGCTAGTCAGACTATAGCGCACCCTCCACCAACAGAAATTCACTACTGTTATGGAGCCTACCAAAAAGCCTTTGATGATGTACCAGGAGTGATTTTTCATGAATTCATGATAGATATAACAGTGAGTTTTCCCAGAGATGGTAAAAATCGATGGCTGATAATTGATGATCTTATGGATGAAGTTTCTGGTAAAGCCGATGCTAATGCTTTGTATACAAAACATAGTCATCATTTGAACATAAGTGTGTTTTTTATTGTTCAGAATCTGTTTTTAAAAGGAAATCGTACAATTTCCTTGAATAGTCATTATTTTTTTCTTTTTAAAAACCCTAGAGATGCTTCTTCTATTTCCTATTTGGCTCGACAATGTTTTCCATCAAAAGTAAAATATGTACAAGAGGCTTTTGAAGATGCAACAAAGAAACCATACTCTTATTTACGAATAGATACGACTCAACAAACGAATGATCAACATAGACTATTGGGGAATTTTACATCAGTTCTCCCTATGATATTATATGTACCCAAGTAAAAGGATATAAATACAATTACTATTCGTTTCACCTCAATCATATTTTGTTATTCAACGACGCAACACGAAAGCGTTATAATGTCTAAAGCTTTGGAGAAAAAATTAACAAGAAATGCAGCTGTGTTGTTATTGCTCAACAATGCAACCTTTGCTATTCAAAAGTCTGTTATAGCCAAAGCCAAAAAGGAGTTTATTATAACTCTAATGGAATGCGCTAAAGCTATTATAAATGGAACGATACCATTGACATCATCTCAGTATAATGAGTTGCAGCGGAACGCGAAGGATATTAGCGCTTTAGTAAGAAGATCAACGTTAGATGATAAGAAAGCTGTATTGCAAAAAGGAGGATTTTTAGGGGCTCTACTAGGACCTATCATCAGCAATATAGTTCCTGGGTTATTTAAAAGTGTGCTAGGTGGAGGGAGAAGATAAAGATGAAACTCTCAACACGAATGATGCGAAATAGAACGGCGATTTTAGCTCTGGATGATCTGAGTAAGAAAGGAAAAATCGCTATAGTCGAAAAGGCCAACTCAGATTTGTTTCAATCATTGATAGAAAGTGTTAAAAATATTATATTAGGTAATGTTCCTCTTGATTCTGAGCAGTTTATTGAGTTGCAGCGTTACAAGAAGGAGCTACATAAACTTAGTGGTAGAGGGACAGTTGATGATAAGCGTAAAATTTTGATTCAGACTGGTAGAGGGAATCTTTTGGATGCTATTATAAACCCTATTGTATCTGTTTTGTCATCAATAAAAAGATGAATCGTCAGCCTTTAACATTCTCCAGACGTAATTTTATACTCACTGAAGATGAATACTATAGATTAACGGAACAAAAGGATAATAAAACAGTGGTAAAGGAAGAGAAGACCAGACCTCCATTGTATTATAATCCTATGGAAGCTATAACAGTGAGAAATATGAAGCGAAAGCGAAATGATCTACTGGAAACGGCTTATGATTCTGACTTATCCTCACACAAAAAGTTAGATGAAAATGTTGAAAACCTACGTAGGTATTTGTCTGATGTCAAAAAGATTAAAAATAACCAAAATCAGACACAAAAGGATAGTTGGAATCCCATTAAGAAAAAAAAGATAGAGTCTACTTCTCCTTTGGCCAATAGCACAGTTATTGATAATAAACCTAATGCCTTTTCACCAAATGTTGATAAAGACATTGAGTTAGAATCAGTGAAAATGGTTGATGATGATGATGACATCGGGATGGAATTAATAAAAGGGAAGTTGTTTGATACTGAAGACTCAACCTTACTTGGAAGTACATTTCTTACTGATGGAGAAGATGAGTACAATAGTGAAAGCGAAAATTTAAAAAAGTTTGAAAAAAAGCAACTGATTTAACAACAAAAAAGAGTGATCAAACGATTGCTGTCAGAATGTTGAATAATCTGAGTAAAATTGGTAGATTCGACTCGGAGAAGAACAGACTGAAAATTGGAGAACGTTGGTTGAATCCTAAGACTTCCAAAACTTTACTACGAGACGTTCTAACCGAAGGAGGTAAAATACAATCGGGAAATACCAATTACAGTAAATTTAAAAGCTTGCTAACTGATGAAGGAATCACAACTGTCAGAAGATCCCCGCATCAAACACGTAAGAGTCAGAAGAAAAAGTTGGTCGTTCCCGGTACTAATTCATGGACATCGACACGCTAAAAGAGTTGTATTACAATCCTGCATTACATACATCTCTACGAGGAGCTAGAGCTTTACTGAAAGCTCGTAGAAAACGAGAGGGAGAAAAAAGAATCCGTGAATGGTTGAGTGGTGAGGATGCCTACACGTTACATAAAAAAGTTGTAACCAAGTTTAAGCGTCGTCCTACAATTGTAGCTGGAATAGGGGAACAGTTACAGGTAGATTTGATGGATGTTCGATCTCGAAAAGACGAAAATAATAATACAGCATTTTTACTGACTGCTGTTGATTCTCTATCTAGAAAAGGTTGGGCTGTGCCGCTCATCAACAAATCAGGGCAGGTAGTAGCAAGAGGATTGAGAAAAATACTAGAACGGGAAAACTATAAAGCTTTACAATCTGATAAAGGTAAAGAGTTTGACAACGTCAATGTCAAGACTCTGCTGGCGGAGAAAAAAATCAAGCGCTTTACAACCGAAAATGAAACGATAAAGGCATCAATGGTGGAGCGTTTTAACAGAACTTTAAAAGAGAAGATATATAGATATTTGACATATAAAGATGATGACAGATACATTGATGTTTTACCAGAAATGGTTAATGCATACAACAACACAATTCATGATGCTATAGGTATGAGACCAAATGATGTGAATTTTCAAAATCAGGAACTTGTATGGAATCGTGTGTATGAAGGAGGTGAACATGGTTTAACTCAAGAAGCAAAACTAAAGATTGGGGATTATGTGAGAATAAGTAAGGCAAGAGGAGCGTTTGAAAGAGGATACACCCCGAATTGGACGATTGAGATTTTTATAATCACTGATGTACTTATTGATGAAAAACCTGTTGTATATAGGGTGAAAGATTTGGCTGAGGAGATGATTGATGGTACCTTTTACGAAAAAGAGTTGCAAAAAGCAAAAAAAACCACGATTTTCAGAATTGAAAAGATACTGGGAAGAAGAATGAGAAGAGGTAAAAGACAGATTCTGGTTAAGTGGTTAGGTTATGGAAAAAAGTTCAACGAGTGGGTAGATGAATAGTTTATAAGGAAAGAACGTTCGATATAATCATCATACGTTGGGAAAATGTCGATGCTGATAACTTTACCCTCAAACTCTAGTGGTGAAGAGTTTCCTGATAATAACAATTCCGAATTTACAGTGAGACTGTATAAATATTTGGTTATCAATGGTGGTAAATGGGAGGTAGGTCTGCTAGATATGTCTTATTCTAATAATTGGAAAAATGTTACCGAAAGGAAAATATATCTAGAAAAGACTAATGTCTCTGGTAAAAGCGAAAAGTCCTTCATCTTAATCGGTAATGGAAGATATGATAGTATGGAGGAGTTGGAGGAGATTATACGAAAGAGAATGAGTGAAATGGATTTAGACAAAAAATTCGCCATCTCCTACAACAAGATCACCAACACCACTTTACTAACTAACAGCGATCCTGATACTGCCATAAGCTTTTCCAAAGATATAGCATATATTTTTGGATTTGAACCAAAAACTATATACCCTCATGGTAGATACAATAATATCTCACCCCCTGATATAAATTCCTGTTTAACATCTCTGTATGTTTATTCCAACATTGTTGATAATAGAATGGTAGGAGATACGAATGTACCTTTATTGAGAGTAGTTCCGGTTCAAGGAAAGAAGAATAGCGTTGTGTATCAAGAATTTAAAAATCCTCACTATGTTGACGCTTCATCACTAAATAGTGATCTGATTCAAGTACTTATAACGAGTGACGACGGTCAACGAATACCATTTGATGGTGGAAAGGTTGTGTTGACGGTTCACTTTAGAGAGAAACAATTATAATAAGTTTGGTACGATACACCCCTGAGGACTCAAAAGATTTTTTTGATGAGTACTACAAGATGCAAGCTGGAAATGGGATTGGAGTGTATAGTGGACGGCGAGTGATGCCTAATATGAGAGGAAATGGACTTGGTAGTATTTTTTCAAGTATACTTAAATCCGCAGCACCAATGCTGAAAAGAGGAGCAATTAGTTTGGGGAAAAGAGCACTGTCTGTAGGTGAAAATGTAGCGCGTGATGTCATCGATGGACAAAGTTTTGCAGCGTCAGCAAAGAAGAGGGGGATGGCAGAGTTGAATGATCTGGGGGGAGATGTGCTCAATGCAGTCCGTCTAAATAATATGAAAAGGAGAAAAACAAAAGGTGGAAAGAAGAGGAGAGGTGTTGGTAAACGTGGCATATTTTAATAGCGGTAGAATCCGGTATAAAGACAGCTGAGCTTGATATCTATATTCATTAAGCGGTAACGCTTCAAGCAATCATCACTCGCAAAAGATGGCTAGCCTAAATGGAACAACAGGTAATAAGTTGGAAGGTTCTTCCTACAACATAAATCCAACGTTGGATGTATTTGCTACGGAACCAACAAATATATCGGTAGAAAGATCGGAATATGTTGTCATCAGACCTGATAGGTTAGATCCTTATGGTAGTATTGAGTTAACCTTGTCAGGGAGCACTGAACATTACACAGATCTCTACAACTCGTTTCTGCAAGTTGAAGCCACGGTTGTTCAAGATGATGGAACCGATATTCAAGGTAATGATGATGATGCAGCTGTGTGGATGGGGGATTCAATGCATACATTATTCAGCGAGTTGAAAATGACGATAGAAGGAACCACTGTTGAATACGCTAACAACTACGGTTTACGCTCCTACTTTTCACAACTACTCGAAAACAGTGAAGAAAGAAAGAAATATCAAGGTAAGATGGAAGGATGGTTGTATGATGATTCAACTAGCAAAGACGCTGCTGATCACAAAACCGCTGATAAGAAAAAGAGGAGAGCTCTAATCATAGGTGGAAAGACAATAGAATTAACTGGAAAACCTCATCTCGCATTATTTCAGCAGAAAAAACTAATAATTCCAGGTCCTACTATGCAGCTGGAGTTTGAGCGCGCCTCTGGCAAACTAGCTTTGTTTGCTGCGAATGAGGCGCCTGCAGGAGGAGCAAAGATTAGAATTGATAAATTTGAACTTCATCTTTGTAAAGTTAAGGTGAATCCTACAATACAAAACTCCCAACTCAGTTTGGCGTTGGAAGGTCACAACTACATTTATCCAGTTGATCGAAAACGGATAAAACTATATGGAATTCGTGCTGGCGTTGCGCAGATTGACATCACTTTGGAAGAAGACAAACAAAAACCTAAACAAATTTATTTAGGTTTAGTTGATCACAACGCTATGAACGGACGTTTCGCCTTGAATCCATATAGAATGACACACGCTAATGTTGATAGTATTGTATTGAGAGTTGGTGATTGCCCAATTGGAAGGAGATTTGAACCAAATTATGCCAGAGGGATTTTTGGAAGAGAATATCATCAGTTTCTACATGCTACCGGAACTTTGCTTGAAGGTGATAGTCTTGGTATTACGAAAGAACAATACCTTGATGGTACTACACTTTATGGATTTGATTTGACTGGCGATTTTCTTAAAGAAGGATTTCACTCTATGAAAAATGTCACAACAAGTGTGGAAATTCATTTTAGTACTAACACGGCTGATGGATTATCCCTGGTAGCATACTTTGTAAAAGACGGTGTGTTGGAGATGGATAGCATTCTTCAATTAACTATCGGGGGAGACGCAGTGCTTTAAACAGAAAGTTAGAGATGAATACCATGCAAATTCGTTCGATCTTATCTTCAGACGTTTTATGTCAAAGCGTAGGGATTCATGTTGGAGCTAGAGAACAGTTTTGAAAGCAAATTTGCAATTTTCCAACAGGATGTTTCGTATTCAACACCCATTATTCTCACCAACCTGGAGAGCATTGGTTGGCTGTGTACGCTAATGATTCAGAGGTAGATTTTTTTGACTCGTTTGGACGTTCTGTTTCCTTTTATCCAGATGTAAATGAAATACTAAGTATTCATGGAGGATATGAAACAATACAAAGTAATGAAACACAACTACAAAATTTTTTGTCAACTGTATGTGGCAATTATTGTGTATACTTTTGTTTACTGAGAAGTAGAGGGTGGAGTATGGATGAAATTGTTAGAAGTTTACGAGATATAGGAGATAGTGAGATGAGAGATCACTCAATACGGAGATTTATCATACAGACATATCCTAACTTCGAGTTCATACAAGATAATACAGTAGAAGGGATAGATGGAGTGCATATACAAGGAACTAATTTACTAAGTAAATTGTTAAAATAAATTATTATACTTGATTTTTATTTGTTATAACAAATAAAATGAATTAAATACAACTTATCTCATTATTTACGCTAAACACTACAGAACCTATAAAAACTATTATTTTGTAATGTTTCAAGCAAGAAGTAAATAAGTTCTTCTCATTTTCTTTCTCAGGAGCGCTCTTTAGTTATATCTAAAAGACATAGTAACTAATGACTCTATCATACATAGTTATATGAATTAATTTTACAAAAAATACTTCGGAACTTTTTTTTAAAATAGATATGAAACTTACCATCATAGAAGACGAGTCACATCCTTTGTGTTATCGATTAAGACTCCGATGTGCTGTTCTGGACAATTCTCTTTTTCATTTTCATCGAAGTAGGAGAGACAGGTGTGTTGCAGCAAAGTATCAAACAGTTCTGAGGCTTGAATGAAAGCTTGAAGAGCCGAGAGTAGAATGATATCATAGGAAATCATGTTGTTCGTATTTTGTCTTAGTCCTTTGAATACAATTACACCACTTTTTTCAGCCACCACAGATGAAGCTATTTGAGCAGGGATGCTAAGATCTCCAATCAATAGCTCTCCATTCACCATGCATCTGTAATTAGCCACTATAATATCGGCAGTCTTGTTCCAACGAGTATCACATTTTCTTAGCATTCCAGGATTCTCATAAGCTATAACACTTCCTGGCAGAAAATCGTGTAGGTGAGCGACACTGAAATAAGCACAGGCCTACTGCAGAAAATTTGGTGGAATTTGGACCATTTTTCGGAATTTTATGTTGTGTTTTGTTGTTGGTGTGTTGAAGGTAAGTCATGATTTCACACACCTGTCTTCACGTGCTGGTCTGCTGACTCAAAAATAATTTGGGCAGCACCCCACCAAGAAATCACCAAAGATTATACCCTCTGGGCTGTCTATACTGACCTTTTTTATTCCAATCTGACCACTACCTGAGAAGCAGCAACCGCGTGTTTCCAAAGTTTTGCTTGCAAATGGCCTGTCACGCAAAATCTCTTCACATCACCCGAGTCTCCTAAACTGGCAAGTCCTAGTTTACGAGGGGGTGTGCGGACACTCATCTCAGCTTTAACATTATTGGTAACTCGTAAAAGCCCGCGGGAATTTTTGTCAGAATATACAAGAGGGGCTTCAAGAATTTGCCAAAAAAATAAACGATACAGCCTTTACGTACTGGTTGCATAGACCGAGCGCTCTCGTCGAACAGTTGAGAGGCGATAAAATGATTAATTATCACCGGGCGCATCGTCTATATTTTTTTCCCGGCAGTAATGTGTTGTGGGTCCTCACAATATTAATACGGGTTAATACGCGAGCCCGTAGTTGCAAAGTTGAGATGAGGACTTTCCGTCACCCCCGTGTGTTACGATTTGTTATTTTAGGAAACTCGGGTGATGTGAAGAGATTTTGCGTGACAGGCCATTTTGCAAGCAAAACTTTGGAAACACGCGGTTGCTGCTTCTCAGGTAGTGGTCAGATTGGAATAAAAAAGGTCAGTATCGACAGCCCAGGGGGTATACTTTTTGGTGATTTCTTGGTGGGGTGCTGCCCAAATTATTTTTGAGTCAGCAGACCAGCACGTGAAGACAGGTGTGTGAAATCATGACTTACCTTCAACACACCAACAACAAAACACAACATAAAATTCCGAAAAATGGTCCAAATTCCACCAAATTTTCTGCAGTAGGCCTGTGGAAATAAGCCTGTATTTGTCTCAAACTCTTGCCGTACAATGAGTTGAATGGATCGTTGATCTTTCGATTACATCCTTGAGATTCAGCGGTACGAAAAATCGCATCTCCTGTCTTTCCTTCTCCCATATAAATTAAAACAATTGGACGTGTTTGCTTAGCTTTATTAACAAGCAGTCCTATTTCGGTTGAAACATCACTCTTCACCCGAGTTCTCTTGTTATCCTTTCGGTAGTTGTAAATGATGACACACTTTGATTCATCACTAAATTCAACAGACAACACCTCCATAACTGTTGGTACTGGTAGTTCGCAGATTTCCATGGACTCTTCAAGTTGTTCTAGACTATCTGGAGAGAGAGAGTTTATTAACCCGGCGCTCTTGTAGGTGAGAGTGGTTAGTTCATTACTTCCAGCATCTTGAAAGGGTATTCTGACGTGACGAAAAAGCGTTTTGTCTCCAACATCCGTCAAAGCTGGTTTTTTGCACTTCAAGCCAGTTTCAATATCATCTTTTGTCAAATCAATGAAAGATCGTTTCCTCATCGATGTTCTTTTTGAAGACAGCTTGTTAGTAGGAGATGTGAATGAAGTAAAATCTTGTTGGGATTCTGGTTCATCAACCACCAATTGACTTTCTGCCATATCAAAGATAGGAGAAGGTGATGGGAAAAGGGTTTGCTGGGATCCTGCTTCTTCATTCATCGGTTGACTTCCTTCGTCTTGAGTATTCATTCTAAAACAACAAAACATTTTGTTTAATTTTTCGTAATTAATTTTAAAAGATCATAAAGATCATAAACCTTCAGCTAGTAGTGTTAGCTAACAGAAAATAAATATTTTTACTCTTACCTTTATAAAGAAGATGAGCTCCTAGTTGTTGCAATGGAAGGTTTAGTAGATGTTGCTTCTCCGCTAGCCGTTGTAGAACTGGATGCTTTCTGTGTGAAAACAGTGGCTCTTAAATAGGTAAAGTTGCACTGATTAAATCCTATGAATCAACATTTTTTCACGCGAGTACAACCCAATGCTTTCGCGGGAATAAATAATTTATTTTCACACGAATGGAAACCGTTGCTTTCGCGGGAATAACAATTTTATTTTCACGCGAATACAAACCAATGTTTTCGTGGGAATAAATAACTTATTTTCACGCGAATGGAAACCGTTGCTTTCGCGGGAGTAAACATTTTATTTTCACGCGAATACAAACCAATGTTTTCGCGGGAATAAATAATTTATTTTCACGCGAATGGAAACCGTTGCTTTCGCGGGAATAAACATTTTATTTTCACGCGAATACAAACCAATGTTTTCGCGGGAATAAATAATTTATTTTCATGCGAATGGAAACCGTTGCTTTCGCGGGAATAAACATTTTATTTTCACCCGAATACAAACCAATGTTTTCGCGGGAATAAATAATTTATTTTCACACAAATGGAAACCGTTGCTTTCGCGGGAATAAAAATTTTATTTTCACGCGAATACAAACCAATGCTTTCGCGGGAATATATAATTTATTTTCACGCGAATGGAAACCGTTGCTTTCGCGGGAATAAAAAAATTTATTTTCACGCGAATAAAACAGGAATATTTCACGCTAATAACACTATTCTGATAGAGTTTTCGCGTGAGTGTTTTTAATGGTTATAAGCTAAATGAGTAGGAGTGGCTTATACTATATAAGAACAGCTCTCTCTGCATAGAAATCATTCTCTCCAGCAATAAAGCGTCAACTACTACAGCTGATTTCATCAACTACTACAGCTGATTTCATCAACTACTACAGCTGATTTCTTGGTGATAAGGTAAGAATTAATAGAAAAACTATTTAATAGAAGTTAAAAATGTAATTATTTTACAACACTGTTTAATCATCCTATACTAATACTTAACATTTTATTTTAGTTCATTATGAGTTCAAAAAGATACACAATCAAAGACTACCTCCCAAAGATATATCATAGCTATATTAAAGAAAATGTCGAAGTACAGGAAAAGACTGGATATCGCTTGACATTACAAGCTATATTATTATGTATGACACAGCATTTGCTAACTGTAGCTTCTTTACATGGAGAACTTTCACCGGTACAATACCGGCCATACACTACACATAAATACGTTGACAATCCAGTAGAAGTATTTAAGCATATGACTAAAAACAATTTTCAAACAGTTGTAAAAATGTCAAAAACTGTCAGTGTTAATGATTACTTAAAGAAAATTCAAAGAAAAGTGTGGAATAAAGAGCTCACTCAAAAATTGAATTCAATACAATGGACTAATGAATTATCATATCATTTTCAATCAGATATATGTAGATACATACAAACGGATGAAAATCTCTCATCATCCGTTTTTTCATTCGAAATGATATTGGAACTGTTTCAATCTCATAATATTTAATATGTACTCTTTATGTATTCCTACTTATTATACAATAAATGTAGATAATCATATATTGATTCATTTTTAATCAATGCATTTATTCAATGTAGATGTATCTCCTCTCTCCTCTCTCTCCTCTTTTCCTCTCTCCTCTCTCTCCTCTTTTCCTCTCTCCTCTCTCTCAAGATACCATATGAGTTTGAATTATGTGAAAAAAATTATCAAAACTTAAATGCCATACATTCAAAATCTATATGCCATATAAGTTCAAGTTAAGTAAAAAAATAATCAAAACTCAAATGCCACTTAAATGCCACTCAAATGCCACTCAAATACCCCTCAAATAAAATGCAGTATTAACTCGGCGAATTCATCCAACGCCGTAACCCATTGCATTCACCCGAAGTCAAATCCACAAAAAAACACTTGGTAGGGAGATCTGCTCATATATTACTACTACTGGGGTCAGGTAACACTACGATCAGGTAACACTATGGTCAGGTAACACTGTGGTCAGGTGACACTGTGATCAGGTAACACTATGGTCAGGTAACACTGTGGTCAGGTAACACTATGGTCAGGTAACACTGTGGTCAGGTAACACTGTGGTCAGGTAACACTATGGTCAGGTAACACTGTGGTCAGGTAACACTATGGTCAGGTAACACTGTGGTCAGGTAACACTGTGGTCAGGTAACACTGTGTTCAGGTAACACTGTGGTCAGGTAATACTGTGGTCAGGTAACACTGTGGTCAGGTAACACTGTGGTCAGGTAACACTGTGGTCAGGTAATACTGTGGTCAGGTAACACTGTGGTCAGGTAACACTGTGGTCAGGTAACACTGTGGTCAGGTAACACTATGGTCAGGTAACACTGTGGTCAAGTAACACTACTACGGACATGTAGTATTGTGGACAGATTGTATACACAAACCAATCTAATATTTGGCTTACCTAGAAATGAGTTGAATCAGCTTATCATGTTGGGGTGCGTTCTCTAGGTACTCATCGATATCTTGTACCGGACATTCTATCTTAGCTGGCCACCAGTTTATAGCTTCTCTTGTTTCGTTTCTTTTATCTTCTTCACCGTTCCATTTCTGTTGTCTTAAATCTATCCTAGCCAGTGGATCTACACCATTACACATGGCGCAATATATATTCTTGTAACTCAGTCTATTTGCCACCCCTCGTACCGGCCATCTTTGTAGTGACACATCTAGATATATATTGACGGCAAACTAATTATTAGTGGAAATACTAATATAATTAATCTACACTTGATAAACAATCGATTAATTGACAATTGTGTTAGATTAATTGTCAATCAAAAGATTAATTAAGTTATTTACACAGTTTATTAATAACCAAACAAGCAACTAGTTTGTTTTTTAATCAATTAAAGAATAATGTTGTGTTATTTTAATGAGTAGATTGCATAAAATACTAAATATTTTCATTATTTGAAACCGAATTAAACAATAGAATAGTTTTCAAGATGGAAAGTCAGCAAATTTGTTTTTTCATTTTGAACAATAAAATCATTTTAACCAATTTCTGCTTTCTGTCTATGATGCACTTTGATTGGTATAATAAATTGACTCATATATCAAAATCCAATCTAACGCTTCGACAAAACAACAACTTTAAGCCTCCAACAAAAACTAGTTGATATACTCAAGTATTAACAGCTTTTAAGCACTCCGTCATTTAACTACAAATTTCCAAAACTAAGTCATATAAACCATGAAAATGTTTATTTTTTTGTCTTTAAAAAATTCATGTCTGGTAAGTTTTGGACTCCAGGCAAATTGGTTTGCACTAAAATTTTTATTTTAACATTAATTTTCCACTTTTACCAAATACAAAGTTCTGTTTTAATCAATTGCATTATCAAAAGTTTGTTCAATGTTAAATTTATTAATACTTTTGGTGTCATCAAAGTTCTCAGGTTTTTAAATAATACCTGAAACCTGCACAATACAACCATTTCATTTATGTAATTTTATATCACAACTATAAAAATATGGCTAGCCATTGCTCTCACCTGGTAATCCTCCTACGGACTCGCACAGGTTCACAAGTTTTAAGTTCTTCGTTGCTTTAGGGCATTTGTCTACTATGTAGTACCCACCATGACACGAAAATGTACCAGCAGCAAGCTGTTCTAGAGGTCGTGTAGGGGTCATAGTACAACAATCACCGTAGAACTTACATCTGTTGAAGCCCTTCACATCATACTGGAGACACGCACCCTCCATCAGTTGTGTTTTTACTACGTCTGTGGTGTTTGAGAGTAGACCGAGATAAACTTCTGTAGGTACTTCATTCCACATGAGAAATGCCCTTAGCGTACGGTCTGAATACTCAGCCTGCGATTGACTTAAAACTACAAGTAATGTATAAAGTACTTGAGATATCTGACTTAGACGTAACATGTTGATGTGTGATGCTGAATATTTGTTGTGACACTTGCCTTCATTATTTTATGCTAAACAGTCAACATTTCCTGTGAAATACTGTAAGATTTGCATTTCTCTAATTTTTTATTCAACTTCACTCAAATCAACTGCCTGAAATTTTTTACGTTATGCAACTCTATGGATGTATTTTCTGTTTCTGCAATCTATAACTCTATGGCTATATCTTTAGTTACTGCAGTCTATAACTCTATGAATATATCTTCAGCTCCTATAATATGCAACTCTAAGGACATATCTTCAGTTCCTCTAATCTATAATTCTATGGATATATCTTCAGTTTTTGCCATCTATAGCTCCATGGATATGTCTTCAGTTACTACAATGTGCAACTCTATGGATCTCTGCAACATCATTACACAAGGTACATTATCTAACTCCATAGATACCCCTTTAGTTTTTACAAAATACTATTCAGAGCACTCTTTTTCTTTTTCATATGTTGCTTCCATATAACTTGTCCATGTTATACTTTTTAAATATATAAATAAAACAACACTAATACATTTTTTTACATGAATTGTGAGAAAGAGTTTTAAGATTTGTGTTAATTAATTAGCTAGCTGTATAGCTGACCAATTGACACTAGCAACGTAGAGTTGCTCATCATGTTTGTTTAGTGTGGAGTTGTCATCCCTGCCCACTAATAGAATATTAAAAAAAATTAATTTGATTTATACCCCACAAAACTCTGTTTTTGTATTTTTTACTTTTAAAAGTAATTTCCAAAATTTAATAAACTTTTTTCTTTTTTAAACTTTTCATCTTTCCATCTGTGGTATGAGTGTTGGCTCACCTCATTTCTGTTACCACGGTGACATATATGTTACCATGGTGACATATATGTGTACACTGGTATGTTGGATATAATTCCGCCTTAGCCATGTTTTTAGAAGCAATGACACGAGTGTCCAGATAATAACTTGAGGCTTAAGCCTGGTTCACATACATGTCGTAAGTGCTCGCATGCCAGCGCAGATCGGCGTGCGAGCGCTTGTGATATATCTGAACCCAGAATTTACACAGCTCATACGGCGGCGCACGCTATCGCAGAATCTCGCATGAAAGTTCAGCCAGACAAACTTTCCTGCGCTGTCGTACGACAGAGCGTACCATTTTCTTGCCTTCTTTCTCAAAAACCACAGTCAGGTAAAGGCTATTCAAGTAAACATTAGTGACATCGAAAAATTATAATAAATCATAGAATTATTATTGTTTTATTTATAATTATTGTTGTTAAATATTATTATTTATTATTAATTTTTTTAAATGAAATATTATGATAGTTGATTTTAATGTATAAATGTATATACTTTCTGTAAGCGTTTATCTAATAGCAAAATAATTATATCATTATTAATTGAGATTGAAAAATTATATATGAAGAAGATAGTAGAAAAAATAATGATGCACTATTGAGCAATGGTTACAATTTAAATTGAAAATTATAATATAATATTTAATAATAATATGAGTAACAATATGATAAAATAAGAAGTAATAAATGTATCGATGTTATTGAGCAACAATAATTAATTTAGTATACATAATCGTTGGTCAGTGAAGGGGGGTTTTAGGATTTTATTACCTCCCAGACAAGAGAGTAAATATACTTCTTGCGATTATAATTAATATGAACATGTATCTCACGCAGTCGTACGACAGTCTGCGCTGGCTGCGAGCACTTACGAATGTATGTGAACCAGGCTTTACAGCTTTTGTGGAGTAGATTACTTCTACTTTCCACAGCTACTGGCTGTAATTTTTTCTAGCTTGGTATTATTGTTTTCTCCCTGTAGTTCATCATCAGTCATAATATAGAGTAAACAATAAAACATGTTTTACTGATGTGAAATAATCAGACCTGCCAGCAGACAAAACGGAATGAACACCAGAAAGTTTCACTTTACATTATTTTCATATAATAGTTGGTAGAACGTTGCACCCATAGACGTATAACCTATAACCTATAATATGGGTTATAGGTCTATGGTTGTACCATAGAGTTATCTCCCCTTGTAGAGCGCTAACTGCAGGTCAAATAGAGCATGAACGAATGGTCACAAAATGATGTAATCGGTTTTTATATAATTAATGCAAACAATGAGAACAAGATAAAATGGGACCGTAGAACCAGTTTACTCCTCTATTATAATAGTTTCACGGCTCTAAACGATTTTCAAACAACTCTAAAATCCCTAAATGCTATTACTGGTTAACATTCTAGGAGGACAGGTAATTCTATGGCTTATGGAAAGCAGAAAAGGAAACATGCTACTCTGCAGAAAAAAAAACTGCCCTGCATAAGGGAAAACTTGTGCCCTACAGAAGGAAAAACTTCCGCTCATTTGAGAATGTGGTTAAACAATTGGTTTCTGTGAAATAAGTAAAAAATAACACCAAGACATAGAAAATATAGAATGTAACCTCTAGAAGGTATATAATAAACACACTTTTGGTATAGCTACTGAGAGATAATGCTGCCTATTCAATCTGGTATCAAATATAAGAAGCACAGAATGGATTGGTAAAGCTATCTCTTCAAATGGTGTTAAATTGAACAAACTAATATGATTAAGTGAAAGTGAGCCAGTGAACATCATCAGCTTTTTGAAGTCACATCTGAAGTTATATTTAAACTTTCTAGCATTTCAGGAAAGTTCATTAAACAGTTCATTTTCCGAACTATATACACTATACTCTCTAACTAACTATTTATAAATCTTGGGCGTCGTTTTTTATTGATTAGCTTCTGCTGGAAGCTTACTATTTTACGATGGGTTCAATTCACTTGATAGGAAGTTGTGCCCTCCTGCACTAATAAGGACAACTGCTCAAATGAGCTCCCAACCTACATAACGATGTATACATGGGATCTTAATCTGGAAGGCGTGCGCAGAGTCAGTAACTTTACTGAAAGAAAAATCTCACGCATCATTATATAATCTCTTTCAGTTTAGGAAAATTACAATTATTTGTACAATAAGTTATTGAATATTGCATGAGTTTATTAAAAATTCTTTTTATGTAAGGTTCTAAAGATTGTAGCGAATTTGTGACATATATTATGGTTAGATCAAATTTATTCGAAATTTTTTTTCCTGTAGAGTTCAGGAGTTATACAATTGATCACATGGGGGGAGGTTTAAATTTAAGACAGTCAAAAATAGTGCACAAGACAACCTGGTGCTACTGAAGGTAGGTACTTGATTACATTATTGAAGTGCTTTGGATTGTATAATTAATATCATTTGTAGTAAGTGTTTGACTAGTGTTTATTTGATAACTTGTCAACTATGACGCTTTAATATTATATAGCTTTTTCTGTTTATTGATTTTTTTCTGCACTCTGAACCAAAGGTGCCCAAATGAATGAAAACTTAATACGCCCAACAAAAATAATGGAAAACAAAAACTTATTTCACTACAAACAGCCGTAATGGGGACCCTGCAGAGGTGTTTCACTTTAGCGATGCAACCAGAAGTTGCTTAGTCGATCATTGAACTTGATCTCGATCATGACTTGCTTGACTATTATTCTGATGTGAGGAAATTTGAGCAAATAATATGACAAAAATGATGTTGTTGAGAAAGCTCAAAGAATCAATAAAGCTTTTGAAATCATTTTTTGAAAAAAATTTGGTTTATTCAATGAAAAGAAAATAATTAAATTTCATGTTTACGGTGGAACCATAATTTCGTGTTTCGGTTTTAATTGAGCTTGACGACGTAAACTAATGAAAGCGCACCCTCAACGATTACTGTGGTTTGCTTTGACAGTGCCGTTGTAGCTTTACAATTTTTGTTGATGGTGCATCGTCAGTATTATACACCCCTAACTTATGAGCTGCCGTGAATAAAAAACTGTTTCTTTAGTAATAGTTAAAATGAAGTGACTTTCGTTTTATTAGTATTGTTGGTGGAAAGTGGGCTTCCGGTTTCTTTAATAATAGCTCCGCGCAAAAATCTGCCGGGACCCCATTATATCCGAACTTGGGTGCAGTTTGATACAGCTTCCTGTTAAAAAAAGTTTTATACGGTAATGAATTTACTTATTGTCTCTTGTGAAACAAACTCATGTAAAAAGCAAAAAATCTCCTGCAATTATTACTCAAGAACTAAACAACTCAACAGGCCGGATGACCTTAACCAGTCACAAAAATGAATGAATGCAATGAATGTGAACAGAATCAGCCCTTTTACAGGTAGGCTAACAGGAAACTATTTACAAATTATATATAAAAGTAAAAGCACAGGAAGTAATTAGACCAATTAGAATAAACGTATAAATAGCGAGCAAATCATACTAGGAATAGGGGTTAAAAGTAAATGGTGCCAAGTGGCTAAAGGGCGGAGTCCTGTCTCCATTGGCCAATCATAGGCTCTGTAGGGCTCCAAG
This sequence comes from Cryptosula pallasiana, assembly GCA_945261195.1. NCBI lineage: Eukaryota > Metazoa > Bryozoa > Gymnolaemata > Cheilostomatida > Cryptosulidae > Cryptosula > Cryptosula pallasiana. The sequence continues at coordinate 38,022,677 of OX183136.1, forward strand.
GCTGCATCTAGCTTGTGGTTGTTATTTCCGTCATTCCGAGGAAGGGTACCTGCGGTTCTTGTTCTGAGTAGGATCCTAAGTGGTTGTATGGATCTTCTACTATGGCGGCCATCTTGTACCGGCCCTGTATCACCAATACCGGCCCTGCAGGAATCAATACCCGTCCTGCATGCTGTGCCACCTGTACAGTAAGGCATTCCACCAGTACAGCATCTTTGCGATGGCCATGGGTGGAACCCCAGCGCAATGAGATGTGGATGTTTGAGTGATAAACAACAAGTTTACCACTGTCATTCATCAAAATCTACCACAATAATTTGCCAAGTCATGACAGTTATTTTCTAGTTTCTAACATATCTGACAATTTAGTAACCAAGGCACTAATGCCATTGTATATTGATGATCTGCAGTAAAATGACTTGTAGCAACTAGGCTATCGGCTACGTTGGTTATTATTCTTACAGTTTTATCAGTCCAAGTAGCACAAAGTTGAAAAATAAGAGAAACTTGCCCAGTTATAATTATTTTTTTTGTCATAATATATATTTCAGTCATAAAATGGCTACAAAGATGGCTGCCACCGCACTGACTAAAAGCTACGTAGACACACAAGATCCACAACATCCCATACAAGAAGATCTGGTGATGTATGATCACTTTGAGAAAGCCAGAAGTAATGGAGTGGTGGGAGAGTTTGTTAACCTGGAGACTAAAGAGAGAGTGACAACAACAGAAGTAATGGAGAAGGTAAATAAATAAGTAATATCTACTTGCCTAAAGCTTTTCTGTTTCTTGGCCAACTTTTAGCTGATGACACTTGCTCAGATAGGAGTACAACCCCAAAAGTTTGGCATGTAATTTTAGTACCAATTGAATAAAGTAAATTAGTTGTTTCCTTTAAAGAAAACAACTCTATTTTTATGACAAACTTGTCGCTTTTAGAAAAAAGATTCTGTTAGAAACAATTGTTAAAGAAATAATGAGAGCATAAAGCTGCTACCAGAAAGGAATAAAAAAGATTGTAAGAAATTTATAAGTTTGTAACAGTCTAAATTTGGTATCCATAACAATAACTTAGGTGTTGGTGGCTATTTCAATCTTTGTTTTGATAATTTATCAAACTTGTCTAAAGAAAAATCTGGTATTTATTATGTCTAAACAATCAAGATTTATATAACATTTAATTGAGCAATTGTCAAATGGCTTTCGTAAACGAACGTCTACAATCTCCACTCAAAAATATCACTGGTATTGTATGCCTTTGCACCTTCAATTTGGAATTACCTGCTCCTTACATATTCTTGGTTGAATTATTGATTAAAGAGAATGACGCATCCAGCCTCGTAGAGTCACATGATGTTAATTATGTGTTCAGGCAGACCAATACGCTAAAGGTATGCTAGCTATTGGACTTGTGCCTGGAGAAGATACCTTTGCTGTGATTGGCTGTTCTACATTGGAGACAGCCAATCTCTTTACTGCATGCGCTGCTATTGGGGTAGCCTTCGCTGTAAGTTTATATATTATAGTACTTAACATAATATGTATTATGGTACATTAAAGGGAAAATTTTCATGATGCTTTCAACTATTTTAATTCTTTACGTACATTTACCTGATTGTATAAACACCTACACAGAGAAACAAACCTGTAAGCACGTAAATAATTAAATATAATTTAATTATTTACCTTTTACTTTTCAAACTTCCTGTACAGATACAACGCCATTCTGGTAAAGTGAAAATTGTTATTGCTCTCTTTTGATTTTTAATGTTAAAAACCTATCTCTCAAAGTAATCATAAACTTAGTTAAAAACTTTTTTATCTACAACTACGTTACCTCCCTACAGCATCCATATGCCTTCACACCCAAGGATGTCTCCATAACAACTATACTACCTTATATGGAACCAAAAGTTGTAGTTGTTGGTGAAGGAGCCGGAGGTACTACTTGTACTGCTTTCTTGGAACTTCTTCAAGAATCAGACACCAAACCTTCTTGTGACAAGTAAGTTGTTTGTATTTCAACTATACATGAGTATATATTGTCTTACAGTAGCTGTTTCTCTCTATGACATTATGTTACAGGTTACCATTTATAGAGCATATATTCTATGACAACTCATACAATGACAGATCACCTGCACACAAGTGTCTAAAACCTTTAAGTCAGCTCATACAACTTGGAAGTGATGTCACTGATGAACAACTGAAGGAAGCTAAAAATTCTGTCAAACCAGAATACAGATTGCATCACTTGTTCTCTTCTGTGAGTTGAACTAATTGGTATATCTATTTTGTATCTGGCCGAGCGGCAGTCAAACTTTATGATGTGAGCCTCATTTTGATCTGAAACCTGATCACTTTGAGTCGTTTATTATTTTATCCTGTCAAATGACACTATCACAAGTTCAAAGAAATTCAAAACTGTTAATTGAAAACTTTAATAAAAAAAAGCTGAATAAATCATTATTTCGCCATAAAATCATCAGTTTTTCTTTCACAATTCGCAGTTATCTTCTCATTGGTTCCATAAATTTGTAGGGAAGTACAGGACAACCAAAGTGCATAGCTCATACACACAGGGGATTGGCTAATGAACTGTTACAGCTGAGAGCAGACAATGTTGAGGTAAGACAACTCCACTTATGTTTAGCCGTAGCCCATCTTCTTCTCCAGATGAGTCTTTTGTTAATTTTTCACGTAAAGTAATGTCATTTTATTTATTATTTAGCAAAACTTTGTTTAACCTCCATAGTATATACGATTCACATTGCAGCCAGTGCTGACAATGAACATGAATTGGGATGAAATGATCAGCTATGCTTGCATTGCTTGGACTCTGGCTGGTAAAATCTCTAAAACTGTGTTTATCATGGATATCGGAGGTGATGAGTCACCTGAAGAGGCAGCCACGGTATTCACCAAAGCAGCCATAGATGAAGGGTACGATTTCCTGTTTTAATTGAGTGACTAATATGCCTTTTCACTTATTTCACAAGCGTTTGTTGTGCCTGTGTGGTGATTGATAAAAATCAATCAACAATGTTTTTGTTATTAACTTGGAGATCTGCTTGTTTAACAAGCCAGAACTTTGTGAAATATGAAAACATTGTTGTAGGATTCAGTACTTTGCACTGCCGGGCTCTGTACAAAATATGATCAAGTGTTCTGTGTTAGAAAACAACATAGAGTTTCCACCCATTAAACTCTTTCTAAATGGCTCACAGATTGTCTCCAGAGGATTTAAAGAAAGCCTACAAAGTGTATTCAAAGGAATCCCATTTGTGAGTTGAAGTCTTTCTATTCTTTTTATGCTCAGTAAAGCTGCATCATGACTCCAAAGATTATGTTTCTTAAAACATTGACTTCATCGAGCAAAACAGATATAATGCATGATCAGCAGTAACCTTTTATAGGGTTTACCACCAAAATATCAAGCACTCTCAAAAGACTGCAAATCTTTGTATTGATTGTTATGCAGATAAGTTTTTTCCATGCTAAAGTTCTTTCAATATCGGCTTTGTCAAAAGATCCGAATGCTTGAAATTAATGCACTCGAACATATTATTGTAGACAGCGTATGGTATGTCAGAAACATTTATAATAGCTTTTACTACTCTTGGAGACACAGAAGAAGATGACGAAGCCAGAATGCAATCTAGACTGTATCCAAAACCTAATACCAAGGTTAGACCTAAAAGCTATTATGATTGGCTTGAAATTTTTATTTCGTTTTGATTCACACATTGCAAAAATTTTCACTGTTACTACTGATGCTGTGAAACTTAGATGGTCATATGAAGTAACCAGCAACTGGCTCACAACATCCCAGCTGTCTCAATGCCATGGTAGGTTTATACCACTGCTTTTTGTCAGCAACGCCCCCCCCCCCCCCCATGTTAACCCAAATACAACATTGGCCTTATTTAAACTGCGTCAGCTCTACTTACACCGAGTCAGCCCTACTTACACTGAGTCAGTCCTACTTACACTGAGTCAGTCCTACTTACACTGAGTCAGCCCTACTTACACTGAGTCAGCCCTACTTACACTGAGTCAGCCCTACTTACACTGAGTCAGTCGTACTTACACTGAGTCAGCCCTACTTACACTGAGTCAACCCTACTTACACTGAGTCAGCCCTAGTTACATTGAGTCAGCTCTACTTACACTGAGTCAGTCCTACTTACACTGAGTCAGCTCTACTTACACTGAGTCAGCTCTACTTACACTGAGTCAGTCCTACTTACAATGAGTCAGCCCTACTTACATTGAGTCAACCCTACTTACACTGAGTCAGCCCTACCTGCACTGAGTCAGCCCTAGTTACATTGAGTCAGCTCTACTTACACTGAGTCAGTCCTACTTACACTGAGTCAGCTCTACTTACACTGAGTCAGCTCTACTTACACTGAGTCAGTCCTACTTACAATGAGTCAGCCCTACTTACACTGAGTCAACCCTACTTACACTGAGTCAGCCCTACTTATATTGAGTCAGACTACTTACACAAAATCAGTCCTATTTACACTGAGTCAGCCCTACTTACACTGAGTCAGCCCTACCTGCACTGAGTCAGCCCTAGTTACATTGAGTCAGCTCTACTTACACTGAGTCAGTCCTACTTACACTGAGTCAGCTCTACTTATACTGAGTCAGTCTTACTTACACTGAATCAGCTCTACTTACACTGAGTCAGTCCTACTTACATTGAGTCAGCCCTATTTACACTGAGTCAGCCCTACTTACACTGAGTCAGTCTTACTTACACTGAGTCAGCCCTAGTTACATTGAGTCAGCTCTACTTACACTGAGTCAGTCCTACTTACACTGAGTCAGCTCTATTTACACTGGGTCAGCTCTACTTACAATGAGTCAGCTCTACTTACACTGAGTCAGTCCTACTTACATTGAGTCAACCCTACTTACTCTGAGTCAGCCCCTACTTACACTGAATCAGCTCTACTTACACTGAGTCAGCTCTACTTACACGAAGTCGGTCCTACTTACACTGAGTCAGCCCTACTTACATTGAGTCAACCCTACTTACTCTGAGTCAGCCCCTACTTACACTCAATCAGCTCTACTTACACTGAGTCAGCTCTACTTACACTGAGTCAGTCCTACTTACACTGAGTCCGTCCTACTTACACTGAGTCAGCCCTACTTACACTGAGTCAGCCCTACTTACACTGAGTCAACCCTACTTACACTGAGTCAGCCCTAGTTACACTGAGTCAGCCCTATTTACACTGGGTCAGTCCTACCTACACTGAGTCAGCCCTACTTATATTGAGTCAGCCGTACTTATATTGAGTCAGCCCTACTTACACAAAATCAGTCCTATTTACACTGAGTCAGCCCTACTTACACTGAGTCAGCCCTACCTGCACTGAGTCAGCCCTAGTTACATTGAGTCAGCTCTACTTACACTGAGTCAGTCCTACTTACACTGAGTCAGCTCTACTTACACTGAGTCAGCTCTACTTACACTGAGTCAGTCCTACTTACAATGAGTCAGCCCTACTTACACTGAGTCAACCCTACTTACACTGGGTCAGCCCTACCTGCACTGAGTCAGCCCTAGTTACATTGAGTCAGCTCTACTTACACTGAGTCAGTCCTACTTACACTGAGTCAGCTCTACTTACACTGAGTCAGCTCTACTTACACTGAGTCAGTCCTACCTGCACTGAGTCAGCCCTAGTTACATTGAGTCAGCCCTACTTACACTGAGTCAGCTCTACTTACACTGAGTCAGCCCTACTTACACTGAGTCAGCCCTACCTGCACTGAGTCAGCCCTAGTTACATTGAGTCAGCTCTACTTACACTGAGTCAGTCCTACTTACACTGAGTCAGCTCTACTTACACTGAGTCAGTCTTACTTACACTGAATCAGCTCTACTTACACTGAGTCAGTCCTACTTACATTGAGTCAGCCCTATTTACACTGAGTCAGCCCTACTTACACTGAGTCAGCCCTACTTACATTGAGTCAGCCCTACTTACACTGAGTCAGCCCTAGTTACATTGAGTCAGCTCTACTTACACTGAGTCAGTCCTACTTACACTGAGTCAGCCCTACTTACACTGGGTCAGCCCTACTTACACTGAGTCAGCCCTACTTACACTGAGTCAGCTCTACGTACATTGAGTCAGTCCTACCTACACTGAGTCAGCCCTACTTACACTGAGTCAGCCCTACTTACACTGAGTCAGCTCTACTTACACTGAGCCAGCCCTACTTACACTGAGTTATCCCTCCACAATTTCCACAAGTTAGCTAGTTCAACTTTCAGACTAAACTGACTGCGCAGACTCCAACAAACAAATATACTTATAACATGACATAGTCAAACACTCTACACTGTACAAAACAGAGCATGAAACCATGTGCAGCAAACTGCCGCCAGACAGTGCATTGTCTGGAAGGAAGTCATCTTTAAAGATATAAATATTTAATGTAAAAAGTCATAGTTAAATTTACAATAATTTGCACTATCACAACTATCCAATGTAAAGTTGATTGCATCGCTACATGCTCAACCAAACGGTAAGTTCTTGTTACATCACTGTTATAGCCTTGGCTCCACTCTATGCTCTAATCAATGGTTTCTCCTCCGATAGCTGAGGCCCTCCAACATGAGTGCGGTGTTTGTTTATTTTGCATCATTGATTAGTCGGCTGCATGATTAAGCCGCAGAGTGATTGTTGTATCTCAGTGGTAACTAGACGGCACTCAGTGGCAACTTGTTCGCTCTTTTATGAGAATAAGTTGAACTCCTGAAGAAGTGGGGTGGTGTGCAAAGTAGGCGTGTAGTAAAGATGAGTGGTAGCTTGTATGGTAGAGATCAGTGGTATCTTGTATGGTAGAGATTAGTGGTATCTTGTAGGTAAATCATGGAAAGTGTGTGTTTGGTTTCTGAGAGTAGAATTTTCCTCTGCAGTTCCCTCTTTATAGTGCCAAGGTTAATTCTACCTGGTGGCTTATGTTCCACAGTGTTATAGCCAACCCAGGTGGAGCAATCTACAGCAATATATGAAAAATTCCCGCAGAAAAGAAAAAATTATCAGCAGATTTTTAACATATTTTTAAAAGACTGCAACAGTTCATGTTGTACATGTATTATATATATTGCTGTGTTCATTGTATACTATATATTACAGTTACGTATAGTGGACGGTAACAATGAAATAGTAGACATAGGGAAAGATGGAGAAATACAAGTACAAACATATAGTAGACTAAGGGAATACAGAAAACAAGAACAACTAACTAAAGATCTCTTCACTGACGATGGTTTCGTCAAAACTGGGTATGAAATACAGTGTTTGCAAGGTAGCCTTAGCATTTCATAAAAGTTTGTTTCATGGTAATTTTTTTTTTGATAAAAATATCACCAAGTCTTTTCAACTTCATTGTCATAGTATTTTTAGTTACAGCTTGCTTTCTAGAGACTTTCTCAGATTATTCCACCATTGACCATTCCTAATGGAGAAGACTTCAGTGTGGTAGAATTAATGTTTAAATTAATTCTGATCTCCATTGGGTGTAACTCTGCACGCTTTTCTTCTACCAAGTATAATATAAAAAAAACATCAATTTATTTCTGTAATAATAGTTTTGTTTAAAACTTGGGGTCTGCAAACTTAGCTCATTGAATAAAACATAATTGATAATCTTTCACTAATGGATTGCTTTTAGGCCAAAATTAAAATAAAGAATCCCTTTCATTATAACTGACTAGCTTCATATTATAAAATTGTCATTATGTACGATTTGTTTCTATATAAGGATTAATTTATAAATAATTTTGCAAGTCATTTTATTTTGGAAAACAGTGTAGTGATAGTGAGGAGTTGTTTTTCTCGGTGATTTGCTTGACAAACCATTGCATTGATGAAAATTGATTGAACCAATAACATTTATCTGAAAATAACTTTTATTCAACCATGTTGGTGTTAAAAGCTGATATCCTGTTCCATGCGAGGCCTCTTGAATTACAAACATCAATTATTATTTTTTTTTATTTTGTTCAAGGCACAAGTCACTACAACTTGAGCATCTCAAAATATTTTTCTAATACATTTCAAGCCTATGTTCGATGGTGAATTTGAACTCAGAGAGCGACTCAAGCCACCTAGCCACTTGACAAGTGGGTTCCAGGCGGCAACACAGCCACAACAGGGAGGCATGGTTTGTCTGAAGACGAAAGTGCTGGCCATAGAGGTATGGGCGGAAGTGCTTGACAGCCTTCACCACTGCCAATAGCTTTCCGTGTCACACAGTAGTTACGCTCCTGTGGACTGAATGTCTTGTTGTAATCGGCAATCACTCGCTCATCACTTTCCTGTAGCTGCGACAGCACAGTACTTACACTGGCATTGCTAGCATTGGTGTTTAAGATATACTGCAGCTTCGGGTCAGGGTAGCCTCGAACTGAGGCACAAATCATAGTCATTTTCAGCTGCTGAAAGGCGGTCTCTTGGGCTGTGGACCACTCCCAGGGAGCATGCTTACTAGTGAGATGAGTAAGTGGCCGTGCCGCTGTGGTGAAGTCAGGGATATACTGTCGATAATATCCAACAGTACCTAGGAAGTCCTGCAATCCTTTTAGCTCCGTGGGCGTTGGCCAGTGCTCAATTGCAGCAACTTTCTCCGGCTCCGTGGCCACTCCTGCACTGCTCACCACATGTCCCGGATATCGGACCTTCGACTTTAGCAACTCACACTCACTGGTCTTGAGTTTCAACTCGGCCTGTTGTAGACGCTGAAAGACCTCAGCAAGCCGTTGGATGTGAATGGAGAAGTTGGGAGCGATGACAATGATGTCGTCAAGGTAACGCAGCAGCGTCTTCCAGAGGAGGCCTCGCAACACCTTCTCCATCAGTCGCTGAAAAGTGGCTGGGGCTGAGGTGAGACCGAAAGGGAGATCCTTCCACTTCCACAGGCCTGTACGGGTGGTGAAGGCAGAGCGTTCACTGGCTTCTTCGTTGAGGGGGACCTGCCAGTATCCACTGACCAGATCCAGGGTGATGAAGAATCTACTTCCTGACAGGGCGTCCAGACTCAAATCGATGCGAGAAAGGGGGTAAGGATCCTGATGAGTGACTGCGTTCAGGTGCCGGTAGTTTATGCAGAATCTCCAGGTACCATCTTTCTTTCTTACTAGAACCACGGAGGAACTCCAGGCTCCTGATGCCGGCTCTATCAAACCGCGATCCAGCAAATTCTATACCTGTCTATCTGCTTTGGCTTCCTTCTCTGGGCCCAACCGATGGGATGGTCGTTGAATGGGCCGAGTGCGAGAGATGAGTGGAATGCTGTGTGCCACCAGACTGGTTCAGCCAACATCATGCTCTCTGGAGCTAAACACGCAGCATACCATTGTAGCAACTCAGCTATCTGCTGCACTTTGTATCTGTTCTTGCACTGCGGGCGGGCGGCTGAATACAGTTCAGAGGCGCGAGGGGGAACAAGCGAACAAGGAGAGTGTTTGGGAAGTACAGGTGCTGACATGGCCGCAGCGTCCGATTGCTTCACTTCTTCTGGATCCACTCCTCTGTAATGGCCCACAGTACTGCCCACGTTCAGCTCCACTGGCTGAGCCGTCGGATTCATGCATCGCACCAGCACATGCCCTTTATTGTCCGGTTCATTGAGGTTGGCTGCAATGGGGGGGGGGGGGGGGGGGGCGGCCTCCCGGACACGATTCTATCCACGCAAAGAGTAAATAACTCTGTGTGTTTATATTGCACAAGATGGTGGATTCCGCACTGGGTGGTAATGTGGTGGGGCGGAGGACCTGGACCATGTTCATCAGTAGGGTGCCATTCTTGTTAGTGCAACCCATCTCTTTCCAGGCTACCACTATGGTGCACTCGCTGAACTTCAAATGGCAATCATGATCTGTGAGGAAAAGCATTCCTAAGATGGCATCCTCGCCCAGGTGGCTGACTACAAAGGAGACCGTAGTCCTTACATCTCGCAGACGGAGGGCAACTCTCACCATCCCATAGAAAGGGACCTGAGTGCCGTCGGCCATTATGCCATGGGATTCCCTTTCTTGTATTGACTGTCTCACTGCCTCAGGCTACTGGTTGAAAATATGCTTGGACAGAAGGTTGGTGGTGCAACCAGTAACAACAAGGAGAGTGACTGGCTTGCCTTCTAACTTCCCGGGAAAGAAGGAACTCGCTCTGTATGGTCTCTCTTCTTCAGCATTGGATAGGCAAGTGGGTTGAGCCTTTGTAGCTCGGGGAGGCGATGCTCTATTTTTAGGGCGTGAAGGGCGCTCTCGCGCGCTGGTAGGTGTGACTATCGTCTGGCGATCCTGAGCTTGAGTGGTTTTCCATTCCTGCGGGGTTGCAGGATGCATGGGAGGTGTCTCAGGTAATGGTGATATGGCTATGGGGGTCTGGGAAGGCTCTATCTCATTTGCTTCATCGTGTAACATGGAATAGTGGTTGGAGAGGGGGAGCTGCCACTTTAGCTAATCTAGTTTCCTTTCCTTCTTAGGGGGGATCTTGGAGATCCGGTAGTGGCGGCAAAAGGTACGGAGTCACCTTTCTTGTCTTTCTCTGGATCTTTCCTCTTGGTGGGAGGTCTAGACGTGGCGGTAAAAGACACAGGATTGTACTTCTCTAGTTTTGCTATCTCTGCTTTCCACCTTTCCGCCCTACTGCAGGTAGCCGGTTTGATAGCTACTGTGGGCACTTCTCGTTTCCCGACACAGGCTGCACTCTAGGTTTAGCGACGGCCTTTTGTCTCACGAAACAATCCTTACTTAGATGGCCCGCCTGTCCACATCTCCAACACTGGAGGGATGCCCACTGTGCTGTGTTAGGAAGTGTTGGCTCAATGGCAGGGTGGAAAGGTGCCACAGGAGAGCGGCATGCTTCAGACTGAATCCGAACAGGAGGAGTAGGAGACTGTGTCACTGCAGGATGTGCAGGGGTGGAGTGATGCGAGGGGGCATACACGGTAGGAGGGGAGGGTGTATGCACTGCTTGCTTCCACTGCCTCAGCTGTTGTATCTCAGTGACCATGTCCTGGACTGCCTATAGCAATCTGGTCGGTACTGCTGTCGGCTGCAGGGGTGGAGTGAAGTAACTCACTGGGGGTAACTGCTCCTGTCTGTATGTGAGTACTCTGTTTCTCTTAGAGCCTGGCTAACAACAGCAGTTAGGTAATGACGACAATGGATCATGGAGCGTTTATGGTATTCCTCCTTGGACTCCTTGTCGTTTCCTTCATCTTTTTCTATCATTCTAACCTTGGTGTTTGAAGACCCTCGTATGTGGAGGAACTCATTCCCGGCACAAACAGCTTCTTCAACACTCTGGGGGCTCACAGCTAGCAGATTACGCTGTAGATACGGGTGTCCCAGGGTAGACAGGAGCGTCTCCAACACCATTTTCTCTACATGTCTTGCTGTCAATTCTTCATAGGCAATCCGTACCAATCTCTCAACCTCGTTGGCATGTTCTTGAAGGGGAGTCTTTGGTAACTTCTTCATGTGTGCTAAGTTCTGTAAGACTTCACGGCGTGTAAAGCCAAAGCGAGCACGGATGTTTGTGAATACGGCCTGTAGGTTGTTAGGCCTGCCACAATCCACTGCTTCTTCACGGAGTGCTTCTCTGGTATGGAGTAGTGCCGTGTTGGTGTCCCATTTGTTGGCATCAGCAACTTCTATGAACTGAGTAATGAAATACTCTACGCCACCTTGGCCGTTGAACTTGGTCGGCTTGAAATGTGGTATAGGGGTAGGGGGAGAAGTACGAGGTTGCAGAGCGCCTTGCAATGTCTATGCTAGCCGGTCCAAAGCTGCAGCTTCGGGGGTGCCTGCTGGGGACCGTCCTGCATTTCTGGCTCTCTGTGCAGCCATCCAGGGGGGAGTGGCTGTATCTTCTCTCAGCAGGGTGCTCAGCTTTTTGAGAGGGCAGATCCTCTGGTAGATGACTGTACTGGCCAGGGGAGCTGTGGTGTTGGTAGCTCACTTCAAAGCAGGTAGTCTCTAGCTTTAACAGGGGACACGAGCACTGTACTCTCTCCACGCTGTAGGAGGAGCGTTCTGTCTAGTGGGGGGCTCGCGACAAGATCGGAATAGAGGGGGAAAACAGTGTCTATGGGGTGGTAGTGGGGTGGTCTACCGGATCACTGTGTAAAGGGAAAAGCACTGTTACTCGGGAGAAAGGGGAAAGAGTAAACAGTGAGTTTGGCCATTGGCTGACTATCCAACAGTCTCTGTCATTCACAAAAATAATCCCATCGCTGCCACCAATGTAAAGGTTTTCGTTAGGATCTCAAAATACCTTCATTGACACTGTTAGGGGTTGCCGGTATTGTGTTACAATACAATGATGCAGAGTGCAAGTAGACTAGGAGGCACGTGTCGTCTAGTGGTTAAAGTGCTTGCACTTCAATCCAGGATCTGGGGTTCGATTCCCAACATGGTTATCTGTGAGCAAGATATTTGGCTTCCTATATGCTCTGCCTGGTCGGATATGGGCATAAAAATAACGTGGTCCCTAGTTTGATTGCTCTCTCCATAATAACTATGGAGTCATGCTAGTAAAAGATCCCCCTCTGCCTTTTTGGAAGAGTAGCCGGTGTAACGGCGGGCATGGGTATAGGGTGCTGCTCACACAAGCTCCACTTATGAGACCCGCCTTTAGGGTTGCCCACGAGGCACAGCTGAAACAAACAAACAAACAGACTGGTAGCTTCGGCTCTCTGTGGAAGGCAATTAATTATAACTATCAAATGCTACCGGTACGGTAGTAATGTCCTTTATCATAGAAAGTAACAATAGATACGAACAGCAGGCGCTACCGGATGGTAGTAATGGCTCTCTGTTGTAAGAGATCTGTATAGCAGACAGATCTGGTAGAGCAAGGTATGCGAACTTAGTGTTACAGACAACCGGCCACACTAAATACACAAATTTCAGATTAATAATAATATATTATTAATTATACAAAACCTTGCGAAATAATAGTAAAACTTGATGTCCCTTAGATCACACACTAAGACGATACAAGAATATCACTGAATACACTTCTTAGAGCAACTAGACGTTATCTCAAGCAAAGCTTAACTAACTCTGAACAGTGGGCGATCTGCCTCACTATGTATGCAAAAAGACAACAGTTGAAAATGATTAGCTATGATTGGCTATACATAAGAGCAATTAGTTAGAGACATGAATCACAGCGGTGGTGGATTAAAAATATATAAAATAATACAAGCAGGTGCATTGAGGACTAGCTAGCCGCCAAATAACTCAATCGTTAATAATAATAAGAATAGCGCACTCAAAATGGTGTCACTCAACAGTCCATGGCTGGGTCCGTCCATCCATCCGCGGGTCCTTCGATCATCTGGCTCATCTGAGTAAGGATCTTTACTATGCTGGCAATCACGCTTGATCTTGTCTATACGCTCCATTGGCAAGCCACTGCTCATTCCATTCCATCGCAACTACTATGCTAATAGTTAGCAGGCACAATGTCGATCGCATGGCCTCTCTGTGCATTTCCATTACACAAGTCACTACACCTTGAGCATCTCAAAATCTTTTTTTAATACATTTCAAGCTAGCTAATGGTAAATTTGACTGTGCTCTTACAGAGACATGGGTGTCATGTACCCAGATGGTACATTTGTCATCAAAGGTAGAGCTGCTGACGCAATGAGATTCAAAGTACTTGGAAATGCGGTTTATCCAGCACCTATAGAAGAGGTTATGTCAAGATATCCCGGAATAGCTGATATATCGGTAAAGTTGTGTTTTCATTGACTAATTACTTGTTATTGCTATAAAAGCAAATATTGTAGAGCGATTGTACAAAGTTAAATATTAAATGCAAAAGATTTAAGTAATAGTAATGTCAATCAATAAACAAAAGTACCTGTATAAAAAATATTGTTCAGGATTGATTACCTTTTTACCTTTATTGTTTGATATTGGGACTAGAATGAGCATGGACAAAAATGCAGGCAGAGGTAGAATAAGTGTCGACCCTTCCTAGAATAAATGACGACTGTGCTATCGAACAGAAGTGTCTACACTCATTCTCAACAACATTTAGAATACCATTTCACAGCTCATTCCATGAGTTGTCTACTTTGATGCAAATGGAAAACTTTTACATTGCTGGAACGAAAGCCAAAATCTTCTTCTCTATAGCATAGCCAACATTCATTCCGGGTTAACCGGCAGTCATTTGCTCTAGTATAACCAGTTTCTTGTGATGAGTTTATGAATCCTATTGTGTGCTTCAGGTGATATCTGGTTTTGCCAATGACTTCTATGGTGATGAGGTGACTTTTTGTATCAGGTATGATAACGTAAAGTTTAGTTTTAATGCTATAGACAATGATGTCTACATAGAAACTCTTACAATATTTATTCATATTAAATGGCAATTTTTAAAAGGTTTACAATATTTAATATAGAAATTTCATCAATGTAGTAATGAAAATTTTCTAAGTTTCGCTGATGAAAAGTTGAAAACAATAGAATATATTTTTGTATTAAGGTTAGAAAATGGTGCAAATAAACCAACAGATACTGAGCTGATTGCGTACGGTGTAGAGAACGGGGTGAGTAGAATGAATTTATCTATTTATTTATTCACGTAACTGGTACTTTTCATCAATAACCAAGTCAACAAAAGTTTACGTTTTGTAAAAACAAAAATAACTAGATGTTGGAATTGTATTCACAAGTAAGGAGAAGAGTATTTTAGAAGGTAATAAAAAAAATACTAATCAATTCAATATGTCTGTATAAAGTAATTTACAGAAAAGATGAAAAAAAAAACAGCAAATAAAACTAAGTACTACTGAAGAGTTTTCGCTGTGCATACCTACCCACCCTAGTCAGTTGGTCAGTTTAGAATAAGCAGGTATTGTGTCTCTTTAGCTTTCAATTCGCTTGAATTGCTCTTATAAAATATTATTGTTTAGTTTTTTCTTACAGTTGGATGAGTCACAAAGGCCTTGTAGAATGATATTCCTAGACCACCTGCCTACAACTGCCAACTCAAGAAAGGTAAGCTATTATGTTGGTATGTTGAAATGTCATGTGACATGCATGTTACAAAAAGTTATTTTGTATCGGATTGCATTTTTAGTACCAGATTAAAGTCATGTGCAATACATTTTAAAAGCTTTAAAGTTTAGAAAATGGTGCGTAATAAACAATCTACAGAGAGAGTACACTAGTGAATTTGTCAATAATGTGGACCCCTGATAAGCTCACATTGGTATAGCATAATAATGAGCCCATTTGATACATTTTTGTCTTGATTTAAAGTTACGGCACTCATTATTACTTGCTACCTAATGTGCTTGACAGGTAAGCAAAACCTTGCTCAAAAAGAAGGTACAAGAGATGATTGAGAAGGATGCAGATTTGGGACTATGCGCTTGGTACAAAAACTTTCTACTTTTTTTGTCACCAGATGTGTAGCTCTGTGACACTACACTGGCTTTACTTATTGATTATTTATTATTTAGTTCATCGATTTGATAACAGTAATTTTATCTAATACATTACGCAACCTTCAAATAACTGTCTATGGCACTATCATGGTATAAGGACAAAGCTCACTACAAATAAAATGGTGTGAATGTGTGTGGTTGTCCAACTGTTGAATACATGAACTACGTGGTTTAATTTATTCCTGCGGATAACCAGCCGCTAGTTTAACTTTCTGGTTTATTGATGCCCAACAAGCCAAAATTTAAAAAACTCTTTATTCATACTTTTTGTGTATGGAAAAGCATTAGTTAACTACAGTGTGTGGGAGAGTCTGCATTGCATTTACAGCGATCGTATAACAAGCTCATCTAAGTGAGATATGGTAGTGGATTTTAGCTCTCCACTATTTAGCCACTAACAAGTTGTCACCAGGCAGACCTCCTGTCTGCTAACCCAACAGCACAGTCAGCCTCCAAAGACCTGACAACTAACAACCTACCTCTCGCTAAAGATGATCCTGTGAAGGTATGACATCCAAGATTGTTGCAAAGAATATCTTTGAATATACAACTGCTGTAAACCCTCGGTTTCAAGAAGGTTTTTTTCCTTCTCGAGAGCTCTTTGTTTTTGGCGACCTTGGACCCTGAAATCTTGACATCTGAAAATTTTAAAGGTGTAGATACAGGCTCAGGAGGCTCCATAGCTATTTTTTGTTTCTCAGGCTATGGCAGCCATATTACTGCCAGCACTGGATGGCTACCCAAGGCCAGTGCAATAAACAGGATGTTCCCATGGTGCAAAGTTGTTCGGGTTGAACTCATAAATAGTCCATTGGCTCATTTGGCTCATGGGAATTGTGACTCGTACGAGTTGGTTCGGGTTTGTTAGTGTTGGCTCAGCGCAGTTCCTCAAACCGTATTCATTCGGGTTGAGCATTCCTTAGGATCATGAGGATCGTTCGTGTTAATGAATTCGACTTAGTTCGAGCTGCTCTTTTGAGAAAAAGGCATTAAACTGGCGATTTGACTCTAAATCAGTTTTTACTTATTTTCCAACTGCAGTTTTTACATTCATATGCAGGATTTTGTGGTGATAGTTACTATTCCCCTTGGTAGCCACCTACACTACCTCATAGGCAAGTAAGGCCAGAGCCGTCTGTATCGACAAACAGCCTCGCTGACAACTTGGTTGTGTCACTGTCCAACCATCAGCATTGTCCGGCTGATGGTAGTGCCAGCGTGGCAAAGCTGTGAGGTAGGTCTGTCTTTCGGGTGCTACTCGTCTGGACAACACAAGGCTGTTTTAGCCAAATGGTTGTACAGCTGTTGTCCTCCGGAGTAGTAGAGCAGTCTGTATCGTTTATAAAGGTGTGAGAATCAAGTAAGAACTTGAGTGAGTGTTGTTTGATTTTATTCAGTGATAAAACCAGCTGCGCCTCTGTGATAACCCTGACTAATTGAGGGCTTGCAGCTAATATTTATATAAGTGGTTACGTAACACGTTCTTTGTTTGCCATACTAACCTCAAAGCAATAGCAGTGATTATGATAAAATGATAATTTAGAGAGTTTATGCATATGTCTTTAGCAACACACACCATCATCTCCCATCAGCGCTCCGTTTTCAAACAGAACTCTACGATCTCAAGTGATAAAACCCCATGTTGTTGATTTGAGAAGAGAAGATGATGAGACTGACTATGGATAATGATACTGAGTCGAACTGCAAAAGAAGAGTTGTGATGGATGTTAGAGATGATACACTTCTTTAACACACTAGATGCCAGAATCAACAACCTGTCCTCACCTACAAGAGCGCCTCTCTGCTAAATGCTGTGTCTCCAGTTTGTCAAAAAAAACGTTGAAATAGCTGCGGAAATTCGAGATCTACCAATACCAACAGTTATGCAGGTCTTAACGTTTGAATTTTGTGATGAAGCAAAGTGCACCATCATCCACAACTACCGAAAGAATAAAAACACAGTTCCAGTGAAGAGTGATATTTCAAGTGAGGTAGGATTGCTCGTTAATAAAGCTGAGCAATCACGTCCAATGGTTTTGATCTACATGGGCGAGGGAAAGACTGGAATAGCAATATTTCGCACTGCTGATGGATATGGAAGCTGTTTGAAGTCAAAGGACGCATTCAACGTATTGTCAGGCAAGAGTATGAGACAAATCAAAGCTTATTTCAGCGTAGCTCACCTGTACAATTTTCCACCAGATAGTGTCATAAGTTTTGAAAACCTGAATGCTAAGAAAATGCGACACCCAATGGAGCAAGATTGCCGAGACTCCCATGGCTTAATACAGATGCATGGTAGATGGAGAGCTAACAATTGGAGATATCTACAGTCCTCCTCAAATAGCTTCAGCGGTGGTATCGGAAAAATGCGGAGTTATTCTATTCAAAGAACTAAAACAAGCTGCGGACAACACAATTTCCTATAATGTCATCCTGCTCTCAGCTCTTCAATCTTTCATTCAAGCCTCCAAACTGTCTGATACTATGGATCATCATGTCTTTCTTACTTACTTTGATGATATCGAAAAGGAAGAATGTCCAAGACAACAGCTCCAGAACCTAATTACTAACTCAAGGGATTCGTATCACTATCAATGATGGTAAGTTTTATTCGTTTTACTATAGATTCAAAAATAATTTCTATGCTAAATCCTACACTGATGTATGCTAGTCTCATTAGTTACTATGTCTCTTAGATCTAACTAAAGAATGTTTCCTGAGAAAGAGAGATAGAGAGACTCTTATTTACACCTTGCAAGCGATGAGCTCAACATTAACTTTGAACATTACAAAATAGTTTCATAGGTTTCATAGTAATCAATACAAATACTAAACCTGTTTTTATTTTATATTCATTTTATTTGTTATAACAAATAAAATTTCATTATAATAATTTACTTTAACCATTTACTTAGCAAATCGGTTCCTTGTATGTGTACTCCATATATTCCTTCTAGTGTATTGTCTTGTGTAAACTCGTAGCTAGGATAAGTCTGTAGGAGAAATTTTTGTATTGAGTGATCTTTCATCTCATTGTCTCCTCTATCTCATAAGCTTCTCACAATTTCATCCATACTCCATCCTCTGCTTCTCAGTAAACAAAAGTATACGTAGTAATCACCGCATACAGTTGATAAGCATCTCATTACTCCGTATCGAATCATTTCTTCTCTGTCTCCTCAGCAACTCTCTTACATCAGGTTAAAAGGCTACAGGATGTCTAAATGAGTAAAAAAAATCCACACCAAAATCATTGGCGTACACAGCTAACCAATGCTCTCTGGGTCGATGAGAATAATGAGTGTTGAATACAAAACACCCTGTTGGAAAATTGCAAACTTGCGTCCAAAACTGATCTCTAGCTCCAATGTGAACACCCTCGCTGCGACAGATATCATCCAAAAATAATATCAAACGAATCTCTATGGTGTTCATTTTCCCAGTATGGTGGTTTGAATTTATCGGCAACTTTATTGATATTACCCTGAACAGACAGAGGTAAACAGAGTAATTATAGAAAGCTTTCGGATAAGAGAATCTCAGTATAGTACATCAAATTACACTCTTTACAGAATGTGACATATATTTACATGTACTATGACAAACTGACATGTAAATCCACGATGTTGCCATTTTATGACAGAATGTGAAATAACAGAATAAAAGTGCATAACATAAAATAAACTCACAATTATTAAAGGTATACACCACCAAATGAGAATAGGTTAAAGTGCAGGTGAGCCCCTCAATGCTCCTGTACATTAATGAATGACATAAATAAGATACATGTTTTCCTACATAATATTTCTAATAATATAACATCAAATAAGCTATCACTACATCAAATTCAAAGCACAAGGCATTGCACTACGTGTGAGAACAATATCCTGTTGACACACAGCGAAGAATGTTCTACAAAATAATGATGTCTTACCACGGAAGTGTAGAGACTTTACCTGGCAGTCTACACATGTGGCATAAACCCCAATAAAATAATGTTGAAGTATTAAAGTCCTCTGGTTACTAAATAGTTGATATGAGAAATAGAGCCTCAGAGGAATAATGACCGCATAGTAGAGAGGGAGCTCATAATAGATGTTCCCTGGTTGACTGTTGATCCTGCACTAATTGAATTACATACTAGCCCTTTGCTCTGATTGGTCAAGGTGTGTAGAGGTCAGACAATTCCCAAATATGTATGTATTACCAAAACATTCATCTCTAGCTCGCTGTTTAGAGCACTACGTCTCCCGCAACAGCTAATTGAAGAATGCTATCCATCTCCAATACACTAACCTTTACAAAGTAGGCAATCAGGGACAAACCTACAGCTGTTTCGGTGCTAAACTGAATCTCCACACTCGTCGTGACATTTTTCATCGAGTGAAAACCTTCTTTGAAAAAATCACCTGTCAAATCGAATCTAGATATTGTTCTCTCGTAATGCCTATACTTTCACCGTCGAGCAAAGATCCAGTAGTGTGTAACAATTGATGATATTGGGGTGGGGTGCGAGCATCCCTTCCCCTCCCTTCCTCGATTTTTAGAGCCCCCCTCCCTAAATCCTGGTGACGCCCATTAATGTTCTACACTGAGAAACATTTTGATTTTATTTTTTTAGCTTGTTATCAAAGTACCAATTATGGTCTGATCTTATTTGAAGATGCATGTTTGCTAATGTCTGGAATTTGAAAACTTGACAACATCTGTGGCTTAGCGAAATGTAACAGAGTTAAGAGACGACACAAAAAGTTGGTGTTTATGTAATCATCACATGATGTTGACTAGCTAGTGATAAACTGCTTGATCTGTGACTCTTTATCTGGGAGGCGTGAGCAGAGTAACTTTACTGAAAGAAAAGTTTCACACATAATTATATAATCTGTTTCAGTTTAGGAAACTTACAATTATTTGTAAAATAAGTTATTGAATACTGCATGAGTTCATTAAAAATTATTTTTATGCAAGGTTTTAAAGATTGTTGCGAACTTGTGACATATATTATTGTTGAATCAAATTTATTTGAAAGCTTTCTTTCTGCAGAGTTCAATAGTTATACAAGGGACCACATGGGGGGAGGTTTCAATTTAAACAGTCAAAAATAGCCACAAGACAATCTGATGCTACTGAAGGTAGGTACTTTATTAGATTATTGAAGTGCTTTGGATTGTATAATTAATATCATTTGTAGTAAGTGTTTGACTAGTGTTTATTTGATAATTTGTCAGCTATAAAGCTTTAATATTACATAATTTTGAATGTTTATTGATTTTTCGGTACTCTAAACCAACGGTGCCAAAATGAATGAAAACTTAAAGCGCCCAACAGATATAATGGAGCACAAAAACTTATTTCACTACAAACAACAGTAATTATATCGGAGCTTTGGGGCAGTTTGATACAGCTTCCTGTTAAAAAAATGTTTCATATGGTAATAAAATCAATTACTGTCTCTCGTGAAACAAACTTATGTAACAAGTAAAAATCTGCTGCAATTATTACTCAAGAACTGAACCGGATCTCAACAGGCCGGACGGCCTTGACCAATCACAAAAAAAATACCAAAAAAAAAATTTTTTAATTGATCACCAGCGGATGAATGAGAACTGGTTTGGTGTCTACTGCCAATGCTGTTGCAACCAGAGCACTTATCTGGGTATTACCCACAAACAAGTTATTTGATAAATCTGGGTCAAGTTCAGAAACTGATATTAGTCATTTAAGTACTAACATGAATGACGACTAGCAATTCCATTTGACTAAACAGTACAAAGTATAAATAGTGTTTCATTTACATAACACTTAGACATACAAAGTCTATTCATACTTTGTACTACATACAACTAGTATCCTTAGCCTCATTCCTCCAGCTTAGTGCTTATTGCCTACTTGGTCTGCAACCAGCCTTTTGTTATGCTTTCAACATCAAACCATTAACGTTTCTTCGCAACCTTTTATGCCGGACTCAGCAGCATATGCAAAAAATTATTTCTTTGCTGTCAACACTGGTTGTCTGTTACCGACTGGTAAGTGCTTTATACTATTTTGACATTTATGGACTGGAAAAGAGTTTTTGCGAAAAATTAGCATCACTCATTCGATTGTCTTGCTAGAATTCAGTGCTAAAGGTATTAGCGACTGTTAGGAAAGATTTGTTACTAAGTAACTAGTAAAAGCTGGAGATGTTTCATCACCCCTCTTTCTTATCACTTGTGCCTCATCTTTGTCAATAAAGATAGTGTAATGGATTTCAGTCTGGTTACCACAAGAGTCCGCTAATCTCGGACACTGTGCCGGTATGACAGTGACGACTATGACTAGTTACTGCCGGATCAGTTGGCAAGCACAGAGCCCACGGCTCAGACGTACTACACAGAGTGACGTTTGAACAGTGGTTTTATTCATCAATACCAAAGTCCTAGGGTAGCTATCCACTAGAGTGATTGGCAAGACACAATGAATGAATGCCATGAGTGTGAACAGAATCAGCCCTTTTATAGGTAGGCTGACAGGAAACTATTTGCATATTATATATAAGAGTGAAAGCACAGGAAGTAATTAGACCAATTAGAATACGCATGCAAATAGAAAGCAAATCATACAAGTAATAGGGGTTAAAAGTAAATGGTGCCAAGTGGCTAAAGGGCGGAGTCCTGTCTCCATTGTCCAATCATAGGCTCTGTAGGGCTCCAAGGCTACATCTAGCTTGTGGTTGTTATTTCCGTCATTCCGAGGAAGGGTACCTCCGGTTCTTGTTCTGAGTAGGATCCTGGTTGTATGGATCCTCTACTATGGCGGCCATCTTCTACCGACCCTGTATCACCATACCGGGTCGGTAAGGGGTCAATACCAGCCCTGCAGGGGTCAATATCGGCCCTGCACAGCATCTTTACGATGGCTGTAGGTGGAACCCCAGCGCACTGATGTGGATGTTTGAGTGGTAAACAACCAGTTTAACACTGTCATTCATGAAAATCTACCACAATAGTTTGCTAAGTGATAACAGTTATCTTCTAGCTTCTAACATATTTGATAATTTAGTAACCAAGGCACGAATGCAATGTTGATGATCTGCAGTAGAATGACTTGTAGCAACTAGGCTATCGGTTACGTTGGTTATTATTCATTTGTTTAAGGTTATATCCTTACAGTTTTATCAGTGGAAGTAGCACAAACATAAAAAATAAAAGAAACTTACCCAGTTATAATTTTTTTTGTCATAATATATATTTCAGTCACAAAATGGCTACAAAGATGGCTGCCACTGCACTAACTAAAAGCTACGTAGACGCACAAGATCCACAACATCCTGTACAAGAAGACCTGGTGATGTATGATCACTTTGAGAAAGCCAGAAGTAATGGAGTGGTGGGAGAGTTTGTTAACCTGGAGACTAAAGAGAGAGTGACAACAACAGAAGTTATG
The DNA here is from genome assembly GCA_945261195.1 of Cryptosula pallasiana. Taxonomy (NCBI): domain Eukaryota; kingdom Metazoa; phylum Bryozoa; class Gymnolaemata; order Cheilostomatida; family Cryptosulidae; genus Cryptosula; species Cryptosula pallasiana. The sequence continues at coordinate 38,045,621 of OX183136.1, forward strand.
GAGAAGGTAAATAATAAGTAATATTTACTTGCCTAAAGCTTTTCTGTTTCTTGGCCAACTTTTAGCTGATGACATCTGCTCAGATAGGAGTACCACCCCAAAAGTTTTGCATGTAATTTTAGTACCAATTGAATAAAGTAAATTAGTTGTTTCCTTTAAAGAAAACAACTCTATTTTTATGACAAATCATCGCTTTTTGAAAATAGATTTTGCTAAAAACAATTATTAAAGAAAAATGAAAGCATAAAAAGAATTTTTTAACTTTTTAACAGTCTAAATTTAGTATCCATAACAATAACTTAGGTGTTGGTGGCTATTTCAACCTTTGTTTTGATAATTTATCAAACCGGTCTAAAAAAAGATCTGATATTTATTATGTCAAAACAATCAAGATTTTTGTAACATTTAATTGAGCAATCGTCGAATGGCTTTCGTAAACAAACAGCTACAATCTCCACTCAAAAATATCACTTCTACTGTATGCCTTTGCACCTTCTATTTGGAGTTACCTGCTCCGTACATTTTCTTGGTTGAATTATTGATTAAGGAGAATGACGCATCCAGCCTCTCATCCAGCCTCGTAGATTCACATGATGTTAATTATGTGTTCAGGCAGACCATTACGCTAAAGGTATGCTAGCTATTGGACTTGTGCCTGGAGAAGATACCTTTGCTGTGATTGGATGTTCTACATTGGAGACAGCCAATCTATTTACTGCATGCGCCGCTATTGGGGTAGCCTTTGCCGTAAGTTTATATATTATAACATTTAATACGTATTATGGTACATTAAAGGGAAAATTTTCATGATGCTTTCAACCATTTTAATTTTATACTTACTGTCTACCTGATTCTTACATGCATAAACACCTACACATAGAAACAAACCTGTAGATACGTAAATAATTAAATATAATTTAATTATTTATCTTTTACTTTTCAAACTTCCTGTACTGATACAACGCCATTCTGGCAAAGTGAAAATTGTTGTTGCTCTCTTTTGATCTTTAATGTTAAAAAGCTATCTCTCAAAGTAATCATAAAATTAATTGAAAACTTTTTTATCTACAACTACGTTACCTCCCTACAGCATCCATATGCCTACACACCCAAGGATGTCTCCATAACAACTATACTACCTCATATGGAACCAAAAGTTGTAGTTGTTGGTGAAGGAGCCGGAGGTACTACTTGTACTGCTTTCTTGGAACTTCTCCAAGAATCAGACACCAAACCTTCTTGTGACAAGTAAGTTGTTTGTATTTCAACTGTACATGAGTATATATTGTCTTACAGTAGCTGTTTCTCTCTATGACATCATGTTACAGGTTACCATTCATAGAGTATATATTGTCTTACAGTAGCTGTATCTCTCTATGACATCATGTTACAGGTTACCATTCATAGAGTATATATTGTCTTACAGTAGCTGTTTCTCTCTATGACATCATGTTACAGGTTACCATTCATAGAGTATATATTGTCTTACAGTAGCTAGTAGTAATATATGAGCAGATCTCCCTACCAAGTGTTTTTTTGTGGATTACATCTTGGGGTTGAGGCAATGGGTTACGGCGTTGAATGAATTCGCCGAGTTTATATCGTATTTTATTGTATTTCATTTGAGGGGCATTCGAGTGGCATTTGAGTGGCATTTAAGTGGCATTTGAGTTTTTGATTATTTTTTTACTTAATTTGAACTCATATGGCAGCTAGATTTTGAATGTATGGCATTCAAGTTTTGATAATTATTTTACATAACTCGAACTCATATGATATTTTGAGAGAGAGAGGAGAGAAGAATGAGGAGATATAACTACATTGAATCAATATATGATTATATACATTTATTACATAATAAGTAGGAAAATATTCTTGTATAATATAGCTAGAGTTAGTAAATACTAAGTAGTACAGAGCACTACAACTTGTAATGACAATCATGAATCAATATATGATTATATACATTTATTACATAATAAGTAGGAAAATATTCTTGTATAATATAGCTAGAGTTAGTAAATACTAAGTAGTACAGAGCACTACAACTTGTAATGACAATCAATATATAGTATTTTTCTTTACAATGTAGTCATACAGAGCACTACAACTTGTAATGACAATCAATGCATAGTCTTTGGAGAGAGGGGAGAGGGGAGAGGAGAGATGAGAGAGGAGAGAAGAGAGAGGAGAGAGAGAGGAGAGAGAGAGGAGAGAGAGGAGAGAGACTTTTTAGTTTTCTATACATTCATGTATATATGGATAATTATGTACTAAATTTTGTGTAATACAAAGTACTTTAACTTCATTTATTCACTTGAGACTACATATCATCAGCATTCGAGATCGAGTTTACATATAAGAATAATTGAATTTGTATACATCTAGAGAGGGAGAGAGGAGAGAGGTTAAAGGAGAGAGAGAGAGAGAAATAGAGAGAGAGGAGATATCTTGAGAGAAAGGAGAGAGAGGATACTATTAGTCTTCTAGATGATTAAAATTTACAGTAAATTTTGTGTAATGCAAAGTACTTTAACTTCATTTATCCGCTTGAGACTGCATATTATCAGCATTCGAGATCGAGTTTACATATAAAAATAACTGTGTTTATATATATATATATCTAGAGAGAGTGTTTAGAGGAGAGAGAGAGAGGAGACTTGAGCATAAATATTCCTGGTAAATTATTTATTTACAATATTATTTGTAATTATTAGTGAAAGAAATTATGAAATACTGGTGAGTAATTAAGTAATTCAGTAAGGAAATTGGTTGGAATCGTAGTAATATTATTTAAATACAGCATTGCTTTGCAACAATGATTAATAAAAACAATTATGGATGTTGATGAGTAATTAAGTAATCTAGTAAGGAAAACTGATTGAAATCACGGTAATATTTGTTAAAAGATACAACATGTTTTATCAACGAAAAAATCAAACAATTTTCAAATGTTTACGAGTAACTAAGTGATTTAGTAGGAAAAACCAACTGAAACACGTAATATCCGTTTTTGAAATATTTACGATAAACATAATTGGGGTATTGCTGTTATCAAAGAAAATCAAGCGAGTATCAAATGTTTACGAGTAACTAAGTGATCAGTTAGCAAAAATCGATTGAGATCACGTGTCATCCGTTACAAAATATTTTACGTCAAGTTAGCAACGAGAAAATAAAATATTTCTTACAATATCCGTTATAGCGAGTTACGATAATTTTGTACTCACCCTAAAGGTTTTCAGTCCATTTTCGGTTAGATCAAAATTTATGCGAGACGTTTTAGGTATTATTTCAGTCGACGTAATGTTACCAGTTCATTTTCACAAGTTTTAAAAAGTAATTAATTATAATACAACGCAAGTGTCACTTCACTAATAAACTCATTCCAGAAAAGCCGTTAATCATCATCTCTCGCCTAATCCTGTATGTTTTGATCTTTTTAATGTTATGTGTTATAAAGCCGCTCGAGAAAAGTCATTAATTACACGTAAGCACTATTTATTATCATGTTGTTTCTATTTAGAACAAAACAACGAACATCCATAGATGACGGAATTATGGGTTGAATTTAACCTAAAAAGGAAGAGAACTTGATTGCATTTATCTCCTGTTTTTTATTGTTTGATTACATATTAGTTAATACAGCTACAGCCTTCCACCAAAACGGATTTGTGGTGTACCTCTAATTCTAGTTATCTCCGATATCGTCTAAAAAAACATGAACAAAGCATGACTTTATCCACTTTTTTGTTAGTTAGACTGTTACTTTTCTTAAAATATCTCATTGTTTTTTGTGTGAAATACAAAACAATGTATCAACATACATGGTGTATTTTCTATTTTTAGGAAGCTGTTTTGTCTAATAAAACAAGAATTATATGTTACATATACATATTTAAATGCTATCAGATAACTTTAAAGTGTTTATTACATTCCTAACTCATACTTAATGTTGTAAACTATAATTTAAGCTCTCACATTTTAGTTTACTGTCTGATGATATAAAGATGGAACTACACTACATCATCAATGTTTTGCTGTTGATGTGTCTATATGCAATGAACTGCAATTGAACTAGTTAATCACACATCATATTTTTGGTATAAAAATATGTTTGGAGGAAGTGAGTTGTCATTCAAAATGAAATGTAAGTTTGGTTCTAGCTAGATGTATCTTAAAAGAGTATCAATCTAAGGGTTGTAAAATTTGTTTATCCAATGCTTTACATTCAAATACATTCCTAACTCATACTTAATGTTGTAAACTATAATTTAAGCTCTCACATTTTAATTTACTGTCTGATGATATAAAGATGGAACTACACTACATCATCAATGTTTTGCTGTTGATGTGTCTATATGCAATGAACTGCAATTGAACTAGTTAATCACACATCATATTTTTGCTATAAAAAATATGTTTGGAGGAAGTGAGTTGTCAGTCAAAATGAAATGTAAGTTTGGTTCTAGCTAGATGTATCTTAAAAGAGTATCAATCTAGGGGTTGTAAAATTTGTTTATCCAATGCTTTACATTCAAAAAATTTTAGTTAGGTAGAAATAAAGTTTACAAGGGTGTATGTATGGCTTAAGCTTATTAATCTATCTAATCTCTATCTTCCTATTTTTTTAACCAACTTTTCTAATTGACTTCCACTTTTTTAAAAAACAATATCAGTTATCATAGTAATGATCAGAAAATCAGTCTACGAATTAATCTTGATAAATGACTTCAATGTTTTGGTTTTGTATGAAAATCAGTCTACGAATTAATCTTGATAAATGACTTCAATGTTTTGTATATAAGAGAAAGTATTTTTTCTAAGCAGTATCAGTTTTCATTTGCACTAAGTACAATTTAAAGTATTAGTTCACGAACACAAAACTACAAAAAATGGCTAGCAATATTCCTACAAGAAATGAGTAAGTTATATTATACTATCTTTTACAATTTTGTTGCTGTTACATTTATAAACTTATACAAATGTATATATATATATATATATATATATATATATATATATATATATATATATATATATATATTACTTGTAGGTCTACAACCTCAAATGATGAGCTAGAGCTGAATATTGATGAAATAGATTTCAGTGCTATGTAAGTATATTATTGAAACATTATTATTCAACTGTATTATATAGAGTTTTTAATTAATCACAATCTTGATTCATTGTTTTATTAAGCTCTACGGATGATGAAACGTTGAGATGGATTGAAGAATGCGTTGGTGAAGAAGAGAAGGTAAAAAAGACCAGGGCTACCACGCACGTTGCTATGAGTAAGTATTTTTTTTATGTTTTATGAAAAATGTAAATTTTTCTGTAGGTAAAATAATAACGACTCTACATTTACTACGTTATTTTTGTAGAAAAAACATCTACACGTTTTATTGCGAGTGGACAATGTATAGGGAAGGATGAATCCTTTCTCTCCTACGATCGCCACACATTTGAATGTGAGTATGATGAAAATATTACTTACTACATACTCATTCAATTTATAAAAAATTTTTCGAATTTTTTCAAAAAATAGCATAACTACATTCGTATTTTCTATTTTAGTTCAAGCAGAGAATCCCCAACTAAGAAAATATAAGGAAGTAAGTCTTCTAGAAGGGGATATAAAAGAAGATAGAGAGTGTTTTAAGTGTAAGTGATATGCATTATCTTTATATACATATACCATGCTTAAGAAAGTTATCTATATATGATGAGAATTTGTTTATTTTGTTTGTAGATATTGATAACAAAAGCCCTAGGTATTTCCTTTCAGTGCTCACATTGTTGTTGATAGCCTATGGTACAAAGACGCTGAGTGAAGCACTGAAAGGAAACAAAAACAACATCTCGTGTATATTTTGTGGTAAGAAGTTTAAATTAGGGGGATTGCATGAGCCTGGCCGAGTTCTTTCAAGACATTTTTGTGCTCACTTGTTTATTTTTTATTGTTTATGTGGAAAATCGAATACAACTTTGAGAGATCTTCAGCAACATAGTTGTATTTTAAAAACTAAAATGTTTTTTATTGTTGATATTGCTAGTTACAATAATTTTGTTTTATTTATTAATAGAAAATATTCTGAATTACTTATGGATGTTACTTTTCCGAAAAATTTTGTGTTAGTGTATCTCTATCCAATAGAAAGTTACTTTTCTGAAAACATTGTTTTAGATTTTGAATTAGGGAGTAAATGGTTGGCGATAGCTAAAAAACCTGCTGCTGAAGATCGAAAACTTTTGATTGAAAACCAGTGTAAAAAAATGAGAGCACTTATATCTTCAGATTCTGATCTTTCAGAAACTGAAGAAAGTAATAATGACTTAATTTCTGTCGCTAGTTCACAGTGCAGTCCAAAAACCAGTGTTTTAGAATCTAATACTATAACAGTTAAACCTCAAACTCAAGTAGATTTAAAAGAAAGCCAAAAGATTGATGATAAGAAAATTGATTTAACTTCACTTAAATTAATTTTGAATATAAAAGATGGACTGAAAAAAAAGGGTTTTAATGATTGTGTTAAATTGAAATTAGCGTCTATTAGACAAAAAATGCAGAAAAACTCAGACTTTTCTCAAGAAGAAGTTCTTGTACTAACTGCACTCTTAGGTGAGTTTTAAAATTTTTATTTCACTATATTTTTTAATATTATCATGGCTCTGGAATAGGTCTTATGCAACTACCCTATTTTATAATTTCTTACCACAAAATATATAGTAAATAGGTTGTTTTTTTATAAATACTCTCTATATATATATATTATATATACAGACAATAGTCTGTGTTTTTATGAATACATTTCATGTAAAAAATGTTCTGTCATTAGTTTACCTAATGCATTATTTTATTTTGATTTGTGGTTGAGAACTTCATATGCTTCATTCTTACTGTATTACGCTTCATTCTTACTGTATTACTTTACATGATATTACAAAATAAATATTGCATTAACCGCCTTCATACCACATCCAAGTTATAAAGCAGTAAGGTTCACATCTGTATTACTGAATCTATAACATTGTTATGAAAAAGACTATAATTACTTAATTATTGTGTCATATCATGACAAACTATCAACACCCAATTCACAAAACTGTAAATCCTAAAGTATAATGCTGGCAGTTGTAAAAAGTCTTCTACTGTCTCGGTTTCTCAAACAAATTATAAAACATTTTCGCAATTTCTTTGTGTAAAAGCGGAGTTGTCTTATCATTTTGACAAAATGCACCGACAACTTTTACATATTTTTTCAAAAATGAAGCCTAGAAATTATAAATGGGAGTTGTCTTAACAAATTTGAAAAATGTGATGATCACTTTAAATATTTATTTTTGTGTCGGAACATTGAAATTTTGTAATATTTTTAGAGTTGTAACCCCGAAAGTTTTACAAATTGACTAAATTACTAATGTTAAATATAACTAAAAATACTTTATTGCGCTAAATATATACAAATTATTCCACATTACAAATAATATATAATTTAGTGTTCATTAGTTGTTGCTGATAGATTTGGCGAGTCATCAGTCATTCACTTGTACACGTATTCTATCTAAAAGCATACATAGACGTCGTTATAACAACTACATCGTACTATGGTGAAAAATACGGTTAGTTACTTATTACTAGTGAAGATTTACATACCTTAATCAAATTTCCGATATCAAAGTCCTGCTAGCTTCGCTTGAAATGTGATTGTTATCTTCATTGCTTTTCTCACTATCATTGTTGACGACTTCATCCTCCTCAAAGTTTTTGTTTTCAGAGTCATCATCTGTCATATTATCATCTTCTTCATCATCAGTATAAACATCAATGTTATCATCATCATGACTTTTCATCCGCTCAGCATCATCAAATAGGGAAAATCTGAAAGCTATTCCTTCTTTTTCACTTGAAGTAGATAGGAGCATTAAAGCTTCTTCAACACCCAGAATCGTGAGAATGTGTTTCTTTGTACCACTTTGAGTTGACATCGTACTTTTATAGTGAATCATACCGCGTTCATGATTTTTGATCTTCAAAACGTTCTCAGGAGGGACAACAATCTTCCCAGTCATCAAAGTTCCATCATTCGTCATGTATCTGTAAGTGACAGTGTGAGTGATACGTAGAGGTGCTGTATCTTGTTTTCGTTTTTGCTGCTTCAACTTCAAATTTTTCCAAACTGAAAGTCTAGTGAATGTTAGAAGAGTGTTGACAGGAATATTATCGAAAGTGATGATATCAAAGTATGCTTGCAACTGCTGCAATGATTTCTTTCTCAACATTTTGGCTATAACTCGTTGTTCTAGCCCTTGATGATGATTACCTCCTACAATACGTAGATCGGGTTGATTTTCTTCTAGTTTTCCCATGTACACTAGGATATGTGGAGAGCGGGAATCGAGTTCCTGTAGCTCGATCGTAAGTTTTTTGTCAATCAGCGACTTGACTCGAATTCGATGATTGTTTGGTAAAACATATTCATAATCCAATATACCATAATCTTCAACGTAATTGACATCGAAAACCTCCAATATCGTAGGAATTGGTAAATCCGGCAAACTCACAAAATTTCCGATTTCCAACATCCCTTTCTGCATAGCGCCCGTCATTATTCCAGCCATCTCAAGCAATTCGAACTCTCTAAGTTTGTTTACGGTATTATTCTTAGTGTAGCTGAGTAGAAAGGAAATTGAAGCTCGAGATAATGTCACTGTTGGTTTTTTGTTATCCTCTGTTCGTTTGACTTCACTGTTCTCATGCAGATATGTGTAGTCCGGTGTAGGGCTCAAAGGAGAGTCAGCTGAAACTACATGACATTTCATTGCTATATCAGCAGGAGTGTTGATGTTTGAGCGAGAAGATGTATCATTAAAGGTGTTAGGATTGGGTCTTCTATCATCAATGTGAATGTCATTGGTGGTGGAATTGGTGGTTGTAGTGGAGATATTGTCAGTGTTGTTGCTAGCTGTAGTTGGTTCAATATGAAGCTTAGGGAGTGCTTTGGAGTGTGATGTCATCATACCTACAAAAAGTAAAAGAACTTAGTTCAATCATGTAAATTTACTGAAATTATTGTTTTATTAAAAGATTGTTTTTAAAAACTAAGATTCAAAAACCTAGATGATTCAATTAATTAAAGACAAATAATTATTTTAGCACTTCTTACCTTGATGCTCTTCTAATAGCTGTAGTAGATGTTGCTTCTCTGATAGCCGTTGTAGAACTGGATGCTTTCTGTGTGAAAACTATGGCTCTTATATAGCTAAAGTTGTACTGATTAAACCCTATGAGCACCATCTCGTGTCAATCTCTATGAATCAACATTTGTTCACGCGAAGGAAAGTCAATATCAACTAGAACAGGTAAACACACCAATTTCTATCGAGTGTGCTCGTAAAGAACTTGCTCTAAAAAGAAGAAACATGCAGCGACAGTCCGCTCAAAGACAAGCTAGAAGGGTAAGGACTCAACAACGTAAGACACGACAAGCTACAAAAACATCCGATTAACAGCCAATTTTTGATGATAAGGTAATAATTAATAAAAAAGTACTATTTAGTAAGAGTTTGTAGTTGTTTTAAATTTCTGTTTAACCATTCTATACTAATACATAACTTTTTATTTTAGTTCATTATGGAATCAAAAGTACATAGAACAGAAGTCTTCCTTCCTAAGATATAACATCAGTACATCAATGTCATCCTTGTAAAAAAGACTATGTATTGATTGTCATTACAAGATGTAGTGCTTTGTATTACTTAGTATTACTAACTCTAGATATATTATACAAGGATATTTTCCTACTTATTATGTAATAAATGTATATAATCATATATTGGTTTAATGTAGTTATATCTTCTTGTTCTTCTCTCCTGATGATTTTCCAACATATTTTATAGCATTTAATATACTTATTATGTAATAAATGTATATTATGTAATGTAAATGTAAATATAATTATCCATATATACATGAATGTATAGAAAACTAAAAAGTCTCTCTCCTCTCCTCTCTCTCTCCTCTCTCTTCTCTCCTCTCTCATCTCTCCTCTCCCCTCTCTCCTCTCTCTCTCTCTACTTATTATACAATAAATGTATATATTCACATAATGTTTCATTTTTAATCAATGTATTTATTCAATGTAGATGTATCTCCTCTCTCCTCTCTCTCCTCTTTTCCTCTCTCCTCTCTCTCTCTCTCTCTCTCTCTCTCTCTCTCTCTCTCTCTCTCTCTCTCTCTCTCTCTCTCAAGATACCATACGGGTTCGAATTATGTCTAGAATTATCAAAACTTAAATGTCATACATTCAAAATCTATATGCCATATAAGTTCAAAATAAGTAAAAAAATAATCAAAAACTCAAATGCCACTTAAATGCCACTCAAATGCCACTCGAATGCCCCTCAAATGAAATACAATAAAATACGATATAAACTCGGCGAATTCATTCAACGCCGTAACCCATTGCCTCAACCCCAAGATGTAATCCACAAAAAAACACTTGGTAGGGAGATCTGCTCATATATTACTACTGTAGCTGTTTCTCTCTATGACATCATGTTACAGTTTACCATTCATAGAGCATATATTGTCTTACAGTAGCTGTTTCTCTCTATGACATCATATTACAGGTTACCATTCATAGAGCATATATTCTATGACAACTCAAACAATGACAGATCACCTGCACACAAGTGTCTAAAACCTTTAAGTCAGCTCATACAACTTGGAAGTGATGTCACAGATGAACAACTGAAGGAAGCTAAAAGTTCTGTCAAACCAGAATACAGATTGCATCACTTGTTCTCTTCTGTGAGTTGAACTAACTGTCAGTCAAACTTCATGATGTGAGCCTCATTTTGATCTGAAAGCTGAACACTTTGAGTTGTTCATAATTTTATATTGTCAAATGTGACTATCACAATTTCAAAAAAATTCAAAATTGTTCATTGAAAAAAAGCTGAATAAATCATTATTTCGCCATAATATCTTCAGTTTTTCTTTCACAATTCGCAGTTATCTTCTCATTGGTTCCATAAATTTCTAGGGGAGCACAGGACAACCAAAGTGTATAGCTCATACACACAGGGGATTGGCTAATGAACTGTTACAGCTGAGAGCAGACAATGTTGAGGTAAGACAACTCCACTTATGTTTAACTGTAGCCTATTTTCTTCTCCAGATGCCTCTTTTGTTAATTTTCCACTCAAAGTAATGTCCTTTTATTTATCATTTACCAAAAATGAAGTTCAAAATTGGAATAATAATATTAGTAATAAAAACTACTAATAATAATAATACAAAAATATCTTTTTGTTACGTTCGTTTAACCTCCATAGTATATACGATTCACATTGCAGCCAGTGCTGACAATGAACATGAACATGGATGAAATGATCAGCTACGCTTGCATTGCTTGGACTCTGGCTGGTAAAATCTCTAAAACTGTGTTTTTATTGGATATCGGAGGTGATGAGTCACCTGAAGAGGCAGCTATGATATTCACCAAAGCAGCCATAGATGAAGGGTACTATTTCCTGTTTCAATTGGGTGATGAACATGCCTTTTCAATTATTTCACAAGCGTTTGTTACGCCTGTGTGGTGATTGATAAAAATCAATCAACAATATCTTTGTTATTACCTTAGAAATCTGCTTGTTCAACAAGCCAGAACTTTGTAAAATATGAAAACATTGTTGTAGGATTCAGTACTTTGCACTGCCAGGCTCTGTACAGAATATGATCAAGTGTTCTGTGTTAGAAAACAACATAGAGTTTCCACCCATTAAACTCTTCCTAAACGGCTCACAGATTGTCTCCAGAGGATTCAAAGAAAGCTTACAAACCGTATTCAAAGGAATCCCATTTGTGAGTTGGTCGTTCCATTTTTTCCATGCTAAAATTCTTTCAATATCGGCTTTTTCAAAAGATCCGAATGCTTGAAATTGATGCACTCGAACATATTGTAGACAGCGTACGGTATGACAGAGACATTTATAATAGCTTTTACTACTCTTGGAGACACAGAAGAAGATGACAAAGCCAGAATGCAATCTAGGCTGTATCCAAAACCTAATATCAAGGTTAGACCTAAAAGCTATTATGATTGGCTCGGAGATTTTCTTTCAATTCGATTCACACATTGCAGAAAATTTCACTCTTACTATGAATGCAGTGAAACTTAGATGGTTGTCTGAAGTAACCAGCAACTGGCTCACAACATCCCAGCTGTCTCAGTGCCATGGCAGGTTTACACCACTGCTTTCTGTCAGCAAAGCCCCGCCCCCCATGTGAACCCCAGTACAATGTTGGCCCTACTTACACTGAGTAAACCCTACTTACACTGAGTCAGCCCTACTTACATTGAGTCAGCCATACTTACACTGAGTCAGTCATACTTACACTGAGTCAGTCATACTTACACTGAGTCAGCCCTACTTACATTGAGTCAGCCATACTTACACTGAGTCAGCCCTACTTACACTGATTCAGTCCTACTTACACTGAGTCAGTCCTACTTACACTGAGTCAGCCCTACTTACACTGAGTCAGCCCTACTTACATTGAGTCAGTTCTACTTACATTGAGTCAGCCCTACTTATACTGAGTCAGCCCTACTTGCACTGAGTCAGCCCTACTTACAATGAGTCAGCCCTACTCACATTGAGTCAGCCCTACTTATACTGAGTCAGCCCCACTCACACTGAGTCAACCCTACTGACACTGAGTCAGCCCTACTTACACTGAGTCAGCCCTACTTACACTGAGTCAGTCCTACTTACACTGAGTCAGTCCTACTTACACTGAGTCAGTCCTACTTACAATGAGTCAGTCCTACTTATACTGAGTCAGCCCCACTTATACTGAGTCAGTCCTACTTACACTGAGTCAGCCCTACTTACATTGAGTCAGTTCTACTTACATTGAGTCAGCCCTACTTATACTGAGTCAGCCCTACTTGCACTGAGTCAGCCCTACTTACAATGAGTCAGCACTACTCACACTGAGTCAACCCTACTCACACTGAGTCAGTCCTACTTACACTGAGTCAGCCCTACTTACACTGAGTCAGCCCTACTTACACTGAGTCAGCTCTACCGACACTGAGTCAGCCATACTTACACTGAGTCAGCCATACTTACACTGAGTCAACCCTACTCACACTGAGTCAGTCCCACTTACACTGAGTCAGCCCTACTTACACTGAGTCAGCCCTACCCGCACTGAGTCAGTCCTACTTACACTGAGTCAGTCCTACTTACAGTGAGTCAGTCCTACTTACACTGAGTCAACCCTACTTACACTGAGTCAGTCCTACTTACACGGAGTCAGCCCTACTTTCAGTGAGTCACCCTTACTTACACTGAGTCAACCCTACTCACACTGAGTCAGTCCTACTTACACCGAGTCAGTCCTACTTACATTGAGTCAGCCCTACTTACACTGAGTCAGCCCTACTTACACTGAGTCAGCTCTACTCTGAGTCAGCCCTACTTACATTGAGTCAGTCCTACTTACACTGAGTCAGCCCTACTTACACTGAGTCAGCTCTACTTACACTGAGTCAACCCTACTCACACTGAGTCAGTCCTAATTACACCGAGTCAGTCCTACTTACATTGAGTCAGCCCTACTTACATTGAGTCAGCCCTACTTACACTGAGTCAGTTCTACTTACACTGAGTCAGCCCTACTTACATTGAGTCAGCCCTACTTACATTGAGTCAGCCCTACTTACACTGAGTCAGTCTTACTTACATTGAGTCAGCCCTACTTACACTAAGTCAGTCCTACTTACATTGAGTCAGCCCTACTTACACTGAGTCAGTCTTACTTACACTGAGTCAGCTCTACTCACTCTGAGTCACCCCTAATTACGTTGAGTCAGCCTTACTTACACTGAGTCAGCCCTACTTACACTGATTCAGCCCTACTTACACTGAGTCAGCCCTACTTACACTGAGTCAGTCTTACTTACACTGAGTCAGTCTTACTTACACTGAGTCAGCCCTACTTACATTGAGTCAGCCCTATTTACACTGAGTCAGTCCTACTTACACTGAGCCAGCCCTACTTACACTGAGTCAGTCTTACTTACACCGAGTCAGCTCTACTTACACTGAGTCAGTCCTACTTACACCGAGTCAGCCCTACTTACACTGAGTCAGCCCTACTTACACTGAGTCAGTCTTACTTACACTGAGTCAGTCTTACTTACACTGAGTCAGCCCTACTTACATTGAGTCAGCCCTATTTACACTGAGTCAGTCCTACTTACACTGAGCCAGCCCTACTTACACTGAGTCAACCCTACTTACACTGGGTCAGCTCTACTTACACTGAGTCAGCCCTATTTATATTGAGCCAGCCCTACTTACATTGAGTCAGCCCTACTTACACTGGGTCAGCTCTACTTACACTGAGTCAGCCCTATTTACACTGAGTCAGCCCTACTTACACTGAGCCAGCCCAACTTACACTGAGTTATCCCTCCACAAATTCCACAAGTTAGCTAGTTCAACTTTCAGACTAAACTGACTGTGCAGACTCCAACAAACAAATATACTTATAACATGACATAGTAAAACACTCTCCACTGTACAAAACAGAGCATGAAACCATGTGCAGCAAACTGCCGCCAGACAGTGCATTGCCTGGAAGGAAGTCATATTTAAAGATATAAATATTTAATGTAATAAGTCATAGTTAAATTTACAATAATTTACACTATCACAACTATCCAATGTAAAGTTGATTGCATCGCTACATTCTCAACCCAACCGTAAGTTCTGGTTACACGATTGTTATAGCCTCAGCTCCACTCTATGCTCTAATCAATGCTTTCTCCTCCGATAGCTGAGGTCCTCCAACATGAGTGCTGTGTTTATTTATTTTGCATCATTGATTAGTTGGCTGCATTCTTAAGCCGCAGAGTGATTGTTGTATCTCAGTGGTAACTAGATGGCACTCGGTGGCAACTTGTTGGCTCCTTTATGAGGATAAGTTGAGCTCCTGGAGAAGTGGTGTGGTGAGCAAAGTAGGCGTGTAGTCGAGATCAGTGGTATTTTGTATGGTAGAGATCAGTGGTATCTTGTATGGTAGAGATCAGTGGTATCTTGTATGGTAAAGCATGGAAAGTGTGTGTGTGGGTTCTGAGAGTAGAATTTTCCTCTGCAGTTCCCTCTTTATAGCGCCAAAGTTTATTCTACCGGGTGGCTCATGTTCCATAGTGTTATAGCCAACCCAGGTGGAGCAATCTCCAGCAGTATATGATAGATTCCAGCAAGAAAGAAAATATTATCAGCAGTGTTTTTAACAGATTTTTTACAAGACTGCAACAGCTCAAGTTGTGCATGTATTATAAATATTGCTGTGTTCATTGTATATTATTATATATTACAGTTACGTATAGTGGATGGTAACAATGAAATAGTAGACATAGGAAAAGATGGAGAAATACAAGTACAAACATATAGTAGACTAAAGGAATACAGAAAACAAGAACAACTAACGAAAGATCTCTTCACTGACGATGGTTTCGTCAAAACTGGGTATGAAATACAGTGTTTGCAAGGTAGCCTTAGCATTTCATAAAAGTTTGTTTCATGGCAATTTATTTTTGATAAAAGTATCACCAAGTCTTCTCAACTTCAGTGCCATAATATTTTTAGCTGCAGCTTGCTTTCTAGGGCTTTCTCAGATTATTCCACAATTTACCATTCCTAATGGAGAAGACTTCAGTGTGGCAGAATTAATGTTTAAATTAATTCTGATCTCCATTGGGTGTAACTCAGCACGCTTTTCTTCTACCAAGTATAATATAAAAAACATCAATTTATTTCTGTAATAATAGTTTTGTTTAAAACTTCGGGTCTGTAAGACTTAGCTCATTGAATAAAATATAATTAATAATGGATTGCTTTTACGCCAAAATGAAAATAAAGAATCTCTTTCATTTTAACTGACTGGCTTCATATTATAAAATAGTCCTTATGTACAGTTTGTTTCTATACAAGAATTGATTTATAAATAATTTTCCAAGTTATTTTATTTTTGAAAACGGTGTAGTGATAGTGAGGAATTTTTTTTCAGTGGTTTGCTTGCATTGCTTGCCTTGCACCAATAATATTTATCTGAAAATAACTTTTATTCAACCATATTGGTGTTAAAAGCTGATATCCTGTTCCATGCGAGGCCTCTTGAATTACAAACATCAATTATTATTTTTTTATCTTGCTCGAGAGACAAATCACTACAACTTGAACATCTCAAAATCTGTTTTTAATACATTTTGCGCCAGCTAATAGTACATTTAACTGTACTCTTACAGAGATATGGGAGTCATGTACCCAGATGGTACATTTGTCATCAAAGGTAGAACTGCTGACGCAATGAGATTCAAAGTACTTGGAGATGTTATTTATCCAGCACCAATCGAAGAGGTTGTGTCAAGATTTCCTGGAATAGCTGATATATCGGTAAGGTTGTGTTTTCATTGACTAATTACTTGTTGTTGCCATAAAATCAACTATTGTAGAGCGATTGTACAAAGTTAAATATTACATGCATAAAATTTAAGTAATAGTAATGTTAATCAATAAACAATAAGTACCTGTATAACAAATATTGTTTAGTATTGATTACCTTTTATTGTTTGATATTGGGACTAGAATGAGCATGGACAGAAATGCAAGCAGAGGTAGAATAAGTGTTGCGACTTCCTAGAATAAATGTCGACTACACTATAAAACAGAAAATTTCAAGTTTCACTTTCGGAAGTGTCGACACTCATTCTCAAGGACATTTAGAATACCATTTCGAAGCTCATTCCATGAGTTGTCTACTTTGATGCAAATGGGAAACTTTTACATTGCCGAAACTAACACCAAAATTTTCTTCTCTATAGCATAGCCAACATTCATTCCAGGATCACCAGCAGTCTTTTGCTCTAGTATAACCAGTTTCTTGCGATGAGTTTATGAATTCTATCATTTATTTTGTGTTTAAGTTTAAGGTCCTAGTCTGTGGAGAAATTCAGTGAGCTAAATGATTGCGGAAAACTGTTAAAGACTTGAATTACTTCTTGTCACAGATCACCATGTTATTGAATTCGATACGAAATTTTTTAAATAATGCAGTTTTAGTAGTGGAATACGAAAACTTTTATTCCATGAATGGATTGCTTTGCTCTTTTTGTAACACTTGGCCAATATTGTGTGCTTCAGGTGATATCTGGTTCTGCCAATGACTTCTACGGTGATGAGGTGACTTTTTGTATCAGGTATGATAGCGTAAAGTTTAATTTTAATGTTATAGACAGTAATGTCTACATAAAAACTCCTACAATGTTTCTTTATATTGAGTTGCAAATTTTTTAAAAGGTTTACAATATTCAATATAGAAATTTCATTGATGTAGTTATGAAAATTTTCTGAGTTTCACCAATGAAAAGATGAAAACTAGAAAATATATTTTTGTATTAAGGTTAGAAAATGGTGCAAATAAACCAACAGATACTGAGCTGATTGCTTACGGTGCAGAGAACGGGGTGAGTAGAAATAATTTATTTATTTATGATAACTTAATTTATTTATTCATATAACTGGCACTTTTCATCAATAACCAAGTCAACAAAAGTTTACGTTTTGTTAAAACAAAAATAATTACACATTGAGATTGTATTCACAAGTGAAGATAAAAATATTTCAGAGAGTAATAACAAAAAATACTAATTAATTCAGTGTGTCTGTATATCTACCTACCTACCTACCTACCTACCTACCTACCTACCTACCTACCTACCCTTGTCAGTTGGTCAGTTTAGAATAAGCTGGTATTGTGTCTCTTTGGCTTTCAATTCGCTTCAATTGCTCTTATAAAATAGTATTCTTTAGCTTTTTCTTACAGTTGGATGAGACACAAAGACCTTGTAGAATGATATTCCTGGACCACCTGCCTACAACTGCCAACTCAAGGAAGGTAAGCTATTATGTTGGTATGTTGAAATGTCATGTGACATGCATGTTACAAAAAGTTATTTTGTATCGGATTGCAATTTTAGTACAAGATTAAAGCCATGCGCAATACATTTTAAAAGCTTCAACGTTTAGAAAATGGTGCGTGATAAACAATCTACAGAGAGAGTATGCCAGTGAATTTGTCAATAATGTGGACCCCTGATAGGCTCACATTGGTATAGCATAATAATGAGCCCATTTGTTACATTTTTGTCTTGATTTAAAGTTACAACACTCATTGTTACTGGCTACCTAATGTGCTTGACAGGTAAGCAAAACCTTGCTCAAAAAGAAGGTACAAGAGATGATTGAGAAGGATGCAGATTTGGGACTATGCGCTTGGTACAAAAACTTTCTACTTTTTTTGTCACCAGATGTGTAGCTCTGTGACACTACACTGGCTTTACTTATTGATTATTTATTATTTAGTTCATCGATTTGATAACAGTAATTTTATCTAATACATTATGCAACCTTCAAATCACTGTCTATGGCAGTATTATATTATGGCATAAGGACAAAGCTCACTACAAATAAAATGGTGTAAATGTGCGTGGTTGTCCAACTGTTGAATACATGAACTACCTGGTTTAATTTCTTCCTGCAGATAACCAGCCGCTAGTTTAACTTTCTGGTTTATTGATGCCCAATACGCCAAAATTTAAAAAACTCTTTATTGATACTTTCTGTGAATGGAGAAGCCTTGTACCTCGTGTACATCTACCAATTAGCTCCTGATTTGCCTTAGCGATTGAGGATTTCCGTTGTGGCGTAACGAAATAATCGGTAGCATTTTATTTGAGGCTATCGGTAGGTTTTGCTTGTAGTCAAAAAATCGGTAGACATTTCGTGATTTGACCAATCACATCACTGTTCGCAGTTTCGATGTTTCCAACAAAACTGTTTCTCAAGTGCAATTATTTTTAGATGAAGAGTTGTTTTTTAGCATCCCGTCTTTATTGTTTGAAAGCACTTTATGGCTAACTATGGCAAAAATGTAGCTACCGGTATTGCGTGAGAATGGCAAGTAGAGAAGAAAATAGAGGAAACCCCTTGACGTAATCTCCAATCGGTAAGGGCAAATCGGTACATAATCGGTAGATGTACATGTAGCATTAGTTAACTACAGTGTGTGGGAGAGTCTGCATTGCAGCGATGGTATAACGACTTCAGCTCTCCACTATTTACCCACTAACGAGTTGTCACCAGGCAGACCTCCTGTCTGCTAACCCAACAGCACAGTCAGCCTCCAAAGACCTGACAGCTAGCAACCTACCTCTTGCGAAAGGTGATCCTGTGACGGTATGGCATTCAAGATTATTGCTAAGAATATCTTTGAATATACAACAGCTGTAAACCCTCGGTTTCAAGAAGGTTTTCTTCCTTCTCTAGAGATCTTTGTTTTTGGCAACCTTAGACCCTGAAGTCTCGACATCTGAAAATGGTAAAGGTGTAGATACAGGCTCAGGAGGCTCCATAGCTATTTTTTGTTTCTCAGGCTATGGCAGCCATCTTACTGCCAGCACTGGATGGCTACCCTAGGCCTGTACAATAATGTATACTTTGCCAGTATAGTTACTTTATCAATTCTTTTGCTCTCTTGGCTAAAATTGTTGGTAAAACCGATATCGATCCTGCCTGATGCCGGCAGACTATTAGTGGGACATTTGGTGCGCTGATTATAATGTTTTCTACCCACGAGAGGATAACTCTTTTAAACTCTATCAATGCAATGGTTATAACTAGAAAATTAGAGCTAACTACAAAAACATCTGATGATTTTCTCAGCAGCAAAGCTGGGCAGGGAATTAATTCTTGTCTAGTTTTCTTTGTGCCTCTAATAATGTATGTGAGAGGCGATAAAGTAGTGCATCTTGTTACTCCACTGTGAAGGAAGTGTTTTTTTGTGATAAATTTTCATAATATTGCTTATTTTTTATAAGAAAAACCAACGTGTATGTACAAAAGCCAGAATCTGTAAGTAGAAAAACTTGTATTTCTAATATTTTTATGAAAAAACATTTACAGCAGTTAATAGTGTGCGTAACCCTAGATTTGTAAGTGAAAAAGATTGTGAGTTTTTGACGCAGTTTCATTAAAATAAACGTTACCTTATTTTACCGTGCTTACTTTCTTATCCACCTTAATATGCATCACTGAGTCAATATTTCCTGATTGGTGTTCATACTTGGATCAATGCCATCGATATTTGAATGTTTCAAGGAATCATTTCTATGCAGTTATCAAGTGAACATAGCTGGAAGACATTTTGGCGTTATGCTGGGTACGCATGGACTGCACGGCTACCATTTGTAACCTGAACAGATATTCTAGACTATGTCAAGGTCATCCCATTTTATCCAGTCTTTTCATCGACTGCTTGTTTTATAGAAGACAGATGAATTAGATTGTTGGTTTTCACGGGCCCCATATACGCAATAATCCTTGTAAATATCACATTATGTGTGATTGCCAGTGTGAAGGTGGTGAGGAGTGGCAATGAAATATCTGCTAACAACAAGAGAAAAACTCAGAGGAAGATATTGACAGTGATAAAGCTACAGATAGTGTTTGGCTTACACTGGATACTGTATATATTCAGTGGCTTACACTGGATACTGTATATATTCAGTGGCTTACACTGGATACTGTATATATTCAGTGGCTTACACTGGATACTGTATATATTCAGTGGCTTACACTGGATACTGTATATATTCAGTGGCTTACACTGGATACTGTATATATTCAGTGGCTTACACTGGATACTGTATATATTCAGTGGCTTACACTGGATACTGTATATATTCAGTGATATAAAAGGTTCGCATCAACTGGTCTTACAATCTATATTACTCGTTTTAATCACACTTCAGGGAGTACTAGCAGTGCTTGGTCAGCTGGGGAGTACTAGCAGTGCTTGGTCAGCTTGGGAGTACTAGCAGTGCTTGGTCAGCTGATCACTCTAGATAATATTCATTTGATCAGATCTAAAACTTTTAGTGCATGTAATACTGTGGTCAGGTAATACTGTGGTCATTTAGTACTGTGGTCAGGTAGTACTGTGGTCAGGTAATACTGTGGTCAGGTAAACTGTGGTCAGGTAGTACTGTGGTCAGGTAAACTGTGGTCAGGTAATACTGTTGTCATGTAATACTGTGGTCAGGTAATACTGTGGTCAAGTAACACTGTGGTCAGGTGATACTGTGGTCAGGTAATACTGTGGTCAGGTAACACTGTGGTCAGGTAACACTGTGGTCAGGTAGTACTGTGGTCAGGTAGTACTGTGGTCAGGTAATACTGTGGTCAAGTAATACTGTGGTCAGGTAATACTGTGGTCATGTAATACTGTGGTCAGGTAATACTGTGGTCAGGTAATACTGTGGTCAGGTGATACTGTGGTCAGGTGATACTGTGGTCAGGTAATACTGTGGTCAGGTGATACTGTGGTCAGGTAATACTGTGGTCAAGTAACACTGTGGTCAAGTAACACTGTGGTCAGGTAATACTGTGGTCAGGTAATACTGTGGTCAGGTAATACTGTGGTCAGGTAATACTATGGTCAGGTAATACTGTGGTCAAGTAACACTGTGGTCAGGTAATACTGTGGTCAGGTAATACTGTGGTCAGGTAACACTGTGGTCAGATAGTACTGTGGTCAGCTAACCCTGCGGTCAAATAACATTATATGTAGATTTGAAGTCTTCAGCTTAAAACTGTCTATTGAGTATTTACCTGCAAACAAAAGCTCGGATTCTGTTTATGAACTTTTGTTCCTGTTGAAACGACAACAACAACATTTTCTGTTATACATACATCCCTTTGGTCATGGCAACGCAAAGTAATTGATGAGCTGCTATGTATATAATTACTTAGGCTGTTTAAGTTGTCCATTAGTGATCAATATGCCATTGCAGGCATAACTGGTGTATTTTGCATTCATATAACTAATATTAATCAGTTGGAAGAGTGTGATTCCATTTATCTTATTCAAAAATATCTGATGCCAACATAAAACAAAGCTAACACTTTGAGGCGGCAATAGTCTTTTTATTAGGAAAACACTTGAATTCTAGTTAAAATTTCACAGAATTCTAGTTAAAATTTCACATTATTTCTCAAGTTTTAAACCGAAATTTTGAAAAGTTATCATTGCTTTTTCGCAAACACTAAAATAGAACCAAATAAAATACAGGATTATGGTCTTTCTATGTTATTAAGCAATACATTATATCAAATACATTGTGTTTTATATAGTTTTGTGAGCAAACCTCCACCAACAATAAAATGGTATCACATGACATTGTGACAGTATGACACTGTTAGACGTAACTTGAGTAAAAAATACAGCTGTTGTTAGTTCACAGACATGAATGGTGTATCAACCTAAAGATCTATGGCTAGATAATCAAACCATGCAATATAATAAACCATCATCACATTTAAACAAAACTCGAATATTTAGAAATGACCTGGAAAAGTTCAAAAATGGACAGAATCAACAAAACCGTACTTGCATATTGGTGTAAGAGAAGTTTCCTTGTTGTCTTCTCTTGCAAGTAACAAAAAGAGATCATAGAAAAATACAATCTGCAGGAAATTTAGAAATTGTCAACAAACGATAAACCAAAGTACAAATTACTGTCAAATTATTTAACAATATTGGTCATAATAAAAATATATATATGAGTGATTGTACAGCATTCATAGGAGGGACAAGGAAATCGGACAACTTTAAATAGAGGGTGATAGAGGAATGTAGACGAAGTCATGCTACATCAGGGCAATTTATGTGAGGTGAAGTGGCGCAAGTGTGAAGGTTGACAACTATTTTACATGGGTAAGACAGTTATCAATTTCAGAGCTCTATATAGAAAGAGAATGCAGCTCCATTTGGAAAGAATATGCAATTTCATATGGAGATGGTAGACAACTCCATGTGGAAAGTGTAGACAACTTCACGCAGAAAAAGTAGACAGTTCTATGTAGAGAGAGTAGCCTACTTAATGTAGGGCGAATAGATAACTCTATGAAGGCAGCACAAAAACTAGCTGTGTTTGTTCACATGATTGTAGAAGCTTCACACATATCTGTGTGATCTACAACAATAACAAACAGCAATTGAAAATTGGAAATCTTTCACTACAAATGGTATTTTTTACATGACACAAATGTTAGTCTCAAATTTATGGCTTTCATTAGAGATGGAACTACAATTTTCAGGAATAATTAATTTTTTTTCTCTAACGCATGAGCAGACAGAAAACATCTAGTAACTAACGCGTTATTTCTTCGTTTCTAGCTCGATTTCCTTTGGCTTCGCATTCTTCTTCCCTAGCAAATCTTTCAGCTCTTTGTTCATATAGTATGGTTTCTCTGCCGATCCGTCATTCCTTTCTAGATCTTCCACTAAACATATCAAATGCTTTTGTACTACTAATTTTATCAAAAGTAAAAAAAATTAGAATTACGCTGCATTGAAAATAACAGTTGGCGACTAGAAAATATACGAACATTTGCTCGTAAACAAAAAATTAACTAACTTATGGTATTGAAAACAAATACTAGTTGTAACTTACAGAAACACAAAAAGAGTGTATCCACAGCCATACCATAGACCGAAAAGAAACAAGATGCTATGACATAAGTCCCCACGCCGATAATCTACAAGAATAGATGTAGACATCAGACACCCAACCCTTTGCTACACCCGCCACAAGTCTATGATTGTTGTAAAAGACTAACTTTCAACTTTTCACGATGATGCAAATTTCTATCATTTAGCTCCTAAAAATATTTCTGAACTTTTTATGAAAAGATATTGGAGCTATTTTGTCTAGGTGTAATTCCTCTACTGATAAGATTATCCCTCTATTGATTAGATTATCCCTCTATTGATAAGATTATCCCTCTATTCATAGGATTAAAGAGAACGCATTTCAGTTAGCAAAAAACAGGAGATAATCCATTATAATCTTTGTGTATGTAAGAAAAACTGAAAAAATATCCCCCAAATGAACAATGACATAATGGGAATGTTGTGACATTGTAAATTGATCATAACCAGAAACACAGCAGTTATCTTTCCAATATTAAAGAAAAGACAACTATTTATCAAAAACATATTAAACTCTATTTTGTACCCCAAAACTGATGGCTAGAAATTACCTGTAGCTTTTGAAAAAAATTGAAATTTACAACTATTTCAGGCAATCGACAAAAAAACAATGCAATGAGTAACCAACATGTGACAGATCTATTAAACTGCTACAACGCATACTGTGTCTATGTACTCTACTCCTTATATGTCTATGTAACTTCCGAAGCATACAAACATAGACACGGGACTTGTACTTACTATTATTGGTATGAAGTAATAGTTGAGGTCGCTAGGCATTGCGTTAAGAATAAACGCTGGCCTGTTAGGAATTGTTGGTGAGAAGAAGTAAAATGAAAGGCCGACTATAAATAAAAACATGGTTGAGACATCATTGAACAGCCAGAGATCAATGTTTGCAGTAGAAGTATGGCAGACTAGTGCGGAGAGTAGTTTGTTCAAAGAAGAGGCGCAAAATCTACATATCTTGAGTATGCATTGATCTTTGAGTGTAGCGCGTTTGATTACATTGCAACTTTCAATGTTTTAAGCTGGCAAAATTTCTAAAAATTTAACAAATATGATTAACTTTTCTAATGCTAATACATGTCAAGTAAAGCTTAAAGCCTTTTTTAACAAATTTGGCAAAAAGTATTTTGTAAGCAAACCAATGTAGGAAAGTTTAAGTATTTTGTTCCTAAAACATTATTAAAAAGCAACGCATTTGGAAGATATGTATAACCACCCTGCAGAAAGCAGCAAGAACAGAAGCCAGCCAACTGGATTAGTGCCAGTAACAAAACACCAAAAACGGTAAGCGCTGGAGCGTGACAGCAACAACTTAATCATGTGGAGACAACTCATAGCAAGCTACGTGCATGATACCAGGCAAATGATCTTTATTTCAAAGCAGTTCATTCAGTCTTGAATAAAAAGGAGGAGATAACTCCATATCAGTTTATTAACAATTATTTAGTTGTAATAACATTGTGTATCTTTAGTATCAGGCAGTAATCAAAGCGATTGCAAAACTATTATAGTATCCATTTTTATTTGGCTACACAATATAATGATATGTACTGCTCTGGAGAACATGACATCTGTGTGATATGAAAATTCCGACAAGTTAATTAAAATTAACAATAATAATAATAATCATAATAATAAATATCAAAATCATGTGCAATAATAGTAATATTATAAATAAACTTACCATTCTGACAATACAAAATTAAAATTGTTTTGTTTGATAATAAAAAAACATTAATATAAATTGATAATAATTATACAAAACCTAAATAAACAGCTTGGAAATAAAGATCACCTACCAGACAATGGATAGAAAAAGAGACATGCTGGAGTGAAGTGGACAATGTTTATTTTTGACTTTTATTCAGTTCAAGCAAACATAGATTTTGAATTTTATTAATTTTGTTGAAAATACTACATATGCATATACTACTATATTTTCACTTCATCAAACATATTTCTATCCAACCTACAATGAAGAAAATTTGGTTGCAAAGTTATCCAAGAATGTTTTTGATTATTAAATATAATATATACACGCAATATTTGTAATATTTCCAAGTCTTTATAAAATTTCTAAACTGAACTTCAATTTGGGAACTTTAAAACTAGAATGCCTAACGTACCTGGTATAACCTGCGCCGGCTGTGTCTAACGTCAACTTACAAAACCTACCTCTGTGTATATAAAGTGATTGCTATACCTACTGATGTCTACAAGCACTAGTAGTATTACTACTTACAAACACGGGTATAAAGTAATAGTTGAGGTTAGGCTGGTAGTCTTGTATCACTGTAAGATACTGTGCGAATGTGCCGTTGAAGAAAAAGAAACTAAGTATGGCTGCAAACAGTGGGTAAACAACAATACAGCATTAGCAAAACAACAGCAAACGATGTCAGCAGCAATATCTAGCATTAATTTCAAAAAGCATCAACATAAAACTCTGACTAGCGCGCCAATCACAGCGTCATATAGAAGTTATCTTCTACTGTTAGAGGCCACAACTTCAAGTTTTATACGCAATCGGTGTAGATTTTGCTAGCGAATCACATTGCAAGCATGCATAATGAACGGAGGTGCGACAGCAAGGTGTAATATATAAAGTACAAGCATCACGATAACAACATGAGGTTTGGAGTTGTCATAACACAAGAAGAATGTAATTTGAAGTGACATGCAATTGGTTTCACTCTCAAGTTTAACTAGCACTCATGCATGAATTTAAAATATTGTATCACTTAGAAAAAACTTTCTCTGAACTTTAAATACAAAAAACAAGGCAGGGTAACAATAGACTCACTCAGTATTCCGACAACCACCAACTTGGATATAAACATGAGGAAGTCCGTAACCTTGTCTACTACAGCCACTCTGTAAATATAAGACAGAGTGTATAGATGATTTCATGTGTTGTATGCAAGGTATTGACACTTCATGCTTTCTGGAGAGTGTATGGATAGTTCCATGTTTTCTGGAGATAGTACTGATAGCTCTATGTTTTTCAGAGGATCTGTCATAACTCTATACTTTTTATATAATATATTGATAACTCAATGTTTTCTGCAGAATTTATTAATAGCTCTATGTTTTCTGGAGAAACCATTGATAACTCTATGTTTCTTGGGATACATAAATAGTTCAATGAGTGCATGCATCATTCTATGCTTTATAAAAAATATATTGATGGGCAGTACTTCCCTTATACACAGAAGACGGTGTAACAATAAATCGGAGAGAAGACTCAATTGTACTTAATTACTGTAGCTGGTGAATGGGAGGGCGACTCCACACTTACCTTATGATATTTCTCATAATCAAAAAGAAAGCATCTTTGGCAGCAGTGCAGAAATTCTTTCCGTAGATTGCGATCTAAAACAGACCAAAGATGATATATATACAAACATGTGAATGTGTGCACATACATGCACTATTGTGCTTTTCCTATCAACATAGACATCTATTAGACATCTAATTTTAGCATACAAGCAGGCATAAACGATTTTGTCAATTTAGTTCTATAAACTTTAGCTTGGACTTTGTTGAGCATTGAGCAGCCAGGTATGCTAACGAGCATAAATAAAAGCTAATAAATGTACTCACTAGAATGTAAGCATTTTTGTTAATCATCTTCATGAACTTCTCTAAACAGTAGAAGCAACACTTGAGACATTTGAGTAGGAACTTGGCTACCGGATTCTCTGCACCTTTCAGCTTCGAGTCAAGATATTCCAAACCAACTCTGATTATCTGAATGATTGCGATCAGTAGGGCACCAAATGCTACGGAGCCGGTGTGATACCTGCATAAAAATATTACATACAATTGTAATAATAAAATAATAAGTTAATAATAGTAAAAGAAACTACAGTAAAATAATGATAACACAGTAAAAAAAATAATAATAATAACTAGCATAATCAAAATAATTATGTTTAAATAGAAGCAATAAATGAAAAAATAAACAATTACACTTAAAATAACTTTTATATTATATGTAAGATCATTCTAGAGTGCTTAGCTTTAGAACTCGACAAACAGGTTTACTCACAGTAGAGTACGTCCCACTGAGCCAAGTATAGGGAAGACTGGCATATGCTCCTTTTTGTCAAAGGCCCAATAATAAGAAGCAAAGGCTCCAGCTAAAACCATCTGACCAAATCCTATAATCCAGTTCATCACCCAGAAGAACATAAACAGCATGTAGATCTACAATGTTGTGTAGTAACAGAGTTTGTGTAGCTGATAGCGAGAGAAAACAACTCCTAAACATACACAATAACAAAATTATAATATTATAAAACTTTATATGGAAACTGGTTTGAACGTACTATTTAGCAGACAATTGTAGTCACTTACTTGTAAGTAAGTGGTGTACTGGTACACATCGTTCTGCACAAATGAGCATATTTCTCCGATTGTAGTATTTCCTGGTTCGCAGCTTACAGAGCTGAGAAGATTCTTTGGTATAAAACAAAATACAAATGAGATGAAAAAATCGTATCAATATATCATGGAATTCTATTTACTACGTATGCCACCATAAATTATATTATGTAATCAAAACAACACTATAAAGTAGAAGCGGTAACGCACATCAGTTGCAGCCGTGGTAGAGGCTCCATATGAGTAAGTGTGGTTGCTCTCAAGTACAGAGCTGTTTGTTGTTTGGTAAACTTTTTTTACAGTAGAGGCTAGGTAGAGACAAGTGGTCCCCCAGTAGGCGATTAAACCAACTTGTAAGATAAATGGCCAGACTGGCCAAACCAGAGTGAACATCATCATCCCGATGGCCCTGAAATAATGGAAGTGCGTTAATAAAAGTCAACTAACTCTTTACCTACAACAATTAAGTTCCTATATATGATACCTTACCTGCTACCTTCCTTGATTAGAGCAATAGCAAGCATTATACGCTTCCTCAAAAACAGTATGATTAGAAGCAGAATTGTGAGAACAGTTGCAGAGGAGCAACCAAATGCCAACCAGGTTTCTTTCAAAGATAAATAATAACCCAGGTCGGTGGTGAATATGAACTCTCCAGTCGTGTTTAGATTCTTCATCTCATAATATGTGGAATATGAGTAATAACAACCTGCAGGGAGTGTCAATAGTTAGTGCCAGAAAGTAAGTGACATGACATGAGCTGCAGATGTCAAGTAACATGGTATTTGACATCTGCAGGGCATGTCAGTTATAGACATGCCATATAACTGACACATTGTACAAGTGTCAGATTTGTGCATACATAACTGACACTTTTAGCGGTGTCAGTCTTGTGACACGAATAACACTTTCATTACATGTCAAATCTATGTGACACTTTTGATAGATTAAGCGGGTGTCTGTAATAATGTTACTATATGCAAAAAGATTTTCAGAAACATTTTAAGAAGATATTTTGGTAAAATTCATAAAATGCTGTTATTGTTACTTACAGAAGCCAAAAATTCCAAAGAAGGCTAAAATTGTTAGCCAGACAATGACTCCGGCTATCCACCTCATCACAACAATCCATAAGAAACAGATGATCATAGAGAGTACGAAACCTCTGCAACAAATGGCAAAGAATACATCAAGATACATTTCAATAACATCAACATGCGTAACTGCATTTAAAGCGTAAAATTTTATCCTTACGCTAACAGAAACCATTTCGCGTTTTCCACATCCGCTAGAATTTTCTCTCCATAATCTCTGGCTTCCAGTAACTTAGTGACAAATCTACCAACATATACTATACAATGCAATTGTTTTATTGATTTAGATTGGTGTTTTGTGCATAATAGTACTGATCAACCTTTTCTAGTCTTCCACGCATAATCATTGAAAAGCTCTTTGATGCATTATTTTTCACCAATATTTGACAGAAAATATATTTAAACACATTGTCTGCCCACTGAGTTGTCTGCCCACCGAGTTGTCTGCCCACTGAGTTGTCTGCCCATCTAGTTGTCTGCCTACTGAGTTGTCTGCCCATTTATTTTTCTGCCCACTTAGTTGTCTGCCCACTGAGTTGTCTGCCCACTAAGTTGTCTGCACACTGAGTTGTCTGCCCACTGAGTTGTCTGCCCGTTGAGTTGTGTGCCCACTGAGTTGTGTGTCCACTGAGTTGTCTGCCCACCGAGTTGTCTGCCCACTTAGTTTTCTGCCCACTTAGTTGTCTGCTCTACGAGTTGTCTGCCCACTGAGTTGTCTGCCCACTTAGTTGTCTGCCGCTGAGTTGTCTGCCCGCTGAGTTGTCTGCCCACTGATTTGTCTGCCCACTTAGTTTTCTGCCCTATGAGTTGTCTGCCCACTGAGTTGTCTGCCCTATGAGTTGTGTGCCCACTGAGTTAAATGAAACTGTACCCAGAGCCATCTATCAAGTTTCCAAGTGTGATGGTGTTGTTGGAGGCATCTCTGATTTCTGTGTCGTTAGCTCCAGCAACTGTAGCCACTAGATCTTTAGTCTCGTCAACAATATTGGAGAGAAATGATGGCAGACATCTTCCTAAAACTGTAAAAAAACAAGAACGCTTGTACTTGCTGCTCGATATGTAACAGTAGGTATCAACTTGATGGCTAGCCTCCAGGTGTATCAATGATGTTGCGAACAAAAATTTTGAGATTAATTCATCATGCTAGCTTAGCACAAAGTGTGACATCACCCCGTCAATGCTAAACTAACACTACTAAAACGTCATAGTGAAGTGTAGTGTAAAGTTGTGTGCACTTACCATCGGCTTGTGGATAGGTATAACTGGCACACAACTCATCATCTATCAACTGCTTAAGACCAGATGCTGATGCATAAGGGTTACTCAATGGGTCTACATCTACAACACAACATTTATCCTTTCTCTTATGTACACATACCTTAAATCAAGTCAAGAAAACACTGAAAACAAGTGAGAAAATTTAATAAATCAAAATGCTTTTATTTCCATTTTTCTATAAATA
This sequence comes from Cryptosula pallasiana, assembly GCA_945261195.1. Lineage (NCBI taxonomy): Eukaryota > Metazoa > Bryozoa > Gymnolaemata > Cheilostomatida > Cryptosulidae > Cryptosula > Cryptosula pallasiana. The sequence goes on from OX183136.1 coordinate 38,076,210, forward strand.
AGAGCGTCTAAGTTTGTAACAAGTCTTTCACGACATGAAAAGTTCAATGATAGTCTTGTCAAATTTTTTTATTGCTCAATTGTTACTAACACTAAAGAACTGCTAGCTAAATCAGAAGTTTTGTATTTATCTAGAATGTATGTACATACATTTCCCATGCAGCATATGATAACACAGTGTAATGCTTCATGTACATATAGCGATCGTGCTAGCGATTTTGCTTAGCGATTGGGGAAGTCCCTCCCCCAAATTGCGTAATTTTTCACTACTGCCAATTCTTCAGCGATTCCGGTCAAACTCGCTGTTACAAAGCATAGCCTTCAATTTATTACAGGATAGTTAATAGATCGGAGCGCTGAATATGACAAGACATTATTGGAAACAAGGGTAAAGCTTTCTTACGTTGTGATTGGCTGATCAAAGAATCCGCTAGCGATTTTTTGATCTCGATCAAAACCTGACGATAACCTCGAATAAAATGCTTGAGATTGCTTAGCGATTTTGTAGGAAACAGAAGTTGCAAAATCACGCAATCGCTAAGGAAATTGCTTAGTAATCGCTATATGTACACGGGGTTTAAAGGTTTGCTGTGCCCAGATACCTTTTGGCATACAAATAACAAAGTAACTATTACCTGTGTATTTCAGCTCATACTTGTTTAATTATTTATTGCTAAAATTTACGTCATGAAAACAAAGTTATTTGAACACGCCTACAGATAATATTAGAGCCACTCAAAACTTGATAAAATCAAAAATCATTAAAAAAATAAAAACAGTTTGTTTGATTATTTTACTATTTTTGTTTTATTTAGCAATCGCAATTTTACAAATAATTTTTTTTAAAATATCAGTAATTTTTAGCTATTGCTAGTGATTACAAATTAGTGGTTGTTTGGTGTACTTCGACAACATATACTAATAAAACTTTTGATCTTGTAAAGCAGTTGATTGTTTTACAATAAATGGACCACCCAGGTGCAACTGACATGAAATATCAAAGATTAATGTAAAGAAATATTTTACTTTTTTGGCAAGTCATGTTTTGTCTGCCAGTTGCTCGTTTTTGAATGGCTTCATTGCTTGTTGAATCCGATCCTGGAAGGGCCTCAATAGCTTGTTCTGCTGCATACTGTAGTTCAACCATAACAATGTACGAATGTACGCATACATTGAAGTTATTCTAGCATATAGGGTATTGATACTATCTTCTACGTACCAATTCCAGCAAATATAATGATGAAACTTACCTGTACATACCAAGTAATGGTGAAACTTACCTGCACATACCAAGTCCAATACTCAGTGGGGCAAGCAGACACACATATTTGTTTGGTTGGACACCCATTAGTAACCACAGCAGGTCCCACTTTCGCACAGTCCACCAGGTCAAAGAAGAACAACTTTGGTTCATTTCTGTTGGCATGGGAGACAATAACAGATGTAACGCAAAAAACGGACACAGCTCTCAGATTGTACAGATTAATAAATAATAGACATAAAACAGAAAAGTGACAAACTACAAAGAGAAAATAATGGATAAAGTACAAAAAGGGGATGCAACTCCTAGATTATAGAGAAAAACAAACCCCTGAGTACAGAAAGAAAACACAACTCCCAGTGTACAAAAAGAAAAGTACAGAAAAAATTGACAACAAACACTTACACATAATCACCATAGCCACATAAACTTCCATTTGAGTCAGATGGATAGAGGAGTAGCTTAGGGTCTCCATTGAAATACCCTATGAAGAAAAAACTAGCCTATGATTTCAAGCGCGTACAGAGATAGCTACGGGTATTGTGTTACATAGATACAAGACTAGAATATAATAGATAAAGCTCCAATACAGCATTGACAGGTATCGTATGTCTATAGTCAGTGACTCAGGCATTGGGGAGCCACCTAGTTACTAACACAGATGTAGGAATATGATAAGTAACCAAAACATTGTATCACATATATGTCTAGTGCATAGAGGTGTGGTAGTACTGCTAGATATACTAACTACCGTTATATCTTTACTTGAAAATATATCAAGCGTGTTGTATTTATTATCAGATTATAATACCAAACATTAAATTTATCAAGCGTTTTACCAATAATAATATCACTAGAAACAAACAACATACAGAGAGCAAGTGTTGCTCAGTTCTGAGCTCACACTTGATTTACAGATCAATAATGTGAGAGATGACAGCGAGTCCATCTTCTTATGGTGACACAGTAGCTGATATAATGCGTTTAGAAACACATCTATGATATTATGAAAATTCTAAGCTACTGATTCACAGATACATGTTTATATACACCCTTGATACTGATAGAAGTAAATTTGTGGAGGTTGAGGAGGGGTGTTGGTTCCCGCTACAGTGTTGGTCAAGTCTTCAGTCTTCAACTATTGCTGAATTTAATCAAAAACTTTCATTTTGGACTTTTGATACGCGGGTTTTTTTTCAAAAACGTCATCATTCATAATTTTAGTACATCTACATTAGGAGTGAAGGAAGGAGGGGAATGGGGGCTATGAAAACAACAGTGCTCTTCAGCCACTGAATTAAGGGACATATCCCTACCCCCCCCCCCCCCCTCCTCGTCACTGAGTATGTTTGGGCTAGATTTTATGTTATTATAGCCAACGATTATTCAAAGAGTACACTTAAAAGATATCTAGGAGAAGATTTCTAACATGGCGAGTATGAACTGCTTGTATGGCTGGCTAGTTCAACTACATAGAGTCGTGACATTTCTGGTAAGATGGGCAGTTTGTCAAAACAAATGTTGGCCTACACGGACTCTACCCTATTTATCATTTGATCAGTGTCAATTCTACTATCAGTGACATACTATTTACACAATTTCAGCGATTCAACAAAGTTTGCGAAAGCTGCTGCATAAAATTAAAAAGATGTCATCCATTTTAACAACCATAATGTAGGTCCGAGAATTGGCACTCTTTAATTGTGATAAAATGATGAGAAAAACTCACCCCAGAAGCCAACGGCCACCATTCCAAGCACACAAACCAGAAAGAGAATACAACAAATAACATCTGTACATCCTCTGTTCTTTATTGGTCCATTAAATGTTGGGTCATATTCTTTAGGGTTTCCTAGAAACAAAACAGACCGATGCAATGTTTGAGTGGATAGATAAGGTGTAGATAAGAGTAGAAACACTACTAGATACTGGATACATCAACTGATTGTGGACTGTAAAGTCACACTGTATTGTTTGAAGTAAATGGACTGATACCTACGTGATAGGATTAGTCATTATAGCTGATCGCAAAATCTATGACGTTGATACAACAGAAGTTGTGTACGAGTAATTATTGCCCATTTGGCTTTAAAATAGAATTGTTTAGAAGCTAACAGAACAAAAAATCTTACATTATAAATAGTGAGAATAAAGGAGGCTGATGTTGTTTGCTATAGACACAGGATCTTGATAGATAGCTGATGATCTAAGGCATTCATTCTGTACTGTACATAGTTGCGGTCTTCTGCAGTGGCAAAGTTTATTTGGCTTAGATTCGGTCTGTAGGATGTGTTTGGTTGTGTCTTTTTATAATTGAATCAATGTTGCTGCCCAAATAAACTTTGCAACTGCAGAAGACCCCAACTATGTTGTCAGTTTTCTATCGAGCTACTGTGTCCGAAACAATATTCAAAGCTCGCTTCACAAACCACAAAAAGACATTCAACAAGCCAGTGAACGTAACTCTACAGAACTCAGCTAATACATCTGGCAGCTCAAAGCACAAAACATTGTGTATGACATTAAGTGGAGAATAGTACAACAGGCCAATTCATACAACACTTCTTCAGAAGAAGAGCAACCGGTGTGCTATGGAAAAATATACATCATCTCTAAACACCAGACAGCCATTTTGAAACATCTAATTGACAAAGTCGGCTAACAATTGTTAGCAATGGTAATCACCCAGCCATCCAGCTATCAGTCCATCTACTTAAACCATCTATTGTCTTAATACTATTTTGTTTTGTATAAAACCCACACGCAATGTGATTTTACCATCATTTTGACATTTCACCTGATGAGTACAGTTTGTATGAAACTATTAGCAGTAAATGTTATCGCAACATATTATGCTGCCTCTTTTAATATTATATGCGTACATAAATATATATATATATAAATACTTTTGCTTGATTTTTTTAGCCAGATAACAAATAGAGAAAGAATTATTTTCATTACAGAAACAGAAATATGCAGAAAGGATTTTCGTTACAGGATCAGTAGCGTAGTCAATGCCAGTCTTACATATCTAGACGTCTCTAACAAAACCAAACATTAGTACAGTATCATAGAGATTTTTGTCCTACAGGGCAAGAAACTCAGGCAATTTTTTTTATAAACAGACATACAGGTATATACAGGTATATACAGGTATATACAGGTATATTGTATGAACAAAAGTTGAGCATGCTATCCATAGGCTTTAGGGCTTGCCATGAAAAGTATTCAACTGGTTCATACTGCATTTTTCAAGATTGATTTGAGATTAATTTTTTCGAATAAAAGATTAATCGTGATTAAAAGTTAGAATTAGATGGCAACACTAGCCGGAATGTATAAAGCGTTTAAACTGTTTCTGTTTTACCTTTTCACCAGCCAAGTTCGAGAGTATTTTTAGTTATCCACTCTTAGCAATATACAATCAGCAAAATATCAAGATACGAAATAGTAATGAGACCTTAAAATTTTTAATTTTGTCATCGAGGAGTAAAATTCATACTATAGCTGCTGAAATGAAATGGTCAGTTATTGACAGGTCAAGTATTGTGCTGTCTTATACCATATACTACATTTTAACTAAGTTTTTGAGGGGTAAGAAATGCAATCTATTCTGAGGCACGTGTACGAACGTACTTTGAGTACCGCTGGTTTACCTACAGTTACAATAAGTTGTAAGTCTATGCATACATATATATACTACATCTATGAGATATCTTCTCCGGTTCCTATACAGTATTTATACGTCTAAAAGCTCAGTGCATTCTCTTGTTATATCAAACTATTGACTGATGTTAGAAAACCTAGACCTAGTATAGAGACATAGTTATGGCGGTAGTCAAGTGTAGTTACTAACTCTACTTATCAACATGTAGAGGAAGTTTAAGACTGTTCACCGTATTGTTTGTACAGTACTTATCAAGTGTGTATGCTACATCTAATCAAACAAAACAGATCTATTGCGTGAACTTGTATTTGTCAGATATAAACAAGAGTGATTTGGCATTTCTACCTACTTAGCTTTCCATAGATGTCTCCAAAGGGCGTTACTTTTGAATTTATCACCCCAAACCAAGTGCAAACCGAAAGGTGGGTTTAGCTTAGTCCATAACATTTATGTAATTCTGTCTTCTGGAGACGCGTAAAAGGCTACGCTGGAGATGACGTAATATTAGACAATTTAATGCAATTATTGAAGAGTCTTTTGAAAGATAACTAACAGAACTAGTCAGACGTCAATTTTTAAAAAGACATTTAAGTAAAATGCTGAATTAGTTCCAACTCATTAGCGCTTGTGATTGTGAAAATATCAAGTTCGAGCTATTATACATTTTCAATGGTTTTATTAGTCTAAAATTTAAATCCAACGAGTAGAAATTTGTTGTATCGCCAGATATATAGCGTGTTGAGAGAGAAAGCAATGGTGAGCTAGTTTGTCTGGAGGTAATATTATTGTATTCATTTTAAGTTAAGTGGTTAAACTAGCTAAGCTTCAGTGCAATCATTAAGTATGTTCACACTTCAATAGACTTAGCGACTAAATACATAACATGCTCTCCTATTCATATTTGTTTGCTTTGGAGAAATCCATAAATGTATTATTGATGAACTGTACACAAACAGAAATTATAATGTAAGTAGAAATGTGTAATCAATGCTTTCTTTACATCGCATTATGAAAAAAGCCTCAGCACCAGAAGCATTAAACTCCATGATACTTGAAATTATTATTTCTGTTTCGGTTTTCATAATTTTTTATAACAATATATTGGGATAATTGTTGAGATTCCTGCATATAATTCTCTTGCTCAGACAAGAAGAGATTTCTGATTCTCTCAAATATTATACACCTAACAACAAGCCAAGCTTTATCATTGTCAAGTTTGCAGTAGTTGAATAGAGCATAAAAGCTTTGAGAGTAACCAGTGATGTGAATGGTGAAGTCAGAGAGAAATACGAAGCAGTTGTTTGCTTTTATCCAACTCAATTGATATTTGTTTGTCTAACAAGTTGCAAAGAAATCTTACTCCTGAATTAATTTTCTAGCTTTAAAGGTGAGTGTTTATCTACCGATCACCTACTAATTTCACTTATCGTCTGAAGATTTTCTTCTATCTGTTTCCAGTAAAACTCGATAAAATGATTGATAGCATTGAGACTATCGGTAGGTTTTGATGTTGATGAAAAAATGGATAGACAGTTTGCGATTCAACCAATCATAAACACTCCTCGTAGTATCGCTCAAATAAATTCATCTCTCAGATGCAAGTTCTTGCCTTGAAGATAATACATATACGCCCGCCCCTCTTTGTTATTGCAAAGCATTTTACGGCTAACAGTAACAAGACGTGCCTAAATTTTAACTGGAATTTCATGAGAATAAAAAGTCGAGAAGAAAACAGAAGAAGCATCCTGTCATCATAACTGATCAGTAGGGGCAAATCATTAGGCAATCTGCAGACGTACGCGCCTTAACTCTTTTTAAAACTAGCACACCAATAAGTGGAAAATTTTTTAATTTAAAGGTGCCTTGGCCCTTGGGCAGTATTATAATATATTAGCGACAAGTATGCACACAGTTTAATCAGCACAGCTTCCTATTTAGCATAAAGTTTAAAGTCGAACTGCTTAGCAGACATATTGATTATTTGCACTATGGTAGTTTCAACTAGTTATCACAGATGTTAAAGTGAATACCCCACAAGTAGCCGTGATGACAGAGGTTATCCAACCCAACAGCTCACTGTTACACAAGGACCTCACTTTAATTAAACACTATTACGTAAGTCCTGAGACTAGTACGACAGCGCTGACTATTTTGCTAAAATATGTGACAGCAGACTTTCTGGCTCGCTGTTCAAACATTGAAAATGTTCTTTGGCCTCATTTGTCAGATTCAAGCTCTAGATTTTCGCATTTGATTCAATGGAGTTGCTATTGACTGTGTAAACAATTTACTGCTTATTGTCAAAGCTGCTAACCCAGATCTATCGAACTATTGTCTGGCTATTGATTGATATTACAAAGCATGAATCCAACTGTAAAACATAATATAAATCTATGGGGGCTAATAGAAAGTATTTGTTTGATTGAAAATGAGCTAAGTTTAAAATGAACATGGTTAAAGCTTTGGCAAAACCTTTTTCGGTGTTTAGACGAGTCTGGTCTGTTTTTGCCAACAAAATTGATAATTATTCAGAGTTATCATACACTTAACTGGTTTACAGCTGGCTTTTACAAGCTCTCACAAAAGCTATAAAATTCAATAATAGCAACATGAGTATGTAGTGGTGGGGTTCATCGCTACTTATGAGTTAGCAAATGTACTAGTAGTAATATTACTAACTCAGGAGGTGGCCCTGGGATGCTAACGCAAACCAGACCACACATGTTGCTTGCTTGAATTACAAGGGATATGCCTTTTGACACAGTGTCAACAATTTCTATAGAAAGCTTCCTGTAGGTACTAGTTGTTTAGTGGAAAAGATTCAATCAGGAGCCTTCGGGGTTCGCCGAAAAAATAACAGAGACGATGCACCCTCTAACAAAATTATTTCTACTAACCTAGCGTTTTCAATCAATTCTCCTTTGTGTGGAGGAGAATTGATTAAAAACGCTAGGTTAGTAGAAATAATTTTATTACAGGGCGCATCGTTATTTTTTCAGCGAAACCCGAAGGCCTGTAATTTCAATATTAACTTTTCTGTTTAAACAATTGTTGATGACCAATTAACTGTTTTGCTTTAGAAAACAGAACTTCACGGAAACCAAGCCAACTAATCTTACAACAGGCGCAAGACCATCAGTATATGTTTATTGTACACTCACCGTATTTTTGATCGTTACCATCTTTGGCTGTTTGTGAGTCCTCAACATCTCCACCACCGCACATGTTGACTCTCTTGTTTGTAGTACTACTTAAAATCTTATCTCTTTGCCAACTTTACAAAATTACTACATCAAGAAATAAAAATTTGCAACGAGGTTTTTCATTATCACAATTAGAATCACAATAATGGCTGGATAATCAATAATAATATTTTCGCTTCCGTAAATGTAATGCAAGTTTTTGATCAAAACACAAATGATTGGTTAGTAGCTCTGCTGCTTTCTGATGCTCAACGACATCCAAGGCTAAGGCCATCTCGTTACACTCACCTTTTTGTAACAAAAGCTCTTTTTGTTGTTTTTTATCTGCGTTTTGCACAAGTACTGTTATCTGTAACTGTGCTTTACTTAGTCGCTCTTCTTGTCTATCGCTTTGGTAATCGTTCTATGGTCTTTCATTTGTTGCACGCTATTGTATGCGAGCGATTTTGATTGGTTCAGGGCACCTGTTTGTTTATTAGTTGCTCAGTGTGCTTCAACTTACCCGAATGCATTTCTACTATATGCCTTCGTATAAAAACATTTGGGTTCACTGCGAGTTTTTCTTCCCAAGATGGCAGCTACCAGGGTAATGAATTATTATGGCTAATAAATAAATAAACCATTCATCATCATAATTACGTCTTTTTGCTTATAATAAACTGTCAGTTACCAATCATGTAAAATGATAAATTTATGAATCACTACCTTGAGAGTTTTTGCAATAGAATGCATTTGTTTTATATCTATTATTAATTATTATAATAATTATTATTTATTTATTTTTTTATAGATAATCTATATATATCCATGATGAACTCCTACCACCAACAACGTCCAACAACTTATTATTTAGTATTCATTTGATATTATTATTATTATTTTCATAATAATAATATTAATAATAAATTAATTAATAATAATAAACTGATTAATTAATAATAATAATAATATAATTACTATTAATTATTATTATTATTATGATCTTTTGTAGTATATATTGTTGTTATAATTATCATAACAAAAGTTATGTTATTAATTATTATAATTAAATTAACAATAATTAATAATAATAATACAAATAATAAAGATCATGATGATGATAATAAAAATATTAAAATAAATTTAACAATATTATAATATTATTATAGAAAAATATAATATTAATTTAGTCAATGAATGAATTATATTATTAGTTAATTGATTGACAATAGTTATAATATCAACAATATGATGATGATGGTGATGATGATAACAATAATAATGATAGTAGTTGTTTGTTGTACTAGTACACACAGTGATGAGGTTGATTGCTTTTTGAGCTGATTCTGTTTAGTTATATTATTATACATCTATTGGTACATCTGTGTACATCATAGTGATATGTATGTGGTGTTTATAGCATTTGCTTATCCATAATAAATGCATGCAGCACTGATAGCTGAAAATATTTGTTATATGTAATAGTATAATACCTATCATCATGAACAAGACATGTGCTTTCTCTAATTTGTGCTGAATTTGCAGAGATAGAATTTTTAAGAACAATATTATATAAGCTTTGACTAGATAAATGTTTTAGAAATCTGGATTTGTGTTCTAAGACTACTACTACAGTGAAATTTATTTAATAATTCAGGTCTGTACTGGCTTTAGAACTTTGCTCAAAACATCAAAATGTTTAAAGAGAAATTTGTCTACGTCACCACATCGAGCCGCAGGATATGGATTTGGTGAGTTGATATTTTTAGTCAGAAGTTTTTGTTACTCGCAATTCTTTTCCGTCTATGTTCATTTCTTGGCACCAAAAAAAATAGCAGTTGATCTATTGTATGTTAGCTTTCAACGGAGTGCATTTTATTTGCTCTCTAAACTCGTGAGCCGTGAGGCTCCCCACAGCAGTAATACCTGACTGGTTGTAGTACAGCACTTGCTGCAGTATAATTTATACCCCAAAAAAAACTTCACCAGCAATCATCAAGTTTTTAATTAGGCCCAGTTAGTTCAGAATGTGACAATCTCTGGAGCAACTCACTCGTAAAACTTATATATACTATATTTTGAAAAAAAAACATGTTGGCTTACCACTAGGCTTATTTTAAAAAAGTTCATAACTATAAATACGTAAATTCTACTGTAGCACTCTTTTCACTTGTTTATTCAGAAATATGCAAGTCTGTGGTATCACGTGAGAATACATAAAACAACCACAGTAGGTGTGACAATGCACAGTTAGTTCGTTTATCCGCCAACTGATTGCGTTGTAGACTTGACCAATGAGCAGATAGAGTACCAGGAGTTGGCCAGGAAGTTTACTGCCGATGAGATCATTCCGAAGGCAGCATACCACGATACTACAGGAGAGGTGTGTCACTTCCTCTAGTGTCAGTCATAGCCACTGGTTTACCTGCTCATTGTGTGGCAAAGCGTGCCTGGGCTATTGTATATACTTGAAAAGCCAATGATCAAACATTAGAGCTACCTTATCTTTGGTGCTTTTTTGATAGACGCAAGCAGGTGGTTTGATACAAGTTCTCTTAGCCAAATGCAAAGCTTTTTGTTGATATTGAGACAAGAAATTGCTGTAAGCCAAATATGACTGGAGCCATGTACAGGCTGATCTCTATATAATGTCTTGAGACCTTTGGACATTGTGGATTGCCGTACGGTACCTTGTGGGCTTCGAGGTTTATGGAGATTGATGATCGAGGAAATCTAGGAAATATATTTTGATCGCAGGAAATAGAGGGGGTGGGGTGGGAGAGCAGGCAGGAAATAGAGGGGGTGGGGCTTGGGAGAGCAGGCAGGAAATAGAGGGGGTGGGGCTTGGGAGAGCAGGCAGGGAATTGAATGCAAATGCTTGCATATAACTAATTAGCAGCTAGTTTAAATGCAGTCGGTCAACAAACATGTTTGGTGTTATGTAACTTTGTGATACATTCAACCGGCAACAGTTCATTGCCCACAAGATTGCTCATATTGCCCTGGTTCAACGTACTGGCCACTGTACATATAGATAACTAGGGCTATAGTGATAGCGCTTTATTATCTAATGAAGTTCAAGCCAGGTCAACTTCAAACTGCTAGCTTATCTTAACCATTTAGTTTTTGTAAACATTTCCTTGTGAGTTTTGCTCATCTCACTCATCTTTTGTTGCATAGTTGTTGTGACTGTTATCGTGTGGACCACATCGGGGTCAATTGTAGTTGTTGTAACTGTTATTGTGTGGAACACATCGGGGTCAATTGTAGTTGTTGTGACTGTTATTGTGTGGAACACATCGGGGTCAATTGTAGTTGTTGTAACTGTTATTGTGTGGAACACATCGGGGTCAATTGTAGTTGTTGTAACTGTTATTGTGTGGAACACATCGGGGTCAATTGTAGTTGTTGTAACTGTTATTGTATGGAACACATCGGGGTCAATTGTAGTTGTTGTAACTGTTATTGTGTGGACCACATCGGGGTCAATTGTAGTTGTTGTAACTGTTATTGTATGGAACACATCGGGGTCAATTGTAGTTGTTGTAACTGTTATTGTGTGGAACACATCGGGGTCAATTGTAGTTGTTGTAACTGTTATTGTATGGAACACATCGGGGTCAATTGTAGTTGTTGTAACTGTTATTGTGTGGAACACATCGGGGTCAATTGTAGTTGTTGTGACTGTTATTGTGTGGAACACATCGGGGTCAATTGTAGTTGTTGTGACTGTTATTGTGTGGAACACATCGGGGTCAATTGTAGTTGTTGTAACTGTTATTGTATGGAACACATCGGGGTCAATTGTAGTTGTTGTAACTGTTATCGTGTGGAACACATCGGGGTCAATTGTAGTTGTTGTAACTGTTATTGTGTGGACCACATCGGGGTCAATTGTAGTTGTTGTAACTGTTATTGTGTGGACCACATCGGGGTCAATTGTAGCTGCTTGCTTAGGATTTTATCAAACTTAATTTTGTGCAATGTACGGCTGGCTAATGGCTCTGCTGCGCAGTACAATGATATTTGGGAGTTGGCTCACCCTGACAACTCAATTATTTATTTTAACACGCAAATGTGTATTTTTCATCTGATGAGTGATGATTGCATTGGGTTGTAAAAGCTTTGATGCATTTACCAGATGTAACTCCACAATACTAGTTTTAAGTGCAAGTAGCTCCCGATCATGTTGAGAAGATAACTCCAAGTCATGTGATCAAAGTGTAACTGATGAACTTTGTAGTATCCATGGGAGATAATCAAGAAGGCATGGGAGCTTGGTCTAGTAAACACACACATACCTCAAGAGTACAATGGGTTAGGTCTGGGGGCACTGGATAGTTGTGTTATTACTGAACAGTTTGCATATGGCTGCACAGGTATACAGGTGAGTGCAGGTGTCCTCTATTCTATATCTACTGAATGTATTACCTGCTACAAGTGTATAGATATTCTATTCTCCCCTCTTAAGTTGCTGGCGTATATAAATCTGTATCAACATTGTGGTGCAGGTAGCCATTGAAGCCAACTCATTGGGTGAGATGCCTGTCATAGTCGCTGGAACTGATGCTCAAAAGAAAAAATATTTAGGAAGGATGATTGAGCAGCCTCTCATGTGTGTAAGTAGGAATTTAGTCTATAATAGCTTGACACCCAATAATTTTTCACTTCTCTTTCTAATGGATTTTCAAAGACGCATTCATGGAACCTGTGCACTAGGCATCTCTTTAGTATTTGTGTTGTTTCTGCAGGCATACGGTGTGACCGAACCTGGTTGTGGTTCGGATGTAGCTGGTATCAAGACTAGAGCGGTGAAGAAAGGAGACGAATGGATCCTAAATGGTCAGAAGGTGAGTCTACCAGCATAGAAGTATGAAACTCGGAGAGTGATGTTGTGGTGATAAACATTGCAAATATTATAAAATATGTAATGGTTAACTACTCTTTCAGGTTAGTTTTATTAGAATGTCTTCAAATTTTGAGATGGATAAAAAGTAATAATTGACTATTAGTTGGAAATGTCTGTCGGCTGCACATAGTACTCTTTGTATGCTAGCAACCAGTGGATACTTTTAGTGTGTTAGTTGTGATTGTACAACTTGCAACAAGTTCCACCTTCATATTTAGTGAGCATCCATTTTATGGTCCACAACTTTCTGTCAGTTGAGCTCTGCTTATCTTTTAGTCAAACAAAGTTCAAACACTAGTTTTGATCAATTCATGTCATGTGATATAATTTCAGTGTCTATATTTGTGGGGGCACAACTCCTCAAACTCTGTCATTAAAGCTGTTCATTTGTCCTTCAGCTGTAAAGGCTATTGTGTCTTTCTGCCAATGCATTGCTGTTGTCTCACTTGTAATATCTGGTATTGTCGTGTTATTTGGTTGCTAGCCTGTGTTCTTGTTTGTAGATGTGGATAACTAATGGAGGTGTAGCTAATTGGTACTTTGTACTGGCAAGAACTGCTGAGGATCCCAAGACATCAACTGGCAATGCATTTACAGGGTGAGTGTGTGAGCCACCCCTCTCTCTCCCCCTCTCTCTCGCAGTATACAAACTTCTAGTTCAAATGCTAACATTAGCCAACCCAATAAAACAGAAAACGTCTGGAAATTTGATTGATGGGCATTTTTAGACCCTTGTCTTTCAATGCAATGTCATTGTGAGAATGCCACCTCCAAGGTATACGAAACTATCAGTTGTCAGCTACTCCAAAGTGTCTTAACCACCTGCAAGCACTTTCCATCCATGCCTCTAATTCTTCTGTATTTTGATTAACAGGTTTATAGTTGAAGCTGATTGGCCAGGCGTGACACCTGGTAGAAAGGAGTTAAACATGGGACAGAGAGCGTCTAATACTTGCGGTATTACATTTGAGGATGTGAGAGTACCTGCTGAGGTAGTCATTTGTGTCTCCAATATATTACATAATGGATCTTGTGGATTCTGCGTTTGTAGTTGTCTCCTCCTTGTACTCATTGATTGCCCCTGTCATCCATTGTGCTTTCTCAAACAGATCAGGTTTCTGACCTGTTCCTGTGCTAAGTAGAAGGGGCTGCCTCTTACCTACCCTTTCTGATTGACAATGTTTATAGCTCATACTACTTTATCCTAAATGTCTATTTTTGAAGCATTTCGTTTTTTTAGCTCGCTCGCTACCAGTTTGTTGTGTGAAGCCATCATTAGCAAGGTGTAAATCTCATGCCTATCTTCCTTGAAGTCCAGCCACTAAAGCTCCACAGATATCCACAAAGAACTTACTAGTCTTTGTTTGTTTTGTAAACTGACCCTATAGGTTTCAAGGAAACACGCTGGTTTTTGAGATGTTCCAACCATAATTGGTTATTTGCATCCAGATATTTGTTATAGTGAGGTAAACGCAGAGTAGTATTTACAATGGTGCTGGGCATCTGGCGGCAGTTTTGTCTCACTAGTCACATGACCAAAACTGTGGCAGTTCTGTCTCACTAGTCACATGACCAAAACTGAGGGTGTATTAACTGGTTAACTGGTCTTTTCGTAGAACATGCTCGGAGTGGAGGGTTCTGGTTTCAAGATTGCCATGGCTGCATTTGATAGGACTAGGCCTCCAGTGGCAGCGGGCGCTGTCGGGCTGGCCACCAGAGCTATGGATGAGGCTGCCAAGTACAGTCTAGAGAGGAAAACTTTTGGTACTCCCATATGTAACCACCAGGTGAGGCTCTATTGTTTGTTAGCTCTATGTAACCTCCAGGTGAGGCTCTATTGTTTGTTAGCTCTATGTAACCACCAGGTGAGACTCTAGTGTTTGTGAGCGCTATGTAACCACCGAGTGAGGCTCCATTGTTTATTAGTTCTATTTAACCACCAAGTGAGGCTCTATTGTTTGTTAGCTCTATGTAACCACCAGGTGAGGCTTTATTGTTTGTTAGTTCTATGTCACCACTGGGTGAGGCTCCATTGTTTGTTAGTTCTATTTAACCACCAAGTGAGGCTCTAGTGTTTGTTAGTTCTATGTCACCACCGGGTGAGGCTCCATTGTTTGTTAGTTCTATTTAACCACCAAGTGAGGCTCTAGTGTTTGTTAGCTCTATGTAACCACCAGGTGAGACTCTAGTGTTTGTTAGCTCTATGTAACCACCAGGTGAGACTCTAGTGTTTGTGAGCGCTATGTAACCACCGGGTGAGGCTCCATTGTTTATTAGTTCTATTTAACCACCAAGTGAGGCTCTATTGTTTGTTAGCTCTATGTAACCACCAGGTGAGGCTTTATTGTTTGTTAGTTCTATTTAACCACCAAGTGAGGCTCTAGTGTTTGTTAGCTCTATGTAACCACCAGGTGAGGCTCTACTACTGAGTGTATCCATGTTGCAGGCGGTGGCATTCATGCTCGCTGACATGGCCATCAGCGTTGAGTCTGCGAAGCTGATCACTCGCAGGGCTGCCTGGGAAGTGGACCAGGGAAGGAAGAACACATATTTAGCCTCCATATCTAAGGCATACGCCGCAGACATAGCCAATAAGTGTGCTACCGATGCTGTACAGGTTGGTGCTAAGTCTACACCGCTATTACTGTCAGTACAACCTTGCCGTAGGCACTGATGTTGGGTTAGTTTGTTCTTGGCCATCAAAAACTGTGTTTGTTGTTTTATTCTAAAGTGATTCAATACTGATTGCTGATTGCTTGGTATGGTTTACTACTTGATCTATTTTTGTACACCAAACCGTTCACAACTAATGTGTGCTCAAAGCTTGTCGTCACAATCCGCTAGTGTAGTTCAAAGGCTACGACTGCCCTGACATTGGTCTCTGAGGCTACATGTACTCCTGTAATGGTGCAGAGTGTTATTGTACATTACTTGTAGGTGTTCGGTGGAGCTGGCTTTAACAGCGAGTATCCTGTGGAGAAATTGATGAGAGACGCCAAAATATTTCAGGTCAGTTGAAGTTATGCTCTCTTGTCTACTGGGAGTTATCCATCTTGTAATAATGTCCTTATTGTTATTTTCTTGTTAATTATGTTAATATTTAATTCATATATCCATGTTACATGTATGTTATTGTTGATGTATGTGCATCAGTGACACGTCACTACTATATTACACGTCTAAGTGAAGCTTTATCTAACCTTTAGCTGCGGATACGTATATTGTATAGCTCTATTGTCTATGTTGACAGATCTATGAAGGCACAGCACAGGTGCAGAGGTTAATTATATCAAGGGACTTGCTAGGTAGAGCTGCTGCAGGACAACTCAACAATAGCTAGTTCGCCGCCACCACTTACATCACTAGATCACTCACATCAATGCATTCTACCATTCTATCATTTTGTTTGTCAATTTTTGGATTTGTCCATTTTCACGCTGCCAATTAAAACTGATGTCCTCAGTTCCAACTATTTTTGCTGCGAGTTGGTTTAGTTTGCCAAGTCATTTGGTAGAATTTTAATTTCTAAAGAGATCATTGTAATATTCTGTTTTATGCCAATACAATTGAATAATATATTATTGATTACGTAAATATTGTCTAATTTGTGTTGTTTTAGTTCATACTAGTGTAGGGCCCTAGGCTCCACTATTGAACACCCCCCCCCCCCCCCCCCCGCTCTCTAGGAAATAAACTTGGTGTACTGGGAGTTGTCCTCTTTTTTCAGCATAATAAGGTATGAACCAAAGACTTGTGAAAAAAGTTATCTCATTTTATAAAGTTTGACTTGATGGACATGTCGCTATGGCCTTTCCTTTTGAAAACAACGATTGTAGTAAATATCTTCTCGAATTGCAATTTCACACTCCTATATTATTGTGAAAAAGGAGAATTCTAAGTACACTAATTGGAAATGCTGAACAGCGCTGCGCCACAAAATCTCACAAGCTGACTAGACCACACCCTTGGACTAAGTTCATGCATATTAGCAATGTACACATGTATAAAGTACTCAGTATATGCTCACAAGTGGAAGACTTGGAATAAAGGGAGAAGGAATTGTCTGCTCTCTGTTTATTGTATCACCGAAGGATTTAGCCCCCTAGGTAGCCAGTGTTATAAATCTCACATGTGATGTAAGCTCTAACCCTAATTAGATAATGATATAGTTATTCTACAGAGAGTCTTATTACCTGCGTGTAACACTTAGATTTTACATCTCTCTATTGTGAAGGTAAGTGAAGTCATATCTATGTACATCTTAGGAATTGTGCTTTGAAAGGTTTAGATAAGTTTTATGTTGAGACGAGTTTGTGAAATCATCCTTGTGCCATGAGAATTGTAAACCCTGAGAAAAGTTCAGATTTAATTTCATTCAAGTATTTTTAAAGGTTTTGTGCTATATTTTGCAGTTTACCAGTAGTAACTTAGTCTGAAGAACAATTTTGTATTATGAATATCGATGACATGAAACCATAGAAATGTTAGTAATGAGTGTATTGGAAAATGAATTTTCCAAAGTATTATTGCCCTGTTATTGGTATAAAAAAATTTAAATCTGGCTAAAAACTAACAGTAGTCAAATAAATTTGGTTTACTTTTAGCTGCTGTTTGTATTATTTACTATATTATTTTTTTGTATTATATATTACTTGCTATATATATTGTATATATAATATACTACTTACTACATTACTCATACAACTTGCAGCCACTTTCCACACATCAGGATGAAGTGGGTAATATATACTACCACACTCCTAGTCACCCTATGTTTGGTTCATGGGATACCAAAGCAACAATATCCAAGGATCAGAGGCAGTCAGCGAGTTTGCTGGAATCACACGTCAGCGGCTCCAGCCGACCTGCTAGTTTGTGATCCGAATAAATTGGTCAGCGAAAGCCAGTGTAAGCGCGTTTCCTACTAACCACATTTGTGTCACATTCGTGTCACATTATGTTTGTGTGGACATGTTGGCTTGTGTAGTCGAGCCTTTGTTCATAGCTTTAGTGCCACAGTTAATATATCACAGTCTTTGGACTTTTTAATCAAGCCACTTAAAAAACACCTGCTCATTAATTTTTATTTTGAAATCGGCTATACATTTTCAACAGCTTTTCCATGTCAATTTTCTGACAAGCAATATTTCATTTATATCTGCCTTCATATTAAACAAAATAACCATTTTAGTGAAACAACTACAAGACGCAGCCTCGGAGATCAGAAGCTTCAGGCTATGTCCGTGCAGTAGCTATGTTTGTCAAACGGAGAGGTTGCGAGGAAGAGATCATGGGTACACTGTAACCATTGCTTTGGTGAGATCGATGGATGAGCCCGCAGGTAATGTTGTATCCGCCGCAGGTAACTACTCTGTCTACCTGAGGAATGAGAGAGGGTACGGTGCTTTGGCTCGGTGCCAGGATGACATCATCGTATTTCTGTCATACGATGAGAAAGTGGTAGGTTTGATTCGTTTGTTTTTTTTTTACTTGCAATATAAACATGTCATATGTTCTGCATTGTGTTGTTGCAAAATAATCACAGAACTGTTGGTAACACCAATTCAGTTTTTGTGTCAACTTTTTTCGTCAAAATCAAGTATTGAAATAAAATGTTGGCGTGGCACCAATTTGCTGACTCATATACTTACAGCTGTACATACTAACAGGAAATATGGCCATGAATGTTGTGACCAATGCTGAGGTCTCTGACATCATCGAACAATCAAAGTCACGATTCGCCTCGGAACTTTTTGATGGGATCAAGTATATACTTGACAGAATAAAGTGAGTTAAGCATGACTTGTCTTTTATACTGTACTGTACATTTTGGTACTTGATGCAACTTGTGCATCAGTTCTTCTGAATTTTTATGACTTTCAATAAAATCTTTTGAGGCTGTCTGTCATCGCTCAAACCAAATCATGTTTTGCAATCAGCAAATCATGAAGGAGATGATTTATTGAGCTAAGAGGCTTTGAGGCGATGAGTGGGCTGACGTGCTGCCATACAGTAACAATGAGTAGTTAACCAACGCACTAATTGGAGATAACACAAACCAGCTAATGTATATATACACTCACGGAACTACCATAACACTTTTTATTGCTGCTATTATGTAAAAGCATTCCAAGTATATCCAATAATAGAGTTAGAGATGTTGCAGGTATAGGTTAGTTATAGTAATTTGATTACCGATTTATATGTCTGTGGGGGTGAAAGGCAGTAACAGGTGCTTGCAAGGATAATGCCATTCATTATCTGATCAGTTGGAAAAGTCAATGAAATTGCAGTATTTGAAGCTGACAATGACTGTATCTTGAAAGTTTTAAACATTTTTTACTGAACCAAGTTGTATAGAAAGAGTCTTTCACCACATAACCTCCGGTATACCCTACAGCTACTGTATATCCTCTGGTATACTCTACAGTTACTGTATAACCTCCGGTATACTCTACAGCTACTGTATAACCTCCGGTATACTCTACAGCTACTGTATAACCTCTGGTATACTCTACAGTTACTGTATAACCTCCGGTATACTCTACAGCTACTGTGTAACCTCCGGTATACTCTACAGCTACTGTATAACCTCTGGTATACTCTACAGTTACTGTATAACCTCCGGTATACTCTACAGCTAGTATAACCTCCGGTATACTCTACAGCTACTGTATAACCTCCGGTATACTCTACAGCTACTGTATAACCTCCGGTATACTCTACAGCTACTGTATAACCTCCGGTATACTCTACAGTTACTGTATAACCTCAGGTATACTCTACAGTTACTGTATAACCTCCGGTATACTCTACAGTTACTGTATAACCTCCGGTATACTCTACAGTTACTGTATAACCTCCGGTATACTCTACAGCTACTGTATATCCTCCGGTATACTCTACAGCTACTGTATATCCTCCGGTATACTCTACAGCTACTGTATATCCTCCGGTATACTCTACAGTTACTGTATATCCTCAGGTATACTCTACATCTACTGTATAACCTCCGGTATACTCTACAGTTACTGTATAACCTCTGTGTATTTATGATTGTGCAGAGCAGAGATCCTCAAGTGATGGTGGCGCTGATAGAGAGGGCCAATAAATCAACTCTTACCGCTATCTAGTAGAGTGAGCTTGTCACTTCCTGCCAACTGCCGATATCTATACTCTGCCAGGAAACAGATCTTGACTCATTGATATTTAATGTTTATAATTATTCATCGTTTTACTCAGCCATCTTACTCAAATTGCAGATCATGAATGTATGCACATAGGGGAGACAACTCTTACGTATTGGGTTATTAATATTTGTGCAATGAAAATGTTGGGTGCAGAGCGAAGCTATATTTAGCCCTAACTGTGTCCACACCAAGATTTTTTGTGTTTGAGACTATAAATAAAAGCATCCATTTGAATCACTTGCAATCCACATAAATTTAAAATGACAAAATAGTTTTTGTAAAAAAGTAATTTGATACAAAATCCTTGACCGGGAGTTCCTTTGAATTGTTGTATTGATTCTCTGTTTATTACATCACTAACAATCAGCTCATCTGTCAGGCAGATCATTACAGAATTTTCTAAAGAGATCAAGTAACACGGCAGTGACAGCACTTAGTTGTGGCATACCTTAATTGGCTGGAGTTGTCTACCTAGGTAGGTCAGCGACAGCTACTAGGGTAAATAAACTGTGATGGACTCTTGGGTGCAGTGATACATAACATTAGCTTTGAATGACCAGTGAGCTTCATTTGTAGATGTCAACGTACTAATTTTGTTGAAAAGCTAGTTGGTTAGCTCCGTGATCTTCATTAAAAACGAAAATAGATACTAAAATTACCAAAATTTTTATTTTAGTAGAGCCACCAAAGGTGGGCTACTAAAAGAGCGAAAGATGAAGCTCTGGCAGTAGAAACTGTTTGAGAGCTCCTGGTATGGGAAATTATGTAAGAACGATTTACCGTTTTTGTTTTTTAATTAACAGGGATTCAAAGCAGCGAACTAGCTAGCTATTTATATACAGGTATGATTATAGAAAGGAAGCTTTTCCTTGCTTTCTTTGGTGGTGTATAATACCCCTTGCAAGTAGAAAATAGCAGCAAGCCTAACATTACATCATAGCAATTAACAGCCGTGAGAGAGTTTTTAATGGTAATGAATATAAAGCCAAGTTACGATGTAGCATATATGGTGTGTTGTGTTTATATGCTTTTCCCATGTATATGCACTCATGCGTAATCAAAAAAAAAGATCCATGATGTGAGCGATGAACACCTCATGCATTCCATACGATCTCATTGAAACTCTAGGAAGCAACTATTGGACACGAAAACTGTAAGCGTACGTAAATTTGGCTGTCAGGAAATGATGTAAGAACAAAGGTGAGCTGGCAATGCAATCAGAAATATTCTGCTCAGGAGAGCTCAACTCCAAACAACAAATAAATGAGCTTTAGCCAAGTTGCTAAAATAGTAAAATTGATAAAATTAGTTTTTTTTATAATAACTGGTGCACCTGACGTAAATACTACATAAAGTAATGCCGACAAGCAAGTATTTTTGTCTCCGCCATCCTGCAGGCAGTCTAAAATGCTCAAAAAACAAAAACATGCACCATATAGTGATATAGATCAAATGACAAGGCATATCTATGAAATGAGCATATTAGAAAACATTAAGTCAATTTTTATTGCTATGTAAAGTATTTGTTATATTTTATTATTATAATGGCAAGATCAGTCAAAAAATGTTGATCCAAAGTCTCATTCAAATTTTTTTTATAATTCTTCATTTTTTTTAATATCATCCCAGCCGTGAAAAATTTGATGGTGAAGTAGCAAGCAACTTTTTTAAATCATTTCTGCCAATTTCTAGTGAAATCAGTCCTTTTGTTGTGTTTTTATTGTTACTTTGCTTCTCTGCATAGAATTTACAAAGTTGGATCAGCAAAGAAATTTCCTACTACAGGAAAAAAACTGAAGCCTTCACCTGACAGGCTGTACAAGTGAAGTAATAAAAAATAGGCAGTCACTCGTGTTAGCCTGTCTTCTGCTGTTTTTCTATTCTATGCGCAACGGCAGCGACATACGCAGCCCCCATACCACTCCCATCCTTCACTGCAATGAACTTGGTCTACAACAATAAGGCAACAGGTGTAACTGTAGGTTAAAAAACTCAGTTTGTAGAAAAAATCAAAAGCTCAGAATTTTTACAACTCTACTCATGGATTTTCCAGTCAAACCATATTATTTCCACGAAGCAATGTGATAAAAGAATAACAAAAATCTACGCAGTTGTCAGATACTGAATGTAGACATATGCCTACCGCTGTCTCTGGAACGGTATGTTCAATGAGTGCCTCCATTTGCTGCCGCAATGTTGGGTGATATTGAAACAAGGAGCCATCCACAGCAACTGTTACTTCATCCTTTTTGATATGTTTGAGTAGCACAGTCAGAGCTATACAACATATTTGATGTAACATAAACAGTGTGTTACTGCTCAATCTTACTTGTCACTGAAGCTGTGAAGTTTCTGTTGGCTATAGGACACCATTTACAAAGTTTATCAGCATGACTTGAATTATTTGCACCTTTTTAGCTTCTAAACTGCTCTGACACATGACAGGGCAGCGTAAAGTATATCCAACCATGTATTCAGTTTACTAGTTCCAACGCCCGGACAGTACACACAAATAAAAGCTCACAAACCAGACAATTCTGTAAGTAGGTAACTACTGCAGGAGGGAACAACTACCGAGTATAAATCATTCACCTGAAACTACTATCTTAGCAGCTCTGTTAGACACTAGAGCGCAAACGTATCTAACAATAGATATATCATTTGCTGTTGCATCTGCCATTGCTAGATTCTTGAGCACCTCTTTAGTTTTTTCGTCACCAGAATCACTAAAAAAGTTGACTGAATGGTTGTACTACTCTAGTGATAAAAGTTTGTGAATTCTTTTTCTAATTTAATTAAAATGAAATAATGTATTGTATGTTAATTTTTTTTTTAAATAAAAGTGTATATACAGTTATGTAAATAAATAGATACATCATCATTGGAGAGGGGAGACTTCTTATCAATGACCATTTCACTTTCAATAATGAATATAATAATATATGTGAAAAAAATTATTTTTTTATGAGCATGTTAGTAGGGTTTTCAAACCTCTCAATTTCTGACACATATCCGGTTGGGAAGGTGCCAACTTTATTCAACCAACCAGAGGGTGAGCTGTCTGTTTGGTCAAAAAGCAATTCTCTTCTGTGCAAGTCAGCCAGAGTGAGCCTCACCAGCTCTCCCAAGTACAGCCCACCAAATAGCTTCTCAAACCTGCAGAAATGACAAGTACTCTAACAGACCTGACAGCTGTTGCCTTGTTGAAACTAAATAATTTTCATTTCCTCATCATTCTTACGTAAAGGATCCTTTGTGATTGGATATTCTGTCTATCTCAAAATCATACTCAGTTTTGAAAAAGTCGAGCACTCCATTGTCTCCAAAAGCTCCCCACTCTATGTCTATGATTTCCTGGAATACCAAATAAATGACGAAACGAAACCACACATGAATTCCAGCTGGTTAGTTGTACATAAAGGAGTTAATTACAAAAACTAAAAGTTGATCGCTAAAGTCTTCTCCAAAGATGGAACCAATGGAAATCGAATGATTACAAAAGTCAACATGTTAATCAATGGAAAAAAAATTAATTAAAAAACATTGAAAATTTAACATTTCTCGTTTACCATCGCCAGCAATCACAAACCAAAGCCTGAAGAAAATTTGCCACAAATACCTGAGACCACTCCTTGATGTCTCCAGTCCACTTGTCCACCCTGTCTAGCTGTTCTATGTAGCTGGCATTGCTTCCAGTCCCTGCAAGTCACAAAAACATAAGGCTAGGTAGGCTTATTTTTATTTCTTTCTCACTGCCAAGATGGTAATAGTATTTTTTTTATTTTATACTTAAAAAAGTATCAGGCAACTCCAAGATGTTACAGCACAGCAAACATCTTGTGAAATCATGATTCAAGAATGTAGAGTGTAGCAGGGGTCAAGTCATAAGTAGATGTGGCAGGTGTCAAGTCGTAAGTAGATGTGGCAGGTGTCAAGTCGTAAAGTAGATGTGGCAGCTGTCAAGTCGTAAGTAAATGTGGCAGGAGTCAATTGACAGGTTACATGTACTGGCATGAGTCAATTGGCATTTGACAAGTGACACGTGACAAGAAGCGGATAAAAAGTGACATGTGACAAGGAGAAGAAGACAAGGTATTTGGCCAGACTTGGATGAAAATATTAGCTTACGAAACAACAGCTAGCTAACTACTACAATTGCTACAATAGCCAAGGTGGATTGTTACAGGCAACAGATAATACCATAATAAAAGATTTATTATTCTATGGTAGAAGTGCCCTCCATTACTTTACATACCAAGAATGAGACCGATGGCACACTCTTGGTCTTCATACGCTCCTGTCATTAGTGTGCCCACCGTGTCATTTATTATTGCCACCACCAACACATTTATGTCCTAGAAAGTATTGTTATAGCTATATTCTACCACTAATCTTTTAGGGCTGTGCACATCGGCCTCCCCGAATGAATTAGTAAATCAGTCTACCAATTTTGCCACAAGACGGGGATTAGCGATAGTTTTGTAATAATTATCAGAAACAATTTTTTGCAACTATTAATTATATGTAATGTTTTGTTTAAGGTTTGTGATTAGAAACTACAATAGTTGGTGTTTCAACTCTTCGATCAAACATCAGAACTGAAGAAAACATGGCAAAGTATTAATAAGAATTAATGAAAACAAATGGAAGCAGAAATAAAACTAATTTGCAAGAAGCAAAATTACCCAGATTGTTGTTGCTATTTATTTCACAAAAACAATATTAGGTTTGTCAAGAGTTGCCTTCTTTTATGTAGAACATGACTCTTCATAAGTTAGGATTTGTTTTCCCTATGAGAGATCAGCGTTGAGTTTGTTAAAAAAAATTGGGTAAAAATATTTGGCAAAAGCGTTTGGGTGGAGTATACATTAGGGTGTACTGTATACTGCACCCTTACATCTCTACTCCATAGTGTGGCTACTATATACTCTACCCTTATATCTCAACCCCATAGTGTGGCTACTGTATACTCCACCCTTATATTTCAACCCCATAGTGTGGCTAGTGTAATAGGCAGGCCAATGTGTACAGCCTAGCAGGGCAAACTGACTGCTGTTAAGAAATATTAGTGGAATTATCAGTTTCCGACTGAAATATTCGAGCAAGAATATTTTGAACAAGCGTAAACAATAAATAATAATACAACGATGAGCTCATGCACTTGAGGTCCAGCTCCACTAAGACTTCCCACAGCAGTTTTTTATTCTAGTTGCAATATTTTTATTGCTACCAGGCATACCAATTCCTAATCCGACTAGAGTATTGCTGTCATGATAAGAGCCAGTTAGTAGAATTCCTACGCAATCATTGATCACAGCAATCACTCGTACATGCAACTTTTCCTGCAATTAATTCATATTTTCAAAAGTTTACAAAACTTAATTTTCTCAATACAAAGACAAAGCTAAAATGTATTATTTTACTTCAGCAAAACCAGCAAGAGCTTTATATATGCAAAATTGCAACTTCGATGCTAAATAATAATGAACAGGTAACTCCAAAATTTGAATTTACTCTGTTGAGTGACATATATGACATGAAATGTTCAACTAGACTGATGTAATACAGTAAATTGTCATATCTACCGGCAACCCTGACCTTACCCCTCTCCTGGCTATGGCCTCCTCTAGCATACAGACAACATCCTCCATTACTGTGTCGCTGCATTTAAACGTTTTAGTCCATGCTAGCAGAAGTGCACTAGTTAAACTGCTCTGTATCATCGGGAATGAGAAGGTAAATCCTAAAAGCAAAAAAATTATTTTTGAACTGGTTCAAATTTGAACAGTATTTATGAATAGATGAAACTTTTGTGGTTAGCCAAACATGCAAAAGCCAGCGTGAGAATATTTTACGCATCAGATTTTGTTAAAAGCACAAACGATATGAAATGGTTCTCAAACATTTTGAGGAACTGGAGTTGTCTTCTTCTAACAAGAGCTGATGATCGAAAATATTAAGAAGCAAAAGTTGTTTCAGAAGTTGTCTTGAATTGGTAATACCAAGAATCGGGGTCAGTATGTAGGAGGAAATTTTAAAGCAAACCTAACGGTATCGGTTCTTTTGTTTCCGGAATATTCTCTTTTTGCACCAGTTTGGCGATGCATTCAGCCAGGTAGTCAAACAACTCCTTGCCTTTCCCATTGAGAATGCTGAGAATAGAATAGTCATGAACATTATAAAAAACTTGCCTTGTGGACACAATTTTTCAATTGTAAAGGTCACACTATCATATAAAGAAGGCATCCATTTACTTTGGTTGTGAGTAAAAAACTAAAAATCAGTGAAGTAACATTAGAGCGATAGAAATAACTCACTGATCGGGTATCTCATAATAATGTATAAACTGTCCAGTTCTTTTGCCATTTCTCATCTCAACATACAAAACTCTAAAGTTGGTACCTCCCAGGTCCAATGCCAGGTAGTCGCCATGTTCTGTGTGAAAATAATCAACTGAGGCTAAGAAAGAACAATATTGTAGTAAATTGTAAAACTAACAAGTAGAGAAATAACTAGGCAGCATATCTTGGTAAGAATAAAAGGCAGCAAAGGATGGCCAAAAAGTTGCTACAGTCTTATGAGGAGACAACTTTGATAAATAAAATATCGAGGAAAGAAAACTACTATACATACAACTTCCTGTGCTTCCTGCGCCACCACCAGTTTAGGCCTATATAGTGGGGTAAGTCAAAAGCCCCTAACTCTAGAAGAGTTGTCTGTCCTTAGTGTCAAAGAAGGCTGAATAGTCGTAACCAAAATACTAAAGATTTTCTCAATTTAGGGCGTACTTATTTTTTTGTTATGTTTGCAAACTATTATTATTTACATTCTACATTGTGTGATTTTTTTGCAGTCAAAAAACTGGTATTTCAGATCTGAGAATTATTGTTGTTGTTGATCACGACAACGAAGGTGGAAATACAAGCATGACAGTTTTTTTTACAAATAAGTTTTAATTACAATAATTTAAATCTATTGACATTATTTGATTGATAATAATTTTTTCGACTTTAAAATTGCTTAAATTTTTAAGATACTTTAAGCCTAAAAAGCGCCTTCAAGTAGGGGGTTTAGTCTAGAGGTCGGGGTATCGACTAGATGCTAGGGTACAGCGTAGAGTATGGGTAGGGAGTTTCATCTGAACTATTATTTATTTATTTAAATTACAACATTCAATAAGAGGCGGTGTAAACTTAAACAGAGTTTAAAGGTCAAATGCCGCAACAAAATAATATGGCACCATCACTTCAAGTACGCTATGCTCTATTTCGCAACACAGCAAATGTGTACTTCTAGCTAAACTATCATGGAAACATTGCCAAGTCATGTTCGCAGTGACTTTTTGGCATCAGTATATAATTACTAGCGGGTGCCAAGTATTACATAACAACTTTTGTTATGTAACCTGAAACAACATTTTTGGCATGAGAGATGTTATTAGTAACCACCAGGAAATTAGGGTTATGGTCCCTTGATATTTTTTATTTACTAGAATATTGTATTTCTTTCTTCACCAAACTCAGAAAGAGTTGCTGTAAATAATTGATAAATCTCCGAGCCTCAGTTTCAACTAGTTTCAACTAGTCACTAGCCTCAACTATTAGAATGTGGTTCACAAACTATTGTGGTCAAGTTTGAGTATTCAGCCAACTAGCCGGCATTTCAAAGGTGGTTGTGGAAAGCACTAACCAGTTCCATCAATAGTTTGATGTACAAATGTATTCTCCATTTGTAAAGAACTTTTTTTTCGATCCTCTTCATGCCTGCTCAACCCCAGACTCATTTCGGATTCCATGACGCTCATAATGGAATGCATCCGCTCTTCACTCAAGTTGAATTTGTCCACGACATTTCGCACCTGCAAATAAATTTTTTTTGCTCTGCGGTAGATAGAGACTACCGACTAGGAAGTTGAAGACAGATCATCATGTAAACTGAGTTGGATACCTGCCAACTAGCAACGACTGCAATCAATTGATTGGGTTAGCCTTAATTAGTAAAATATGATACATTTTAGCAAGCGAGCAAGCAAGCTGACAGTTGATGGCAAGTGGCTGCAAGTTGTTTGTAATGTAGACTTCCACTTTAACTCAATACAAAAGATGTATGTACAGAAGAGCTGGCTATGTACACAATACAATGTGTAATTCCTTATCATCAACAATGGCCTTCTGTTGTACATTACTAGATCAGCGGGCTGCCGTGTAAAAATAGTCTTAAGTTACTGAATATTTACATCTAGTTCATTGACATACAACATCAGTAGAACAGTCCAATACCTTGTGAATGAAAGCTTTTATGCTTGGATGGAAATTGTTCTTAGCGCAAAAAAGGATTTGCTAAACAAATATATTAAAAGCACTCCGCTGAACTATCATTTGTAGGTTTACCAAATGTTATCAGTCGAAGCTTATTTCTAGATGCAACCCGAGTCCGTTACTATCGAGAAGGAAAATACACCCCTCACTAACCTTTGAAAGCTTGCCACCATCTTGTGGTAAGGTAACTCGAAGCTCCTCTATAACACTTTTGCCATTCTCCATTTTCTTACAAGACTTGGCTGGTAGCAACTATTTGAGTTAATGCAAGAATGATCTAAATTCTCTCAACGAAAAGGTGTGTTTTGTAAAGGCCAATCATATTTGAATCATGTTCTTTTCAACCAATCACAATTAAAAGCAACAGAAGGCGGGGACTATGATGAGTGGGGATACCTTTGTTTGCGCACAATGCAACTTGCCTATTGCGACTCTTGCAAACAGGGAAGCATTGAAGTATGCAACCACATTAGTGGAGAGATAACTAATGAGCACGTAAGGTTTAACAATTCATCTCATGGTAGTCACAACATGTTTGCGCATGTACAAAACATGAGACTAGAGCAAGTACAACAGAAAATGACTATAAAACATCATTCACCACACTGTACTATCAGCAAGACGGCAAAAAAACCAAAAAAAAAATTTGAAATTTCAATGAGAAAAAATTTATTATACACCTCAAATACAAAACAGACAACTTGCCTACAGAGAGCTACAATCTATCACATAAAACAACAGCATTGGCCCCAGAATGTTAACAACAAAACATTCATGTACACCAGCCTACCTCTACATATATCTCACAAGGACAAACATGATATAGTATGACTCTGCTAAATACAGATGAAGAGCAGACAATTACAATAAACTGCATAGTAAAAATAACGCATTCAAGTAGGTAGGAGCAGCATAATGCATAAACTAGACAAAAATATTCCTAGATTTGAAGTGCATCTACACAGAAACTATATGATATATTAGAATGAGCATTTCTTAGCCTATGTGACGCATTTTATTTAGGAGTTGTCTTCTCAATATTGAGAGGACAACTACTATCCCGGCAACTAGAGTCTTTTTTATTCACCTTACTACTCAGAAGGTGACGCAGTCACTCGAACCAATGAATGATTTCAAAAGTAAGAAAATTTTAAATAACTGAAAATCGTCTTACGAAAAGTCATAAACTGCTGAGAAATGGTAGAACGCTCAGGGTGACACACAAATAGCTAGTACGCAGAGATGGTCACAGGTGATTGGTATCACTAAGCATTGAAATATAACTAATATTATGCTATAATTAACGTGATGAAAGACGTTGCATATTTTGATAAATAACATATTTTTGTAGGCATATTCAGTAATTAGATATAGAAGTTAGTAGGGCTAGTGAGCTGGCCTGACTACAAAAACAAAAATAGACAATTTTAGAGGATGCGGTAAGTAAAACAATTGTTTTTCCTTAAGACAGTTTGATAGTCGAAGAGGGAAAGAAGGTACGTTAAATCATTGACAGGCCTATTTAAACACTTACCAAGTTATAAAGGGGTTCCTACATTACCTAAACAACAAATACCTAAAAATACTTTTTTCAAGTTAAATTTACAGAAATGATAGGATACTTAGAACGCAGATCTTAAATTTGAATATAGGAGTTATCTACACCCCTGGGATATAGGGGTTACACCCCTGGGATATAGGGGTTATATACACCCCTGAGATATAAACCAAAATAAACAAAATTCTCAAAACTAGCAGCACCCTAATTTAAAGACTGAGCACCAGTCATAGTCGATTAGCCGGGGGACACTTTGGTAGGCGCCCCTTCCAATTTCAGTTGCTCTTCCTTTGCAGCCTCAGCTTCTGCCTTTGCCTCTTCCAACATCTTAAAGTGAAGTTTGATCTTCCCTCGCTCATTCTCATCACACAAATAGCTAAAAAGCAAAAGGCTGTAATGTCACTGAGAGAAACAGAGAGAAAGCAACTCCTTCAAGTTACTTTGTCACAAACTGAGACGAACCACAAAAGATGCAATGAGTGAGAAATGTATCTATTTACAGCACTGTATAAAACACCACCTCAAAAACTCCGTATAAAACAAAATTTTGAAAAAAGCTGACAACTTGAAATGCTTTGTTAAAAATTCGATGTCAAAACAACAATTAACAATCAAAATTGCAGTAATGATAAAAAAGTATTCACCGGAATGGTTGTACAACAATTAAACATCTGCAAGTCAATTGCAGTCTTTTCATAAACGTATTATTAATAATACAGTTGATCCATCAAAAAAATCATTGTTACAACAAAAACAAGGCCTTTCAATGCATAAAAAACCACTGAGTTGAACAGTTTACACTGAGTTGAACAGTTTACACTGAGTTGAACAGTTTACACTGAGTTGAACAGTTTACACTGAGTTGAACAGTTTACACCGAGTTGAACAGTTTACACTGAGTTGAACAGTTTACACTGAGTTGAACAGTTTACACTGAGTTGAACAGTTTACACTGAGTTGAACAGTTTACACTGAGTTGAACAGTTTACACTGAGTTGAACAGTTTACACCGAGTTGAACAGTTTACACTGAGTTGAACAGTTTACACTGAGTTGAACAGTTTACACTGAGTTGAACAGTTTACACTGAGTTGAACAGTTTACACTGGTTGTATAATCATAAAATGTGGAAAACGTTGCGAATAACGCTTCAGTAAGACAAACATTGTATATGTAACACGGCATTGTCATTACTTTTGGTGTCAATGTACATATATATAAGTATATTACTACACACAATGTACATATATATATATATAAGTATATTACTACACACAATGTACATATATATAAGTATATTACTACACACAATGTACATATATATAAGTATATTACTACACACAATGTACACATATATATAAGTATATTACTACACACAATGTACACATATATATATATAAGTATATTACTACACACAATGTACACATATATATAAGTATATTACTACACACACAATGTACACATATATATATATAAGTATATTACTACACACAATGTACACATATCTAAGTATATTACTACACACAATGTACATATATATAAGTATATTACTACACACAATGTACACACATATATATAGGTATATTACTACACACAATGTACACATATATATATAAGTATATTACTACACACAATGTACACATATATATATAAGTATATTACTACACACAATGTACACATATCTAAGTATATATATATATGCAAATAGAACAAACGCCACTCACTGATAATTGAGAAACCTATAGCCCTGTACCAGCTGTGCCACCTCATTTGTACTGTGGCAGGCAAACAGTAGCCAATTTCTGGGCTGTACTTTGTATGCGAATCTCATGAAGAGAAGAGAATAGACTGAGAGGGCTACAACATACAAAATCCACGATAGACAGTCAGTCCAACAGCCCCTCCCGTAAATAATATCATAAAACCCAAACTATCAGTATGTTTGCAGTCACTTCAAGCACTCAGCAGTGAAAGAACAAATAAAACTGTTCAGCATACTTCACATACAAGCCTGGTTCAAACTGGGAGAAGTTGTCTTCTCTTTACACACCATACCATCAGTGTAAAAGACAACTCCCACAATATAAATGATGGGTTACTTCTCATTATGCAATAATATTTGCGCTAGTACTGAACCTAGTGTGACTCTGAGAGAGGGTGCGAGGGGGTGGGGTGTGAGGGGATGGGGTGCGAGGGGTTGGGGTGCGAGGGGTTGGGATGCGAGGGGTTGGGGTACGAGAGGGTGGGGTGCGAGAGGGTGGGGTGCGAGGGGTTGGGGTGCGAGGGGTTGGGGTGCGAGGGGGTGGGGTGCGAGAGGGTGGGGTTAGAGAGGGTGGGGTGCAAGGGGGTGGGGGTACAAGAGGTGGGGTGCGAGGGAGAGGGGTGCGAGAGGGTGGGGGTACGAGATGGTGGGGGTGTGAGGGGTGCGAGAGGGTGGGGTGCGAGAGGGTGGGGTGCGAGAGGGTGGGGTTAGAGAGAGTGGGGTACAAGAGGGTGGGGTTAGAGAGGTGCGAGGGGTGCGAGAGGGTGGGTGCGATGGGGAGGGGGGAGAGGGTGCGATGGGGAGGGAGTGCGAGGGGAGGGAACTTGAGGGGGAGGACATTTATATCTGATTTATCTAAGACAGACCACCAAAGCTTTACTAAAATGACAGGGGACATCTGAGAGCTTAGCACTGAGTAAGATACGCTTGAGCATTTTCTCAACCCAAAAACAGACAACTGCAGTGTCACCTGAGATCATGATTTGACAAAAAGACATTCAACCAAACCAATAATGCAATGCCATCTGATAAACACGTGTGGACATGGTGTACCCACCTAGGGTCATACGTCCACTGATCATCTCAGGGTCTCTCTTCACGTCTGCTATAGCTGCAAGGGGCAAACCCCAGTTGGCTACAGGACCCCAAAAGTGCTACAATATAAACAGGGGTTTGATAGCACAAAACATCAAACTAGCATTAAAATCTTGAATGCCTATCAAGCCGTAGAGACGATGTGGAACAAGGAAATGTCTACATATAAAGTAGAATTAGTCCTATATTATGTAATTCAAGAGGTCAACAGACGACCCACAGGACACAGGGTGCATAATACACATCCCAGAGGACATGATAAGTATATAAAAGCTAATTTTGTACCAGCACTAATATAGCTGTCACCATATATCGACCGCTATGTGTATATTTTTACACATGCCGGCAAGCCGAGCAGTAGCTGTGACTGAGTTGTGAAAGATGATAGCACAAAAGCAGCGCAACTACATTTAGTAACAATGCTCAGCCAAAAATGGCTGCCAGGATTGCCTCACTGAGGCAGCTATAGATATCTGTGCATAATTATCTAACACAAGTCTCAGATTGTAGATGGATTGTATAATGACAATATTCAAGGGACTCTGTGAATAAAGACATAGTAAGATGCACTGCACGTGTTAGTTGCTCTAATTTTGAAAAGATAAAGTTAAATCACAGGAATGTGAGTCCATTTAATACAAATGTATTCCATTGACAGGCAGGAGCAAGTGTTGTATATCAGCACAATGTGATGTTGCCGGCTTTACAATCTAAAAAACCAATTGACCTTACTAACCACACAATGTGGCAACCTGATGGACAAAACACGAATTGCGTGCGTGCTACATAAAGGAAAGCTTGACTAGAATTTAGCAGTTGGTGAATATTTAATCTGTATTGAAATCAATACGGCAGGAAATCAGATGTTTTAACCTTCTCTTA
Organism: Cryptosula pallasiana; assembly: GCA_945261195.1. NCBI lineage: Eukaryota > Metazoa > Bryozoa > Gymnolaemata > Cheilostomatida > Cryptosulidae > Cryptosula > Cryptosula pallasiana. The sequence continues at coordinate 38,110,032 of OX183136.1, forward strand.
TACAATGTAATACAATTAATTAATAAATAATTATTATTAATGTAAAATATTTTTGACTTGGCTAGAGTCAATGTTAACAAAGAAGTTCATGTTGCGTGTTGTTAATTCACAATCGCTGGGAGAAGAAACTGAAACACTTGCAAAAGCTGAGAGTAATTTTGGCTCAATGTACGATTTATTAGTTTTCAATAAATATATACAAAATCATAAATTCTAAATATATGACGCAACAACTCCTCTATAGAATAAGATAAATGAGTTATGTATTATAACTACTTACTGTACTGTGATATCACATGAGCATTCACATCGGTAATGGACATCAGCAAAGGAACATGAAAGAGAAACAACAAACAAAATTAAACTGTGTGGAGACATGAAAGTTGATAGTAGTGGGAGGAAGGAACAATCGTAATCACACATTTCTAAAATCAAAAAGCGGCTGAAAGTTTTATCAAAAATATGAAAGAATAAAAAATAGCAAAATGAACGTGAAAAAGTAAACTGAGAATAAAAAAACATGGCCGAAAAAGAATATCAGTATGGAGGAAATGGAGAATTACAAACGTAACTATTAGGCAACTACTGCAGCCAAAACCACTCCCAGCATGCACAGCCAGTTAGTATCAAAATGATCAATCAATCAACATCCATCATTGCAACTCTTCAGCGTCATGTAGCTGTTTATATATAGAATGTGTTCTGCACGACGTTGTGCATTTTCAAAATAAAATGTGGCCGAACTGTTTGCTAAATAAAGAATGCCAAAAAACCTCACCACATTTCTAGAAGACAGTGGAGTCCAAAATAACTTTAAGTCTTCAAAGACTTTACACATTGTTTTCCAACTATTTCCCAACTTTTCATACAACACAGCTGAATCTAACTATTTGAAGTTGGTTTGTATGCTGCATTCATACACTCATGTGTAACAATTTATTACAGTTTTACATATTTTACTATCTAGCAACTTATGTTTGTTATAGTGAGGTGATGACAAATGGGCAATACGACATGCCACACTGGAACTCTTTCGACTTATTAATTAGCTTTCATCAGAAAACAATCATTGCTATCAATAAAATAATTAGTAATTGACATGCATAGATGCTTAGAATGAGGTACTTCAGTTGTTCAAATGTGAAGCATTCACAACAACCATGTGTTGTGAGCAGCAGAATGGAATCTTTTCATATGAGTGATGCATATGTTAAACTCTAAATACTGAAAACTTCTACAGTAGTTCACTTCATAGCAGTACTTCTACACAGTATGCAAATTTTGCAGCAAAAATGAGATGTAGAGTTGATGAAACGGAGGTAAAATTTGAAGTATTTGATTGCGCCAATTTCTTGAATTTCATAATGAGTAGCATGTGGAGCTTTTGCAGCATTCGAGAGAAATTGATACTAGTGGGAGTATTAGCGCTGTTTTGATTATTTTATTGGTAGTATGTTCAAACCCGTTTAAATCATGCTAACAGTGTGATTGAAGGCTGAATAAATTTTAGGAAAAATCGCTATTAGTATGCAAAATATTAGGAGTTTTTATGGAAATTAGCTGCATCCTTAAAATGATTTTATTAACCAACAAAAGTATAAAGCTCCAAATAAATAGCGTACCGCATATCTATGGTGGCTCAGAAAGTTTTTGTGTTTAGCATTTTAAAACGTTTGAACAATTCCCAAGCCGTTTGAACGCTTCTGAAATAGTCTGAAGTTTTGTAAATCTTCTGAACGCTTTGTGAAACTGTTCATACGCTTTGAAAATTCCAAGCTGATTTGCTGGTTCGCCCTATTGATCATAGATCTCCAGTCCGTTTACGATTGATAATGTTTTTACTTATTTTTTTTCAATAAATACTATTTGTTTCATAATAGTTTAAATAATATATACAATCTGTTATAATTGTAGAAAATTAACTTTAGAGATTATATTCAACAACAGTTTTATTCAGTTAATTAATTTGCTCTATGTCTATTGATCTACGTCCATGTTGGTGAAGCTGCATAGAAGCTATAAAGGAATTGATGGCAATCGCTTTGGTTCAAAAGCCATGTGCTTTGTAACTATTTCTAAATAATTTAGATTACTTTAAAATAGTTCAGACCATTTAAAAATAGTTCATACGGTTTGAAAATGGTTCATACTCTTTCTAAAGCGTTCGCACGGTTTGTAATTTTCTAAATCATCTGAAACGTTTCTAAACAGCCTGAATTATTTGCAAAACAATGATCCACTTTGCAAAATTTACGATTGTTAGATAGGAAATACAGTTTTATTGCACAAATCTTGCAACTGCTACGTACAATAATTTATTTATTACAATCGACAAGCCTGTTCTTAAACATGGTTTCTTGGGCTATTTTACTACAATTATCCAACTATTTCCGATGTAAAAGACACTTTGCAAACCATCTAGACTATTTTAAAACCGTTCATCCATTTTGAAAACAAAATCGTCTATTGTTATGAGCCACCATACATATCTGCCATAAAAAATAAATACTGCTCATTGCAACTGCGTCATTTGATTTTTAATTAAAAATTTGTACTAACTTTTATGACCAAGTTGTAAATAACTGAAGATAAATTGCCAGGAAATGATTACCCTGATAGTTGCGTTACTCAAAAACGCAGTAGGGCTATTGTAGCAGTCATAGATGGGTCATAAATTATGGCTTTAATATAACAAGTCTGGTCTACTTAAAATTATTCCTGGAATAAAAGGTAGTATTTTGAATCCGTCATAAAAACCTTCTAGCAGATTAACGTAATATTACATACCCCAAAATCCAGTTGTTTTAGCTGATCACGCTTTTTCATGAGCAACTTTACTTCATGATCAATACATCTAGTGAGTAATTGCAATTTCATATGTCAAGACTTTTTCTTTAAATTATTGTTTATGATTCGATTTAGATTGTATTAAAAAAAATTAAAATGATTTCGTAGTTGAGGCATAGGTATAAGTCGATCCATGTGATAGTATGTAGCTCATCTTTAGAAACTTGCTCCAGCCAAGTTAAAAAAAACTTGATTGGGTTATTACAGGGTTGAAATTTCTATCCAAGTTTGAGCGTTGCAAAAATTACATGACGATCACTTATTATTATACCAAAGTTCATAGCACTTGATTCAGTGATAATGTATGATTTAATTTGGCGCGAAAAAATTTCTGGATCCTTGTAAGCCTAGTTGCTTGTTAATAGTAGTGTATCATTTGTGGCTGATGCTGTTGCAACTACTGGTGTTGAGATTGATGTTAAAGCCTTCAAAAAATATTAATCCATCATTGGTTGATTTAAGCTCGGAGGTTTAAATTTGAAATACTTCAATCTTTACAGATTGCTTGATGTAGATAGTGCAAAACCGTTGCGGTCGCCGTGTAATATGAGCAAAAGCATTGTTATAAAAATTTGTCCCGGGGAAATCGTGATTTTTTTCAAGTCCCAAAAATCACATTTCTTTTCATATCTTTTAAACTAAAGCTCATAGAGACAAAAATCCAACTGCTATAGCTAGAGCAATCTACCGCGCGTGCATCTGACTATGAACCTTTTTGTTACATTACCCATAGACTTGAGAAAATGCCTTTACATTTTCGGCTTTTATCCAAAATCTACCAGTTTCCTGTAGGGCATCAACATATTGTTATAGGTCTACAAAATAGACTGTGAAGTTAGGATTTGAATGCTGTATAATTATTGTAGGGTGTTCAATGTATTTTGATAAAGGAAAGGTTTTTCAAAGACGCCCCCCGACTAAAATGTTTTTTTCATCTTACCCATTTATAAATTAGCCTAACCACAATTATTGCAAGCGCATCACGGGTTTATCATATGCGCCGCGTGTTTTAGGTTAATAACGGGGTTACCGCGAACGCTACGGTTAATAATGATCAGTAGTCATTAGTATCGCGGCTATTTATCTGTCATCATTATTGATTTAATTTTAATTTATTCCGGTTCATAATTAATCTAATATTATATCTGTTAATCAAGAAAAACATCATTGAATGATAACAGCTAGTGGTAAGAAATATGATACAGCAAAATGCAATGTCATCAATAACCATTAGTTTTAATAATTATTTATTAATTAGTTATTGAAATTTTATTTATTAATTATGATGATTATTAAATTAATTACAAGACTTCTGATGATGACACCTGTCTATATCAACTGAGATACAGAATTTGTTGTTTTTTGTGTAGTCCAGCTACTTCTACAAAATAATGTTATACAGCCAATGCAAAGCATTTATAATTGTTACATATACATTGTATATTTATTGAGGCGTACGCATGATATATCTATATATATATAACACGCGTCGCTTCATGCATGCGTCAACACTAATTGCCTGCAAAAAAGAACATTTACCATGCATTTTTTTACTTAAAAGTACATTTGGTAAAACTTGTTTTTAACAGTTAACTATTGAGGTGACAATAGCAAATTTGGTCTCATTGTATCCACAACATATTTTTCTACCCACCGAAACTATTTAAAAAATTTTCACAACAATTTGAAAAACTTGTTGCACTATCTACTTGATGGAGAGCTTGGAGGTCATACAGCATCACTGAAGTTATGAAAGGTTTTTTATTACTTCGTTTTGTCTGGACGTTCAATGAATGAATGGTTGATTATTATTACGGTCGAGTAGTTGAGGATATAAAATAAACAACACCTTTTCTTATCATCAAGTATGTGTCTACTACACGCTACAATATTATTATTATAACAATTTTAATTATAATAATAGTAATTATCAATAATAATAATAACCTTGCATGGAAATCAAACTGCTGGAGTCCAGACTCCATACAGAGGTAGGTAAAGATAGATAGATAGAGAGAGATGTTTCACTAACTACTACTACAAGCAACTTGCTTAAAAAACATGTACTACAACAACAATAATAAAATAATATAAAAAAACCTGTGTTTGTTTAAGAGGTTGGTAGCAAAAACTTGATGAATAAATTAAATAAATGACTTACTTTGAAATAAAAAAAATTATTTATTATTAATTAAATTTATTATTATTATTACATTATCATTAATTAATTAAAAACTAACTAATAATAATTATAATAATCATAATGATTATAATAATAAATTAAATAATAATTATTAGTATTATTATATAATTAATAATAATAATAAATAAACATATTATTTACTAGTAACTAACTAAGTACAAGTAGTAGTTAGTAGTAGGAGGTTCTCCTTACCTGCAAAAGTACCGCACCCATGGGTTGTTCATGGCCTTCTTATAGGCAGACATATGTTTTAATGAATGTTCGAGCAATTTTAAAATAGCACCAGCCGTTCACTGTAGCAACAAATTGTGTTGTTTTTGTCAATGCATTGTCATTAACATGTTATTTATTATTTAATTATTATTCGCCAAGCGTTGCCAGTGAAAAGCCGTAGGATGTAAGAATAACGCCTCTAATTCAAGCATTATAAACCAAAACTTCATTCAATCTGTTTATTTTCGGCTAAAAAATAGTGACAAGAGTAGATAACTACTTTTTTATTATCATCAAACAAACGACATACGTATAAACGCTGATGCTGTTAGAAAAACGAATTGTAGGCAGCAAAATTTCATGTGTATATATATTCTATTATGCGCATACTTTTTTTCACCAGGCAGGTAATATAATAATATATGTATATATTTTGTGATGTGTCAGCTACACACCATCAGATTGAACAAAAAACTACCACAAAAACTTAAAAGTTATATGAATCATGGTTAACAGAAATTTGCAGCCTTTAAAATGCCACCAGCGCTTTTTTGTAGCGAGCTCTATGAGCTCTATGGAGCCCTTTGAAAAAATTAGGACTGTTGAAGGGGCTCTCAAGAGCCCCTCAAAAATTTGTCATCCTGTGTTTTCCGCCTGCGTAGCTAGCAATTTTTGAGTGCATTTCTACTACTAGACCCTGATTTTTCCTGTCCACGTGTACGTACAAGTTATGTTCAAAGAGTCGGCTAGATACAGGAAAAATACTTCATTCTTACGCAGTAGCATACAACAACATGATACTCATATCAGTGGAAATGACAAAAGAGTTAATCTTGGCTGTCCAAGTCAAAGCTGGATGAGAGAACAACTCTCTCGGCTACAGCAGCACTCATCGTCTACACCAGAGCCATAATCAACGAATCTCAATCGCCTTCTTTCTGGATCTGGTTGAGCTACAAGAAGAGGAAACTGCTGAAGCCATCAAGAATTGTCTAATGGAGTGTTTGTCAAAACATGGGTTTTCACGTGAAACCCTGGATTTACAGCTGATGGATGCTCCACAATAATAGGAGACAGTAGAGGCCTGCACAATACTGTACAAAAGATATACCTGGTAATCATACACTGCTCTACCCATGACCAGGAGTTAGCTGTGAATAATACACTGAAAGTTGTAACACGCAACATGTACTCATGTACAACTGATTGGATGAGTTGGCAAGCATATCACTAGCCCTCCAATTATATGGAGTCACCATCATTGAGGGGCACAATAAGGTGGTTCTTGCTAGAAAAATTTTGAATCCCTGAAAAACAAAGCAAGAGCATATGAGGGAAAAATTCCTCCAAGTTTTCAAAAGTCCAACTTTTTAAACATGTGATGTAAAGGTTGTATTAAAAATTAAATTTGAACAAATCATACAGGCTATAACCACTCCCTCATGTTTTGCAAGATCACATCGAAGAAAGCCTGTATGCTGAGCTCATCAATCACAGATAACTCCTCAATAAATCTGGATTGGAAAAAACGCAAAAACCCTGCATTTGCTGATGACAGCTTATGATATCACTGCGCAAAGCTTGGACTAGATATGGATTGATTGATAATTGGAATTATGTAGATGGCTTCCAAGAGTCTATAAGTTCTGGTGGCAAATAAAACGATGCGTCTAAACATTTCAATGACATATTTGCCATGTTAGCAGCCAGTTCTGCAGAACATGAGTGGGGTTGTACAGCAATAAAGAGACATTATCACAAAGCAGAAAGCCTCTCTTTTTACGAAGATTATATCAGCTAATATTTTCCTACACGCAATTGGTTCACCGTGAAAGTTATTCAACCCTTGGAAACATGATACACTGTGGATAAGAACTGGGTGTCACAGTACCATAGACAAAAAGAGAAAAGAGCAAGAAAAATCATATTTGAGAAATTATGTGTGCCAGATGCTACTGTATGCATGATGACTGGTGCAATCATTCAGTAACATTAATATTTTTATTACAATACGAAATTTATTCTATACGTATAAAGCAATGGTATATACATGCACACGAGTAGTGTTTCAGTTTTGCTACAACAGACTCATCCGTGTACATACTTTTTGGTGTTACGGTGTTTAAATGTGAAATTTCTAGAAAGCCCCTTCAACTGATCTTACAAAAAAGCACTGAATACTACGCCGAGTGCTGCGCAGCCCCTCCTACACCTCCAACTTTATATCAGTTAGATTTTATCCTACTTTCCGGCAGCATAGATATGGTCTCTTTTGGTCAATTAATCAGAAAATAATAGTCATGATGCTTTCGCGCAAACAAATAGGATGTGCGTAATTATTTCTTACAGATAAATAAAAATAATGCGTAGGCGCTGCTAATCAGGTTATTCTAGAGTTATTATACTATATTGGTAAATCAATACATTTCACACCTATTGGGAAGAATAAAAACCACTCTCATCGCATGGGGTACTTATTAATAGACAGCTGAATAAGCCTCATATGGATACATCATATAAAAGACAGCATTGTATCGTAGGTCAATGTTGTGAAGCTGACAATAAATATTGCTGATGCAGTAACGCAATTTGTCAACTATAATCAAAATTGGTGTGTATTTATGACGTGCGCTGTGGGTCGGAAAATTCCCATCATCAGCGTATCCGCATAATAAACTGTTTACCTCAGAACGCTGATTATTATTGATCCTACAGTGTATTAGCTATTTATATAAAAACAAATGTTATTTCTACAAAAGCCACTTTCACATCAACATTCAAAATGAGAACAATATTTCTTGCTGTGTTGTTGACAGTAATTTGCTTAGTTACAAAGTTGTCAGCTTTAGAAACAGGTGAATATGCAGAAACAGGGCTAGGAACTGACAGCGGATTGAATTTGAGCAGTGCTGACTCACTGAGGTGTGTTGAGATTTGTGATAGCACTTCAAGTGAGGTTGACAGCTGGAGATTATGCTATCTCTGCATTCAAAGTAAGTGTGGGCTTGTGAAGAAACACCATCTTATTAAGCGTTTAAAAGTTTGGTTGTCAGTCTATTTCTATGAATTGAGAGGATTGTTTATTTTGGCTTTTCACAGCTCAGTTCAGAATGAGGGAAGCTACTATTTGTTTTTAACATCCGCAGCAGTTGTGGGTTCATGCGTTGAATGAGAACATAACTCCCACATTTTGTTTTATATCCAACCATCATGAGTGAGTTGCTTCGTTGAAGAATTGGGAGCAAGAAAAAGAACAAAAAAGAGGGCAGCAGATGAGCAAAGGTTGCTCAGTTTAGTGAATAAGATGTGTAAATCTATTAAATTTTTGAAATAAAACCAATTCATATACTTTTTGCAGAGCTCACTATGGATTTAAATGAAAGCCCTACAAAATCAGTGTGGGACAGAAGAGTACTATCAGAGAAAGCCAGGGATAGATATATACACTTTGGATAAACAGCTGCAATACCAAATAAACTAGCTAATCGAAGCAGTATTCACAACTTGCAATTTTTTATTTTTCTGTATTTTATGCTGTACAATCTTGCAAGCACTCAAAGATTAAATTTATGTATTTTTGTTTGTTTGTTATCATATTTTTTCAGAAATATGCCGCAATACAAAATAATTACAATGCAAAATAAAAAATGTTGATAGCAATTAATTTTTTACGCTGGTATTATATAATATTATATAATGTGAAGGTGTATCCAGGTGCGTTGTAGTGAAACTTGAGCTGCTTTTTATTTGACAAAAACACTAACAACAAAGATTGTGTGTTAGTGCTTCAGGTTATAGAAAAAGTTGTTTTGACATTGGAGAGTGTATATCGATAGCAGATTTATATTTGACCAGTTCAAGTGGCACTAACCAATTGTCTTCTATTGAGACAGAAAATTATTTTTAAAAAAACTATAGCTAGCAAGAAAAGTTGATTAAAGAATGCCTCGCTAAAGCTTCCTGGTGAAACATTAACAGTACATTACATAAAACAACTTGACACGCATTATCGCAGAAATCATGTGACCAGACATCTTCAATTATATAAGAAAAAAATCATGAAAGCTGATAACTTCAAAAATAAAATCTATAATATCATTTTTTTAAACTCCAAGTTGTCCATTTCCGTTGGTATAAAACTTTGATGTCTATATAAAAATAAAAATTCCTGCCAGTTTTTGTTACAAATAGTTAAAGGAAAAAAATTTTAAATTAGGAACCGATTCATAAAATTAATTTTTACAAGAGATTGTCTGTACTACTAAGAAAGTTTTTTTTTTATAATTTTTTTAAAACTTGTGTTAATGTTATTACGTTTTTTAGTCATGCAATCACAGAAAGATCCAAGAGTAAAGTCATGCATAACAATGATGTCAAAGAAAAAACTTGCTAACAATGCTAATTTGAAAAATCTTCATAAAATAAAATTGAGCAATTCACACTATTAGCTTTGAGTAGCAAATAACCGCAGTCATCAGATCTCACGAATACTTTGAAATTATGAACTATTAATCTTCATAACTGAATGTTCGCAATGTGCTGTTCATAGATATTGTTAGCTAGAAATTAATCGATCAAGTTATGAAGATTAATCTGGATAAAAACTGTCGGCGGGAGAGGGTAATAAATTTTGTACAAGCAATTGAAAGATAATTTAGGAAACGGATTACAAAATGTAATTTAAAATTTTTCTTACAAAGCCAATAATGATAGGAAATAATCAAAACTATTGCAACAATAAAATGAGAAAGCATCACAAAATTACATAACAAAATAACATAAATATTTCAACAATTTTTTGCTGATATTTAAACTTAAGTGACGAGGCGTCAGATGTAATAATAGTGTTTAAGATTCATTGCAGTCTGACAAGACAGTGAGAGATAAGTAAGTTAATGATGAGGGTTGCATTGTATACATGGATGATGCATGTATCAGTTACAAGTATGAGTATCAGCAGACAGACGAAATGGCGTCTCTCTAACTCTACCTTCTACCGATCACTTATTACTTCTCTGATGGCTAAGCATTTTCTACACTTGATGAGGCAAACCACTTGTTCTTGCTTGTCCGTCAGTACTGTAATATCCCATAAAATAGCTCTAGTGACTTTGGGTACAATGACTCGGCAAATTTCATAATGCAATAAATTGTTTTTAACCTAAAAAGAAATTATTTATGATCCTAAGTTATGGATAAAAATAAAATACTATACTAATTTGAAATCTTTTTTGAGGAAAAGAAAATATTTAGATCAATCTAGGTATTGAGAACATCAATATGTAATATTATAAGCAACAAGAGCTGTATTTTATTAAAATTGCTATCTTTAGCACGTAGTTTGTTTTATTATTTTTTTCAAAGTAATTTAATGCTTTTGCTAATTAATTAACACACTATAAAACAATTACTGTAACCTCAAATAGAGCAAGGCAACACTTAGCTGTTTCTGAGCATTTTATTTGAACATTCCAGACACAAAAAAAGACAAACTTTTCAATTTTTTTCCATAGGTAAGGAAATTAATAATTTAATTTAAAATTTTTTGAAATTTTTGTTCCAAGAAATAATCCAACCCTAAATTTAAGAAAGCAAATGAAACAAAATACTAAACACTTTATTGAGATATTACAGTAGATTTCCTGTCTGTGAACTTAAAATTTGCTAGAAATACATTCATGAGCCTAAAGTAAATGTTAGACCCTTTTTAACCTCTTTCTGCAAGAGAGTTTATAAATGATGCGTTAATTATATAAAACATTTCATCGACCGAATCATACAGAGCTTAGTTTATCATTAATAAATAGAAAGCTAATTTCGTGATATTTCGATTTGTCAGATTTAGAAAAGCCGTAGCGCCTGCTGAACTTTGTGTTATTAATTAGATACACAAGTAAACAAAAAATATCTCCAAACACTCATTGCTAGCTCTGACCAACAAGTATCAAATAGCTGAATGAATTCTACATTAGCACTATCATTAACAACCTCTGGTTAATGTAGTTAATTGTTAATTGAAACTGTTAGAACGTATAGCTTCTAAGTTACACACCATTTAATTAAATAGCGCGTGTATTAAACCTTACAAGCAAATTCTTCTAATATAATTTAATATATTGAGAAAATTGCTCCATTAACATTTGTTTCTGTTTATAATATGCAAACAGATTTTATACCAGAGGGTTTAGTAACTGTGGAGCTTGGATTAACAAGAGATTTGGAAAAAGTATTTTACTCGTGCCTTCTAACTGTAAAGTTGAAAAAGCTAGAAATAACAGATAACTAAGTAATCCTACGTTTTTTAAACTTAATGGGCTGCAAACTTTCTCTGCCAAATTGCTTTGAAATAAACAAAACTACTATGTTTTTCTGTCGATGAACAAAGCTTTCCAAATGACAAAAAATTGTCATTAAACCGAAGCAAAATAAAAAACAAAACGGTTTAAAAGACCATTAAGTTTGTGTCCACAGTTTTGCCATCAAAGTGAGCCAACTGGTGGTTTCAGCATTCCTCTTTTTCATTTTTATTACATGTAATTGAGTGAAATTTGGTGTTTTTGTTTATACAAAACCAGCTTTTGATTTCAAACTAGACGGAAATGCAAAAAACTTATAAAACCTGTGATGACACATTGACATGCGAACACTGACAGATTAGACAGCTATACATGTATTGTCAATGTATTTTATTGAAAGATGGTTCTAGAAATTAACAACAACATGAAAAGCAAAAAAACGATGAAATTTGCACATGCTCAGCCAACACCGTTTGTGTGTAATAGTAGTACACCTGCTTTTTCATGGAATATTGTTTTAGAATTTTAAAAACATTTGAAAGAAAAAAAGTGTATTCATTCCAAGAATTGACAGCTTGGTCTCTCTAGCTTTGTTTGATTTTCCTTGAAATGATAAAAATTTACTGACGTTTTGCAATTTCAACTTGAGACAAAATGGCTGCAGTAATAATACATCTCCAACAAATCTGTGGCAGCAGTTATTTTTTAGTGAATTGTTGTGAAATTATATTTTGACACCTTTCTTTAGTCAAAAATTTTTCTGTCAACTTTTCTGGTCTTGTCGAGACTAAAGCATAGAAAGTAGTTCATTTACTTCTATAGCCTGAGAGGCTGGGAAGTAAACTAAGAGTTGTGATATATGGGTCAAAAGATTAACCACACTGTTTTTATTATTCTTGAAAACTGATGACATGAAATATTTCATTCAGATATAACTCATGTCAATAAAAGGATTCATCCAAAGTCTTTGTGTACTATTTCTTTTGGGATTCACTTGAATACTTATTTGAACAGTGAATAAAAAATTCTCTATTTTCTTAGAAACTTTTAGATAAAGGTTGAAATTCTACGAGTTCTGTTGCGCTGCTGGAAGCAATAATTTTGAAAGCACAGGTAACCCACAGGTAACCCACAGGTAACCCACAGGTAACCCACAGGGAACCCACAGATAACCCACAGGTAACCCACAGGTAACCCACAGATAACCCACAGGTAACCCACAGGTAACCCACAGGTAACCCACAGGTAACCCACAGATAAACAGAGTAAGTCGATTTCAGCTTCAGAAATTTCAGCTGTGGAAAAATCACCAATGAATGATCATCTTGCTTAAATAACAGCTTTTTGCTGCAATTGATTTTTAATAAATCATTATTTCGTAATTCTTTCCGACATGAATGGTTAAAATGCAAAACGGAAAATTTGCTTTTAATGAGAAAATGACAACCAAAAGATTTTTCATACCAGTAAAACTTTAGTTTGGTTGGTATACAGTATGCACCCTGTCTGAATGGCCAGAGCTAAAGCAGGGATGGTAAATTATCATAGCTTAAATAAATAATTATTAACAAGTTTTTCTTGCTTTTTTAATACTGTTTTCAGATTTTAAACCACTGATACCAATCGGTGCACAAAATAATTTTTTATCACCGCATTTTATCTCACTAGTCAATGTTTAACCGTAGTTGAACAATTTCAAGATTAAAACTTTTTCATGTTTTCTACTGCAAAATCTTGTATGGAAACACATTTAGTTTTCTAAACTACACCTGAAAAAGCATTTAATTTTAGCTAGCAAAAATTAATTTTCTGTAACTACGAATAATGCTGCAAAAGATTACACTATGACCACAGCTATGATTTGTTGTTGGCAATTTTCTTTTCACTCATGTTGTTGCAGATGAAAGAAAAAATGAGAAAGAAAATTTTTTTGCCAAAACCATTAATCATTTATTCAAGAATTGAATCAAACGCACATTGTCCACTCAGTTACACTGCTGCTATTTGCTCCTAAAGCTGCCGACATAAAAATCGTTAGTAGACGTAATTTCACACTCTGTGGGAAAATGTAAAGTTTTTTATCAGCCATGCAATTAAAGTTGATAGAATTTTATGCTGCGCACCAAAGGGAAACCTCAACTATCTTACTTTGCCCATCCACTCTATGTTATAATCGGTTTCGCAGCGACTAATAAATTTGTTGCATTCTCATTGGTCGACCTCAGTTCTAGCTGTCAGCAGCTCTTCAAAAGAGGCAATGGTAGTGGCTGACAGCCTGTATATTAGGAACGACTGGGTGCTCGTCACTTCATTTGTTTATATTGCTGACAAGAGTAGTCACTTGTTAGTGAGTGACTAGTAGTAGAGTGGAGAACTACAGAGTCTTCCAGAACAAGTTACCATTTGAAAACATTCTATCGACATTTCAAGGTAAGATTCCGAGTTAAACGGTTTAAAATTTTCTAATTGCTTAATGTGTTTGACACTTTTTCTCCGCATTTTTTGGTTCCAAAACCATTTATGTTTCTTTTCTTAGATCATAAAAATGAGTCAGATTTTTTCCACCATTATTTGCAACAACTTATAATTCAGCAGCCATTTTCGCCAAGCTTGTGTTACTAGCGGCTATTGGAACTAGTTTAGTTCCCTGTTTCAAACAATTTGATACAACCATGAAAAGGATCGGCCTCCGACACACATTTATGCTTGTACTATACACCACTAGATAGTTGAAATGGGCTTAGCTAACATCAAAGTACTTCCTTCAAAATAATAAGTAACTAGCAGCAAAGCATTGGAATGCCACCAATGACATTCTAAGTGAACTAATCTTTGCACTGACACAGTGAGTAGTAGCTAATCATTTTGTCATATCAGTTTCTAGATGTATTTTATATAGCTGTAGTATCAACAAACAAGCATCTTTCCTGCCTAATCTAATTACACACATCAAAGGCTGAGTGAAACAAGATGCTATTAAAATTTGATCACTTTTGCAGTTTTAGCCATAGACTATATATAATGTGAGTTCTTGTATGATGTCTGGCACCACCGCAATAGTGAGAAAGTTCACTAACTGTCAATTTACTAGTCATCAGCCAAAACTTGCTGCTTCAAAAGCGTAATCGCTCTTTCATCGATAACTAGTGAAGGAGTGATATCATTGTTAGAGTTGGAACCAAATACTAATAATTGGTGCCTTGCCAACCATTGTCATCAAGTTCGGGTGTAGAGCCAGCTAAGATTTTCTTTTTGAAAAATTACGTATAATTTAGATCTGAATTTTTTGGTACAACTTTGAATTTTAGTTTCTTAAAAATTAAGAAAATTAGTAGATTGGACATCTAATTAAACTAAGGCCATCCAATTTAGTATAAAGACATTTGATTCTAGAACTAGATCTAAGGTAGATTATATCCATGGAACTGAGGTTATAGATTATCGCCTATCTACACTTATAAATAGCCTATAGCTACAGCTCATTTTTCAACACCACATGCTATTTGGATAGAGCTATGAAAGTGCATATTTGCTATTAAAATCTTAGCAAAAAACTTGGTTTGATTAGGAGCGACTAGTAGCCAATTCTCAAAAAGTGGAAATAACTCCATAAACCAAGATTGTTCTTCTAATCTTACGAATTTAGTTTCATAATCTTTATCGTCTTAAAACAGAATTTTTAGGAATTAATCTGATAAAAGTTTCATCGGATTAATTTTTACACATTTAATGACAGCGAAAAAGTCATTATATTGCCATATTTCGCTAAAACTCTATGATTTTCTGAGTATTCAATTTTTTTTGAAACTCTGTTCGTTTCTCTGAGTGAAACCAATTTCTTAGAATTAAAATTTTAGTCAATTTTCATTCCCTTTCAGTAGGAGACTTGCATGAACACATAGTAAACTCACAAGTAGTTATTGCTGGCTATTTGATTGATTCCACATTCAAATCGCTGTCACATACTTTGCTTGGCTTTAAGTCAATTACGAACAACTTATTAATTTTTGGGAGGGTATTTCATCCAGGCTGATATCGCTGAGATGATGATGACAGACGGCAGGATGTCTTGCCAATATGGCAGCGATTCTAATACCGTAGCAACCAAAGACCTGGTCAATTATTACTTTCCTATGAGAGCTGCTGCCTCAACCAGACATCTGTATGACAGCTACAACACCTCCGCGTATCACCAACAGACTCCGCCCAGGTTCGTTTTTTCTACTCTACCCTACCCTGCCCTACCCTACCCTACCCTACCCTACCCTACCCTACCCTACCCTACCCTACCCTACCCTACCCTACCCTACCCTACCCTACCCTGCCCTACCCTACCCTACCCTACCCTACCCTGCCCTCCTCTACTCTGAGCTTCTAACTGTTTCATAGTGGTTGTACTTCATTTCTCATTGGAGTATACAAACACTATCAGTTCTATAACTCATAAGTCATTACAAATAGATTAAACTGACTCCCTAGCCACTACTTTTGTTGCAGGTACGACTACCCCTCTATCACAGAATACGGGAAGTGGCCTCCACCTCCTGCCCTCACTCAATCACATTTAGCTACCGTGAATCAGATAAGCCCTCAACAAGTAGAACACAATCATGTAGATCACAGTCTAGCTTCTGCGGATAAGCCTGCATCTAGTCTAATCTCACATCAGCCTCAGGTAATGTGAAATGTGAAACTTCAGTGCATGCAAATAACAAAAAAACTTCCTGAAAAATATATTTTCAAATTTTGTAACCTTTTTCTTCACATACTTTATGAGGCCTTCATTTTGTTAGTAAGCGAGTTATGAATAATTTGTGCTGCAGTCAATCAAATCAGAAGACAGCAAAGCTGAGTCAATAGCTTCCGATGATCTCGGGTCTGATGACGAATCACATCAGCATGTGCTAGAACCCGGCTTCCATGGACAAGGACGGAAATGTCTGCTTTGGGCTTGCAAAGCTTGCAAAAAAAAGACTGTGAGTCAAGTAGTTATGTTTAAAAGGTTGCTATGAATAATTATACCCTTGGTTATACCGCAAGAGTCTATCAATTTGTAGAAAAAAACATAGATTTAATGTTTATTTCTTACATCATTATTCATTGGCTTTTGAACCAGGTTGCTGTGGATAGACGGAAAGCCGCAACAATGAGAGAGAGGAGACGATTGAGAAAAGTCAATGAAGCATTTGAAAAGCTGAAGAGAAGAACTTGTGCAAATCCGTCACAAAGGCTTCCGAAAGTGGAAATACTAAGAAATGCAATAGAATATATCGGTAGGGAATTATTGTTTAATATTTCTTTTGTTATGCTTTTTTATTTTTATAGGGAGTGAACAAAAGTTTTCTCATTTTAAGACTTTTAATTTTTAGTCTAATAACAATCAAATTATATAAATGTGTACCCCAAAGAATTGTGAAGAATTGAAGTTTAATAGGAAATTGCAAAAAAAAAACTGGAAGCTTACCATGACGGTTTGACCTGTGTTACAGAAAAACTCGAGCAGATGGTGAATGGAATGAATGGCGTTAGACCACCGCTGCCATCTGGTGGCGTGAAAAGAGAGGCAGCAAACACAAACACTACAGATTTAGACAGCACATCAACCTCTCCATACAGAGCAGCAGCACCATTGGTGAGCTTGGCTGACTAAGCGTTAAACACTAGCTATTACACTGCTTTGCTGTTTGATTTTTTTCTTTAAATCCATCAAATCACCAGTTCTATACTAATGAAATTAATAACCTTGCAATTTTGAAAATTTGTGTTTTGATAAATTTAAAAAAAGTAAAGTTTGTCTGCAAAAAAATTGTCAAAACTATTACAATAGAAAAACCAATACTGTACAAACCTAACCAGGGTAAAAACTTTCAAGTTTTATTTTTTTTTTTTTTATAAATTCCTTTAAACTTCCTGCAAAAACTTTCTCAAGCATCCTTTTTTGAGGTATTTAAAAAATTTAAAATCTCATTTCAACCCTGCGGAGGGCCTGCTTACATTACAATTTTGTGTGTCAGCTGAAATGTTACAGCAACGATCACAATATTGTGTTATATAATACTTTGGCTAGACTGTGACACTGCAAATGTAACTGATAGCACCAAGTGATGGCTAGGTTATGTATAGTCATAAAGTGTAATTGCTTAATTAGGACTGTCAGTGCAAAATAATTGTCTACAATTGAGTTTTATATGTGAGATGCAGAGAATACTGGGATACAACTGGCCATAGTCTAGATGAATACTATTGTTGCATCAAACTTTATACCGCGGTTATTAAAAATAAGTCACGTTCACATTCACATGGCTTGAAAAGTCAGTTTTTTCTGTAATAATAAAAAAATAGTCTCTAAATACTACAACATATGTTAGCGGGTTGAGATATAGAAATACTTCAAAAAATTTTCATCATTATACCTAATGGAACACATTTATTTTTTGCCTGTACAGTAGAATAAAGGCATTACAAGAATGTTAAAGTGGACTAGTAGTTTTACAGTGTAAAGAAATACACCACTTCCTGTTAGTTCTAAAATCTATATTCAAAATGGAAGAAGGAAGTTAAATTATCGATCACACACTACTGGTCATCAGCAGAAGAAGAACGTTAGAGTGTGATTGGAAACTTTGCTTCCTTCTTCTGTCTCGAATAAAGATTTTAAAAAAAAATATGTCTAATAAACACAATGTTTATAAGAACGCATATAAATACAATTCTGATATAATACCTTTTTTTATTACTTGATACCAATTGATTACTATTCTTTTGCAAAAACTTTGTTACAGAGTTTTGGTGACTGATGTTAGCTAATAGTAATACATTTCACATGCACTCAGACGTGTCAGTTTTTTGTCTCTGCACACTTCAAAAGTGAAGTTTGGTCAACCACATCTAGTCTATTGGTTTGCGGTTTTTTAGCTTTAGCCATCACGTAATCCATTGAACAGTAGCGGTGGGGTGGTTGATGAATCATACAATCCACAGAGACTTCAGCTTTAATGGCTGTCAACTCTTTTTGATGTTTTACTGATAGAGTATAGCCCACTGACTTGTAAAACAATTAGAATTACGACTTGGCCACCAGATAAAAATTCATTTTTAAATTAAACTTATCGCAAAGTTGAAATGACAACATTTTTTTTCTCAGTTTGGATAATTTTCTTTTTAAATGAGTAACTTTGATTCATTTATTATTTCCAACCAGAAATTTCCATTATAGATCAAACCAGATATCTGTCATATACATTGCTGTAGCTCAATATTGACAATGCGCATAGGTGCTCTCAAAAACATACTAATAATAATCAATAAATATTGCTCGATTAATAATAATAAAATGGTGTAATAAATCAAAGTCTATCTTGCAGGCTGCACCCAGACAAAGTTACTACACAGAGATCTCCACGTCGTCCAACTACTTAGGCTATAACACTCCTAACAGTTATCTCACCTCGTCCAATATGTCTGCCGTCTGCTCGTCGGAACAAAATGTTCCACAGGCAATGTCAGGTAACAACTTTTGTCAATTGTAGCATTCATTCATGCCGAAAACTGTTTCATTATGTTTATTCATTATAATTATAAAAACTTTTTGCAAATTGATATAATTATTAATACTAAGAATGCGAACAATTAAAGGTTTTGCAACCCTGGGGGTGGTTTAAATCATTCCTTTTATAAAAAGTTGTGAAAAGGAATGTATGCATTGTATCATAACTTTGGAATGCTAGTGAAATATTCCTGGCTCCATGTTCTGTAATGCATATAGAGCAATGATGCTAATCATCATGTATAAATAGTTTAATTGTATTTGGGTGTAATAGAAATGTGATACTAGTACTATGTATAGAGAGAAAGACATTAAAAGTTGGCTGAATAATTTCTAGCTAATTGCTCTCTTTGATATCTCCTAAAGAAATTTATTCTTATGGTTTAGTCATTTCAAGTTACCGGCAGCTTTTCCCACATTGAAATCAATATTTAATAGCCCAAAATTCCTAATATTGTTCCTGTAGAGCAATTACTGCATAGCCTGTAGATCCTCTCTAAGAAACTGGGTGGGAATATCGCTCACAATCAATTATAGGAGAAATTAGGAAAAAATGTTTGTAATCATGTGAAATCAGGTAGTTAGTGCTAATGATTAAAAGGAATGCATAAAAACCACAAAAAGTTATTATATTACCCGAAAAAAATTAACTGGACACTTTTCCTTCGAGCTTACTTCTGTCAGCAAATTTTTAAATTATCCCCAAATAATTTTTATTGAATTCACGTAAAAATTCAAATATTATTTTGTAGCTGATATGTACACAATCGGTGATAAAAGTTCCACCGTACCACAAATGAATTCAACAGCAGGGGCGGATCCAACCAACAATACAATAGACCATCTAAACATGATAGTTGAGAACATACATCAAGACAGCGATTGCAGCCAATCAGAGACGAGCTCTAATGCATTGTGACAGTGCTGATTGGATAACTGGAAACTTCCTTGTTCATCATGTAAATCATAGTGTAGATTACCGCTGAAGAATGTTTTAGGATTGGTTGTAGTCCATGAACATTAATACGAAATGACTTGAAAAATTTTCCAATTCGTAAAATAAGTAGAAACATGATTAAAAATTTATTTAGAAGTTGTGAAATTATTTATTATTAAGTTTTGCTCAAATATTATCGTTTGTCATTTGGTTGTCTTAAAAATACTTTTCCAATTTTCACACTTTTGTAAGCATTATGTTTAGTTGAACAGACAAGAATAATCATGAATCTGAGGAGCCTGTGATGTCATCATGTACACAATATATTTTCTATTTATGACTATTCTTTTACTAAATAATGTTACAGGTTAAAAAACTTATTATTGATACTAAAAAATAAGTTTTTGTATGCTGTATTTAATTTATCAAATGAGCATTTGTAGGAGGATTGTTAATAGTAACTTTGTAATACATTTGTATAATAATTTAATTATGTTTTATATTTTTCCATCTAAAATTTAGAAATGATCGTTTCTGCGAATTGTTACCATAAACTATCAATTTCATGAAGTCAAAGTGAGAGACAGATGAACATTACAGTGTTGTTAATCACAAATTAGAAAAAATACTTTTCAAAATAGCAAATCTGTCGAAATATTAGCGTGAAGTTATGATCTTAATTTTTTAAGCAAGAAATGATAACTCCACAAAATTTTTCACACTGAGCACCTACATAGGAATAAACCGAGAAATAATTAAAATTCAGAGCAATTTATGGTAAGCTAGAACATATTAAATGCCAATTGAGCCGAAGCATTTAGCCTAGGCTCCAAAGAGAGTGACCTATGCTTATGAGCAAAGTTGTATATACGGAATTTATATGTCAGCATACAAACTTCAAATACCCAAAAGAAGTTATGTCCATGTGAAGACATACCGTCAAATATTTGTTGCACAACCATGTTACCTAATCCTTTAAATTTATATAATTGAACCCATGATAAATTTCAATCACTGTCCTTTCACTTATTAAATAATTGTTATAGATTAGAAATGCCCATTTTATTTAATGATTGCAACGGTCATGCATGAAACTACTAGAATAAAATAATTCATTTATATTTGTCAGGATTTCACTTACTACGGATATATCAAACATCGATCATGTGTTTTACGGGAGAAATCTTGGTGAAAGTTGAACTGAGCTAGTTTAGATCAGTAGTTGGGTTAAAAAGATAACTCTATATGAAGGAAGTTCTCACAAGGTGGGAAAACAATAAATGCAATCCCTAAGCGAATGAGATCAAACCTTCCCAAGTTCCTTCCTCATGTTTATACATACATACATACATACATACATACATACATACATACATACATACATACATACATACATACATACATACATACATGACAGAAGTACAAATGTTCTACAGTTAATACACCGCAAACCTGGTTGGTATTTATTTGGAGTTGTCTTTTCCACGTGAGAACAACTCCTGCACACAAACTAACAAGCGCTTGTGAAAGTGTCTCTATCAGACTAACATGGTATATTTCAGAGCTACCCTTGAGTTAGTTATTTAGCAATTACATAATAGCGCTGATTAAAAGATTAAAAAATCATACAATAATATTTTTTTTACAGCAGATCACGATGGAAAACTGCAACAAAATTTTGGTTTGGTTCAAAGATCCGGACACACTGAAAGAAAAAGTACCAAGTAATAATTTGACCTCCAACAAAATCACCTGCTGCAAGACTATTCAAGTGCACAGGCTATCGATCAGTGGATACAGTTAGAGTTGTCTACTCAGCGACAGTAAATAAACTACTAAAGCTATATATTTGTGTTAAGCGGATGAATAGAACAAGTTTGGTTTCACCGACATATTATAATATTTTTAAAGTTTTGAGATAACAATAAAGATAGATAGAATGAGTAACAATTGTGTTTATGAAAATTTGTATAACAAACCATTATGACCGTTGTCACAAATGTTTAAAATATTTTTCCACGTACTATCTTGGTGTCTAAAAATTAGGACCGTTATGAGCCGAATTATTTAGACATGGTATTTCTCTGATTGACTTCAGTGTCACTCATTATGATTAACTGATGCATAGAACTGCTTCTGCTTGAAAGTTTGAAAAAAAATAGTTCACTTTTCCGTTTATGATTGAGTCTGAATAAGTTGATCAAAATTATTTTTACTGACTAAATATTAAAATAGTTCGGCATTTTGATTGTCTATACAGTTTTCTGAAGCAGCAACCAAAAGTGGAACTCATTGGCAAAGTATTCCTGTCTTATTGGTGAAAAAAAGAAAACATTCTGGACCATTTGCTTCCACCGATCACAACTTGGTTTGAGGGTTTAAAAACGGAAATTACCTGCATGCAGATCAAATAAATAAAAAATCACTTGATTGGTAAAAATGAGAAGGGGTAAGAACATCGCTGTAGATCACGTACTAAAACCATGTATACAAGAATAATGTGAGAACAATGTACTTGCTAAGCCAGCATCTGTTTTTCGCTTGGTCTAAGAAAATGAAAGTTAGGTTTGTAGGAGATTTTATGGATAAAATTCAACTTTCCAAGAGTTTTCAGCGAGTTCTGGAGTTTTCAGGAGGCGAGTAAAATCGTACTAAAATCCCAGCAAGGTCCCTAACAAATCAGGAGACATGACATGTTTGGATAGAGTCAGGGATAGAGGCTTTCAGTGTGTATGGGCTTTGAAGGCAATTCATTTTTTTGTTATCCCAAAATGGTTCACAAGTTATCATTTTACAGATCTTCAAAGATATTTACATGAAAAAGTAATATTCATAAAAGTGAAGCTCTCACAATGCAATGAAAAGCCTCACAAAAATATTTGTGTCTCGTCTCTAATGTGATTGTTTATTCAACAACATCAACATTAAAACGATCTTCCAGATATGCAGGAGGAGATGACTCTCACTTGATCACCCCATCAACAGCTGAGCACTCGTTTGACCTCGTTGTTATTTGTTTTGTTGTGATAAGCTGATAAGTAACAGTGAATCATTCTTCTTAGAGCATACATCAGAGCATTGTAAACATTCTCTCTCGAATTACTTGTTGGGGATTGACTTAGGTGGGTTTCTTGGGTTTTACTTATTTCACTTTTTGTAACAATGCTCAAATTGCGACACAAACAGTAATCAGCACAACTAATATGAGCCTAAGCATTGTTTTCTTATAAGGTTGAAATTCAACTGATTCGAATATATTATAAACAGTTTCTTGAAAGTTGGCAATAATTTTAAGTATACCATTTTCTGCGTTACCCGAAATTGTAATAATAATAGAAAAGAGTAATCAATCAAAAATAGTGTTATAGAAAAAATTCCTGTTCAAAGTCTATCTAGTTATTCAGAAAGAATGATTAGTTAATGCACAAGTGGCATTCACCTACCTGAAATGTATTAAAATATAGACAAACCAAATTTATGAGACGATAATATAAAAAAACGAAACAGAAGGTAAGAATTAACAAGTTAATGAACCACTGGATTAAAGCTGGCGAAATATGCTTGTTGATGAAAAAAAATCGACATTTCAAACTGCAGGCAGGCTCAAGCAATATTCTTTCGATAAAAAGTACTTTTGAAATGTAAAGAAATACAAGACACATTACTGCTCCAAAATCTTTATTCAAGACGAAAGAAAAAACTCAATTTTCAATCACGCTCTAGCGATCATCATCATCATTGAAAAATTATGTTCGTTCTTCCATATTGAATAAAGGTTTTAGAATTATAACGAGTCTTGTAGTTTGTCGCATTATAAAATGACTAGTCCCCATCCAAAATTTTTGCACACTTACTTTTAAAGTGTTACAACTTATTAACTTTGTTGTTGTATTCAATTGGTGCTGGCATAATAGTTGACCATATTTTAACCATGAATCCGAAAAGAATACATTTAGACCTGTGCTAGTAACCGTTTCTGATAGCAACCTTGCATCACTTGTCACTACACCTGACCCTTGGACTTCACAAAAATAGATTAGTAGGAATTTAGTGATTCTACAAACTTGTATGTGACAGAAAATAATTGGCGTTGTGGTTTTCAATAGTTGATAAACAACAGCTTGGTAGGTAAAATAGAAATTTAAGTGGGTCAGCTTGGCCTAATTAGTGCGGCTTATCAGCTGGTCACTCGTGAAAACGAAAATTGGGCGTGTAGCCAAGTATTTGACCACAAATACTTGCATCACGAAAGAGAGTGGCCATACATCAGCTGATTGTTGACCAGACAGTGAGTTCTTTCCATTCCTTGCTACTAACCATGACTGTTACTGCATTACGTAACCTTTCAGATACCAGATATTATAGGCAGCGAGTGCATGATAAGAATACTTGATTGATAATTGCATAATACATACCAGCCTCAGAGTGCTTAGTGTACCCTACACTAGGGATTGAACAATAACATTTAAAAGCCCGTTATTGAGTGCAGAAAACATGGCGGCAATGAGCAATCTATGCTCGACGATACGAAGCAACAAGCGAGGCAGGTGGCATCATTGAGCAGCAGACAACCCAGCAATTCTAACGAAATAAGCTACTAACACTCAACTCTCCTGGTTTTAAATTGTCACAATACATTACGGAGTATATCAAAACCTAACGAACAGCAAAATTATTAAAACAATAAAGTGGGCTCGCTTCAGCTACAGGCTTTCCATAGACGTTATAGAAAATCAATATGTCTATGGTTTGAATCAAAAAATAACTTCCATTAAACGCCACTCATTGATGAACACTTAGTCTTAGAGTATCAGCGGCTACCCTATGTGTAAGTTATCCAAAACAGCAGATACTTATGTATCTAGGAATTCATCCATATGCCTGTCACACCTGTCACGTGCAGTGAGAAAACTGTACCAAAGGTGGTGAATTTAGATTGGATGAGATCATGGCTGGGCTGAATAAGATCATTATAACATCATTATAACCTTATCCAATTGGAACTTTTTAATCTGACTAGGCATAATCAACAGAATTCCATCGCTTCAGCTCATCAAACTGATGATAATGTAAAACAATGAAACTTAATTATGTAATGTTTCTAAGAGTTTTCATCTCTTTATTTCAACTATTCTCGTACTATTATGTAACTGCAATCAGATGAATGCTTGCCAATCTAGCTCGCTATTCTGAGTCATCAAAAATTTCCCAATTAATACCGTGACTACAGAGTTGATTGCGTAAGCCAAAAGTTGCTAGTAGCCAGCTACTAACACAGTGATGCAAAACATACGGTAAAGAGTAAGTATAACGTACAAGGGAGTCTTTGAAACATCAATTTAACTGAATAAATGCTTTGAATGTTATAAACATTACTATATACTTGTACTGTATGTTAATGATGATGTTCAACATTTTATTTCTGTATTTTGTTGCAGCCATTTGCCGAGTTGAGAGATCTTTTGCCATTCAACTGCATCTGTTAGCGAAGCGATTAAAATCAATAAAAAAGCCATTTTATTGTGCGCAGCTCGCCATGCACAAGTAAATGCGTAGGCATACCTGTATATTTCAGATTATCACAAACCTAGCACTTGCCAGCTACATTCAACAATAAGGATTCATTTTAGAATTTGGCAATCTGTGAATCCCATGGTGTAAGCGTTGGGGAATTTTGATTTAACAGCAGTGAGAGAAAAACCTGGAGATGGAAAAGAGAGAATTTTAGTTGCTGTCACAAACTTTGTGATTCATAATAATGCTGTCAAACTCTGATATGTTTGATGTAGGAAGAAAAAGGCACGAAAGCATGATCAGCCAACCTGATCTCATGGCTTGCTGCACATAATTCTACATTTGGTACTAGACAACTTGTTTGTTTATTTTTTTAGCCCGGTCCATGGAACACGAGCTAATCTAAATATAAATCTCCTATACAGAGCTTGGATGCAAAGCTATTATATAATACTTTGCCCTTCGTATGATGCTACTAGCATTGCCTCGGAAAGATGCTACTAGCATTGATCCGGAAAGATGCTACTAGCATTGACTCGGAAAGATGCTACTAGCATTGACTCAGAAAGATGCTACTAGCATTGATCCGGAAAGATGCTACTAGCATTGATCTGGAAAGATGCTACTAGCATTGCCTCGGAAAGATGCTACTAGCATTGATCCGGAAAGATGCTACTAGCATTGCCTCGGAAAGATGCTACTAGCATTGATCCGGAAAGATGCTACTAGCATTGACTCGGAAAGATGCTACTAGCATTGACTCAGAAAGATGCTACTAGCATTGATCCGGAAAGATGCTACTAGCATTGATCTGGAAAGATGCTACTAGCATTGATCCGGAAAGATGCTACTAGCATTGCCTCGGAAAGATGCTACTAGCATTGATCCGGAAAGATGCTACTAGCATTGATCCGGAAAGATGCTACTAGCATTGATCCAGAAACATGCTTCTAGCATTGATCCGGAAAGATCTACTAGCATTGATCCGGAAAGATGTTACTAGCATTGATCCGGAAAGATGCTACTAGTATTGACTCGGAAAGATGCTACTAGCATTGATCCGGAAAATTGCTACTAGCATTGACTCGGAAAGATGCTGCTGGCATTGATCCGGAAAGTACAACTCGGGGCTAGTGTATATAACTGCTGAAATGGGGCTACATCCTGCAAACGGAACTAGACAGCATTCTATAATTTACGCATTCATACACGGACATTGAGCTTTTCTATAGTAGGGCAGCTGTTGTATGTAGTAAAACAAGAGAAGTCCTGTGATGAGGTTGTTGTCTCAGGAGTCCATAAATATGCGATATCTGACAGACCAGATGAATAAGCAGCAAGTTGTGAGTGCTCATCCTCCAATGAGCTAATTTGTGGGTTACTTGAAAGTCATCACAGGGCCGTAGACTAAATCCAAAATATAAAAATTGATGCAAAACTTCCATGAGGATTATCAGCACTGTTCTGGACACTCAACCTTGTCATGTTGTAGCATTGATCATTATTGATCAGATCAAATGCAGTAAAAATATCCATAAACATAAATGTGAAAAATGTCTGTCCATCTGAGTATTGTTGCGGATTTCCGGGTCCACTTTTTTGTCCGCTAAGAACACTGTCAGCAGTCGAACTTCCAATTGCTGGCACAGTTATATCGGTATCTGCTGATGGCCTTCTGCCACCAACTACCTCTCTCTCGAGGTGACCATGTGCGGGTATGGCTCCGAGAATACTGTGAAAGAACCTATTTCTACTCCACTACCATATGGAGCCCTCGGCTCAGATATAACTCAGAGCTTTAGAGTTATATATATGCATTTGCCTTACAAATTTGCATAAGCAAGCATGGATAAAGTAGATGCAGTATGATACAGTACACCGTACAATGGCACAGGTTCAGACTTTTATATGTCTAGGCTGAAGCGCAGGAAATGTTTGGGTCGTTGAGGCTCATTTATACGTAACAGCCTGCAAGCGGAACTTACACCCCATGCACATCTACCAATTAGCACCCGATTTGCCCTTACCGATTGGGTGATTTTGCAGTTTCTTTTTCCGGTTAAGTCGCCGAACAATCGGTAGGGACTGATTTGAGGTAATCGGCAGGTTTTGATCCGCATCAAAAAATTGGTAGACAATTCGTGACTTGACCAATGATATCACTGCTAGTGGTTTTAGTGCTTTCAACAGAACCGCTTCTCAAGTACAAATATTTATAGACGAAGAGTTGTTTTTGAGCACCCCGTCTTTGTTATTTGAAAGCACTTTTTGGTTAACTATGATATAAATACAGCATGTTTGACTGGTATTGCGTGAGAATGGCAAGTTGATAAAAAGATGAGGAAACACCTTGACGTCATCTCCAATCGGTAAGGACAAATCGGTAGGTATTCGGTAGATGTACATGTAGCATTAGTTGAGCAAATGAATACATGAACATGCAAAATACTAAATGTATATGGTCCCTAGCCATAGGGGTCTGAGTCACTGGCTTGATAGCCAATCAAAGTGCCTATAGGTGGTCTTGGCTTCTTTATCATGTCTTCGGCCTTTTATTGGCCTGGGCTCCCTAGTTTTGCCCATTTAGGGGTTGATATCTTCTGAGTTTAAAAGTTTCGAAACTCTCAGTCTATTTAAAAATCTCTGGCTATGGCCACCATCTTGCTTCCAGCTCAGGACGTCTCACCAGGGCCGGGGTACCCAGCATATGCTGTCGGGGTAGCCGGCATACTTCATTATTTCAATCTGTTTACCTATTGGCTATATAAGTGATGCCAGCGTGTTGATAGACGTTGGGGAGTAAGAGCAGGCCAGAATAGAGTGGGCCAAAATAGAGCAGGCCAGAATAAAGCAGGCCAGAATAAAGCTGACCATAATAAAGTGGACAAGCATAGAGCGAGTCAGAACAGATAGGGCCAGAATAGAACGGGCGGTGTATTTGAACGTGACGGTAACATTGCTAGTACCTTATACAATACTTATTATAATAGGATACAGAAGAATAGCTGCTGGATTTTCGTCATATTGTCATATCGGTATGACACCACTGGGTAGTTATTGATACCTTTTGCTCCATTGAATTTTATTGGGTGTGTGCAACTCTGGAGGTGTGTAGATGTACCTGATACTTAAAAGGTTTGGCCAGACAGTTACACAACTCCTTGATCTGTTATTAAAAACATCCATATAACGACAAGAGCTGGTATCGACTACAATATAATTAGATTAAAGGTCGATTTGTCGCAGTCACACACACCCAAGCATACTTAGTAGTAGTCCTTCAACGTAGCAGCTACACGATTTTACTATACAACCACGACTTACTATACAACTTAGGTGACAATTGGCAAGCTTAAATGGCTTTTAAAATAGAATAGCTGAAAGAAAATAAATGTTTATTTAGATTGGCATTTTTTCTCATTCCTGTTGACTGAAATAATAGTACAAGCCTCCATCTGATTAACTGTGCACTTAAAACATCTAACGAAATGATAAATTAATCTCACCAAACCACCAGATAAATTCAGGCATTTCCGCTAGAATTAAAATTCGACCTTTACACAGTATACTGAAAATTTCGTGAGGCCAGGGCATTTCAAAAGCACAAACAACATTTCCAGCCTGTCACTCTCTGTGGTCTGAATCATACCAACTCTGGTTTGTTCTGATTATTGTATTTTACAGATTAAACCACTGAAATCTGCTGAAACGCTAATCACTATGGTTACAAGAGCCTTTTCTCTGAGAACTTTGTTTTCAGAAATATTGGATCTAAGCACTACGAAAGACTAAATCCAGTGACATTAACGAATCCATGCTAGAATAGACTCTGACATTAGGTGGTGGGTGAATAATCTTTGCAAGCAATGGCAACCAGTACAAATGAGGCTAACAAAGAAGTGAAGCGAGTCGAATCAGAACGACTTCCAAACCCTAGCAAGTCACCAGAAGTATCAGTGGATACAGAAAATGTAACTGTTCTTGAAACAGCTGAAAGAGATTCTCAGCAAAAATCTCCAACGAAAGCAGCAGTTCACCCACCACCTGATGATTTGCTACAACGCCAAGCAGCCAACTCGACTGATTCTGCAGAACCTCTTGAGCGCTTGACACCGTCTAAGAATGACCCTACCATATCCAAACGATCTAAACCTTCCTTACTGGGTGAAAAAGTTGACGAACAGTTCAGTTCTGGACCGGGTCCACCAAGCACTGAACCAACTTTCTCACGGATCAAAGTGGAAGCTACCACGTCTATCACTGATGAAACCTCTTCAGGCTCAAAAAATAAAACTGCAGCAAATGTGTCATCGATTCATCATAGCAGTAGCGAAGATGAAGATTTCGATGTCATTGACTTGTCAATAGTGAAACATGATGAAAACGTTGTTTTGATAGAATCAGAAACAAAATCAAAGACATCCTCGTCAGGTGCAGAACCAGGTCATGAAAGAACCATGAGTGGCAGCAGTACCAGCAGTTCTAGACTTACCATTGTATACAACAAAGATGAGGTAGAGAACAAAGAACAGCAATCAGAAGCAACAACAAGTGGAATAGCACAGCAAGACTTAAGATTTTTTCCAACCGAGTCTCCTGCCTCATCCATATCTTCTAACCTTTACCCTCTAGTCCTTGACTTGTCTGATAGCAATAGCCCGGAGTCCAACCAAACGAAAGGTGAAAATTTTACTTTTATACTCAAGCTTGATCTTCCAAAAATGTTTTGAATATCGCAGTGCTTAAATAACACTTGAAAATCTATGAAAATTTTCTTGCTGTATGAACATAGCGAAACAGGCAGACTGTGAGTATTGTTGTTGATCGTACATAGCTGTGGAAGCTTTAAATTTAGCTCCAAGATGCTTTGAAACTTTGCCTTGCAAGCAACATGAACGATGATTCAAGACCAATAATGTTTAGGTAGAATCATATGGTTTAGTTTCCCTAGATTTTTACGCTTCACAGAATTGATAGTTTGGAAGGAAACATCGAAATCTTATAATATTTTTAGTTTTCTTAACAAAACCTTGACCTATTTAACTTTTGCACCTAACATATGTTCAGTCTTCCATTTTTTGTAATTGTGTGTTATGATTTTACTCCAGCTTTTATGGCTCTTACAGTTTCCAAAAGCATGTATCTCTGTAAATCATGAAAAGTCGTAGGAAACTAAACATGAGATCAGTTTTTAACAAACCTGTTTGTGGCATTGTTGGCATAGCATTTTCTGCTTAACCCGTGTAACAACAAAACTGCTCCTTTCAAAAACTTCTAAACCTGCATAATTTGATGTCGTAATTATTTTAGTTCAAATCTTGTACGCATGACTTGTTATCTCTTGGATTACCATCAATTTTTTACAACGACTTTTTAAGGTTCCGAGGGTTCGGAAGATAAATGAGTTTTAAACTAATAAATTGTAATTCAATTTCTGAAGTTGATTGACAATGAATTAATGTCCGCTGAATTGTATCCATTTTAGGGCCTACAACAGAGCCACAATTACCATCAACAATCGACAACATTGAGGATTTGCCAACATCAGCTCACTCTGACCAAGCAGGTGAGCGGTGGTGGCAATATGGAGTTTTGGCAAAAGGACCAAAGGGTGCATCTTTCGATATAGACATACAACCATCTACAAATCAAAGGTATGAATTTCAAGACCCGGCTGCGATGAAGGAGATTTATCCCTCTCTGTCACAAGCTGGCCGAACACGGCTAGGAGAAGGCAACGACATAACGCCAAATCCTAGATTGCTGAAAAAACTGAAAGAAGATATACTAGAAATATCTACACAATTACAGTTGACAAGTCGTTCAAATGGAAAAAAAAGGAAAATGAACTTATCCTCAAGGTAAAGAACTTGATCTAAATACTTATTGGTACTGTAAAATCATAATTTCGGAAAATATACTTCTCATACAAACATGTAAATGTTTGCAAATAAACTTAGAAAGACTTGAAATTTTACCGCTATTGGTAAAAAGTTTTTAAAAGGACAGAAAACCATCTGCTCAAAAGGTAAGTAGTAAAAGAGATAGTACACTTACCATAATACGTCTCTACAATTTTGTTTATGTTTTTAGAGTCACTTTCATTCTTATAATCATTTCAACACTAAAAATTGGAAAACTTATTGTGGGCAGTGAAATTAGCTAATTTATTTATTAGCCTATAAATTATGAGAAAATTAAAAAAACTGCAATTGGCCTAAAAAAACCCAAAGTTACTTTGTTAGTATAAGCGGTAGACGAAATATTTTTACTGTCGCAATTTGTTGATATGTATAGTTGATTTGCTGCTTATTACATTCCTTACTAGTTTCTGTTCACAGGTTGGCAAGAATGAGAAGAAGAGCTAACCATGAGGCAAATAAAATAATATACGCAGGAATAACGGCTGAAAGAGGTATTGTATCTGTTAGGCTATTGACAGACAGACTGATGTTGTATCTGTTAGGCTATTGACAGAGAGACTTGTATTGTATCTGTTAGGCTATTGGCATTGACAGACAGACTGTTGTCAAGCCTATTAATAATATGTTTATTTTATAAGTAAGCTTACACAATGCAGATAACCAAATAATTATAATATTTTTTAGTATTTCATAGCTGAATCAAATAATCACAAATATCACCAATGGGCAACTCAAAGCGGCTACATTGTGTTTGCATTAACCAAATCATGAAAACACCTGCAGTAGCCCAAACCAAGTGAAATATTGTAAAGGTTTTTGTTGTGTTCTCAAATAACCTTCACTGACACTGTTAGGAGTTGCCGGCATTGTGTATAAAAACAATACAGTAATGCAGAGTGCAAGTAGACTGGTAGCGTCGGCTCTCTGTGGAAGGCAATTAATTATAATTATCAAGTGCTACCGGTACGGTAGTAATGCCCTTTATTGTAGAAAGTAATAAATACGAACAGCGGGAGCTACCGGGTGGTAGTATAGGCTCTCTGTTGTAGGAGATCTGTATAGCAGACAGATCCGGTGAACAAGGTATGCGAACTTAGTGTTACAGGCAACCGGCCACACTAAATACACGAGTTTCAGAATAATGATAATTTATTATTATCAATACAAAAGCTTGCCGGATAAACAGTTCTCGCAAGCGTACAGTAAACTTGACGTCCCTTAGATCACACACTAAGACGGTACAAGAAATCGCTGAATACACTTCTCTGAGCAACTAGATGTTATCTCGAGCAACGCTAAACAAACTCTGACCAGTGGGCGATCTGCCTCACTATTTATAGAAAAATACAACAGTTGAAAAATAATTACTATGATTGGCTAGACAGAAGAGCAATCACATTAGAAGCATGAATCATAAAAAGGGTGGATTAATTGTACAAAGTAATATACAAGCTGGCGCATTTAGAACTGGCTAGCCGCCAAATAATTCAAATGTTAGTAATTAGTAGCTATTCATATGACGTCAACCATCAGTCCATCAGCTGGCACTCCTAGCGCTTGATCCTGACTCATCTGCGGGTCCCTTGATTGTCTGTCCTGCCTGGTAAGATTCTGTACTAAGCTTGATCTTGTTGCATCATTGCTTGTCAACCATCGCTCACTCAATTGACTACCAGGCTAGTAGCAACTAGTAGGCACACTGTCATAGCATAGCGCACGACTATTCTATGCATCTAATATTATATTCGCCTTAACAAACCGAAATAAAGTTTATCAAAAAATCCTTGATTATTGCACATAATTGTGTGACTGACAAAAATTGGATCATAAGAACAGAAGTAGATTGATCATTCGCCCAAAAAAGCGACAACTATACAGATAATTGTTGATTTGGTAAATCTTGTCCATAGGGTGTAGTGCATGTGTCAGTCCACACATTGAAGCTTCTACTATTTTGAGCTCTTCATTTATTGCTAACGTTATTTTGGACTTGATAGCGTGCCAAAAACTTTGTACTTTTTGAGCTGCATAAGTGACACAACATAAGGGCTTTGTTGGCAAACTCATTGTTTTTTTTCATTCAAATCGCATTAGTAAAGCGTTTTTTACAAATATCTCGAAAGTTGCGCAACAAAACAGTATATTGTTATGGTTTGTAAGAGTACCAGTATCATACTGACAATCACTGACTAGCATTGCCTTGTATCTTTTGCTTGTTTCCATCTTTAATGTTTCACGCTTCTTTAAATTTTTGGCAAAATAGGATTAGGTAGTCATTATATTCGAATCCTAACACAATCAATGGGAATTCATTTCATAGATTGACATCAATTCAAGTCTTTCGCCGAGAATACTAAAGTATCGATGATTATTCATTTGTAGAAGCGCTATTAAGCACTACGACTAAGCTACACTCAGCGGTGAACTCAAAAAACACAACTTTTAGACTTACAGAATACTGCAAGTCTCTGACAGAAAATCTACCCCATCCTGTCGCTGGAAAAAAAGTGGAGTATATAGATGGGATACTAGAAAAACCTGAGGACTCGGAAGAAAGCGAGTAAAACAGTACTAGTGAACTTATGCGCTGCCAACCATAACTTGACTATATAAATCCACAACCTCATAAGCACTTTATCTGAAAAGAAATGTATAAAACTAATAAAGAAAAACTATTTTCATATAATATTATATAAGCCTTGAGCTAATCTTATGCCAAAATTGGCCACACTTACTATAGTAACTATAAGAATAAAAACTATTATGAAAATTATTATTATTATAACATTTACATATAACAATAATATCTACTAGATATGGTATTATTAATTATTACCTGACATATCATATGAGTCCACATTTTTTATTATATAAAAAAGAGGTGTGGTTTAGCAATAATTTTAAAGTTTGTGATGAGAAATAAAGCTGATTATTTAAAACAAATTACCTCATTGGAGAAAGCAACAGGCTTTATACACTTTGGAAATTTTTTTGAACCAGCACGATAATTCTCATGAAAAATTTTGTAGCTGAAAGCAAATTGTCAATCCAATGATACCAACCTTTCACTTGCCTTCAAAATTCGTGGCACTTTTAATTTAATCGGAAAGAATCTAAAATTTATTAACATACGACTATTTACAAATGATGAAGGTTACTGTTTTAAAATGATAAATAGCTTTAGGGGATGAAACCCTGGGAGCAAAATCTAACTTGAGATTTATCGTAAATACACTCCAGATATATTTATTAAAACAGCTTTTCTCTTTACGTTACTCTGACCGCTTGCATTCTCTCTGGTACTAGTAGGGCTACGATTAACACAATTTAAAAAAATTCACAGCCGCCATTGCTTAAAATTAAACTGTTGCTGCATGGCCACATTTCAAATTTGCAGAAATACCCACACCAGCTAAATCTTCGTTATGGCCATAATTTGCAATAAAAAGCATTTGCATTTCCCAATTTTCTATCTGCCTGCTTGATGCAGATATTGTGATAAATTTTCAAATTTTTTTAGTCGTCTGAAACTTTCCTGGAGTACATGTAGTCTTACATAAATATTCCAACCAATTTCACAGATGAACGCTTTGCAATGAAAGGCTAATTATTAGATGTTTTGTTTAAAAACATACGAATCCACTTTTTAGTTGAAAGTTGTCTCTGCTTGAAATAATTACATAAGATTTTGTTTGACTATTTTTGATAGAAATTTTAACACTGAGTCTAGATTTTGCTCCCATCTCAAGGATTGTCAGTGGCCATTCCAACATTGATGTAGAGAAAGTGGCAACTCTGCAAACTAGCCCAAACATTACAATACAAAGTTAGGACACAGAAATTCTTTTCATTTCACAATAGTGCTCCAAAAATCAGTCAAATTTGTGTCGTATTGTTTGGCTAAATTTGCTGAGTTGCCATTTTAGCTAATCCTAGAGTGAGTAACAATTCAATGATTCATGTTTATATTTTTATGATGTATTCAATATAATCCATACATTGTATTTTATTTTATATTGAACATTATTTTACTCGGTTCATATGTTTACTGGCCAGTATATACTATTTCTGTCACAATCATCAAATCCAATTTTGTATATTTGCATCTAAAATCTATATTAAATAAAAATTAATGACACAAGTTTTATATTTAGTATCAATAAATGTATTGTTTTTGTAATCATTTACTGTCAAGACATTTACACATCATAATTTTATTGATACATTTTATTTTTAGAGACATAAATATGCATTCAAATATATAAATATCATTTAAAGAAAATTTATGCTGCACAATTTATTTAAATTTTTTAGTATTTTGCTATACTTTTTTACATTTCAATCACTGAAATATTTAGATTCTACAGCATCAACATTACTAATCTCCTGAAAAGCATCAACTGTAAAACGCAGTTTAAAGAGTGCACCAAATATTCATGGATGCATCACAACCTTTTAGTAGTCAACTCAACAGCTGTTTTACTCCGCAAACACAGCTCAAGATTTGCAAACTCGCTTTGCTGTTGAATTCTGCAACATTTTAGTACTTCCTCTATCCTGCCAGTTATCTGCTTTTCAGTTTTTGCTTTCAATTTTTATTATTTATCCTTCAAGCTAGAGAGCTTACCAAGCAGATAAAATATCAAACACTGAGATTTCAGACACCAAAACTAAAACAAGAACTAGTAAGAAATGGTCATTATTCCCTTTTGTAGACTTTTGGCTAATAACAACATCTACTATATAATTCTAAAAGTTTGTTGGTATCAGTAATTGCTTGCCAAGCATCAAGCTGCTCCAAAGCCTGCCAGTAATGATTACAAGTTAATGCTCAGGTGTAACCATTACATGGCTCGACCTCAACAACCAAAAGTGATGACGTCCTGTCAGCCTTGCCACGGAGACATATATGTGTTTGCCTCATGTCTTGAGCAACAGGGTTATATTTTTGGTGATCAATGACAAACTATAGTTTCAACCAAAAGTTTTTACGTTTCATGAGAGTCCCGTTCAGCTGGAAAGATAACTTTTGAATGTTCGAAATTTTGAAAACATATTCAGCCTGATTCAAAAATTTCCTTCCTACTTACCAAATCCATTAGTTACAACAGTTTAAACTGCAGCCAACAATTGAATTAACAGACTTTAATTGAATAAAACACTGGACAGTGAGTACTTTACTTTTACATGGAGTACAGAGAACATTATTATAACATAACAATGGCACTTTCCTAAAGAACAATGGCAGCTTGAGATATTCGCTTGTCGTTTCAACATTCGAATGTGATGGATTATTATCAAAACAGTGTCTAACAACAACAAAAGATATAGACAGCAATGATTATAACTGCAAGCAGCAGTTGGAAATGAAATATGGGTAAGTCTATGAGATCGGCATTGTCTGACGCAGTTACATAGTTTATTACAACAAGAACTTAGATGTAAACGAGTCAAACTTGAATATCCAAAATAAAACTCGTATACACATCCCTATAGTCAGTGTAACAGTAATGGCAGGAAAATATTTGTTTACGAGCAACTTTCAACCTCTTTGCTTTGTTACAGCACAAATGGCAGCTTTGGAAATAAATTTGCGTGTGAACAGCTTTGTTACTCCACACCGAATGGCTGGCTTCATGTAAAAAACTTTTGCAGCGAATGGCGAAGCCATTATCAGACTATCGTGGCCAATTGAAAAGGTACCACTTCAGACAATGTAGCCAGAGTATCGCTGACTTATGCAACCAAACATCGGCAGCAAACAAGGTCACACACCACAGACCCAGTGGCAGTCACAATATATTATTATTATATAATTATTTAACGACCATAAGCGAAAAGTTTAATAAAAATTGATAATTTGGGAGTAACTTTTTAATGTATAGCCTATAAAACCCTTTAATTTCTTTGATGCATTGTGAATTATAACAATGCAAACTTTCCTAAATAATAATAGATAAACAATATTTATATATTAATTTAAGCAGCCTGATAAATAAAATAACAGGGTTGATACCTCAACCAATAAAACAACAGCGTTCACATAATTCAACCAATAAGAAACAGAGAGCTAAAAATGTCAACCAATCATTCCCAGCTTACGCATTGCTAAAAACTGGTCTGGTATCTCCATGAGCGCTTGGAGAGCAAAAGCGGCTGAAGGATTTTTATAAGAGGTCTTACTCGTCATTATTTTATGAAACTCGACGAATTGGAAGTTGTCAAATCTCCTCGAGGGAAGTTTGTCATCAAACTCTCTCATCATATGCCACGGGCCATCTCCTGTTGTAGAAAATGTATTGATGAATAACATGAGAGAGAAATCGCTACACTTCAACATCGTTTCCACTCCAGAGCCTGTGCCACAACAATAGGGTCCCGGCAGGATTTTTGTGCAGAACCGAAAGCCCGCTTTCCACCAACAATGCTATTAAAACGAAAGTCACTTCATTTTAACAATTACTGAAGAAACATTTTTCATTCACGGCGGCTGATAGGTTTGGGGTATATAATACTGACGATGCGCCATCGCCAGAAATTGTCAAACTACATCGGCACTGTAAAAGCAAACCACCGTAATCGTTCAAGGGCGCGCTTTCCTTAGTTTGCTTTGGCAAGCTCAATGAGCTGCGAAATACAAAGCTATGTCTCTACACACGAGCATAATACTCAATTAATTTTTATCATGTGAATAAGACAAAATATTTTCAAAAAAAAAAGAATTCGAAGGCTACATTGATTCCTTGAGCTTCCTCAACGACATAATTTTTGTCATTTCAGTTGCTTAAACTGTCTAAAATCTAAATAATAGACAAGCAAGTCGTGATTTCTAATGATAAGTTACATGATCGACTATGCTACTCTCGGTTGCATCGCTAAAGCGAAACTACTCTGCCGGGACCCATTACTACAAACTTGGAGTTGTCCTCTTCTGATGTCACTGAAGCGCCACAAGAAACTCAGTTGATGTCATACATTTGAGTAATTACAAACAATTTGCACTCAAAGGCAAAACCTTAACTCACAGTAAACCAACATCCAAACCTTCATTTCTGATAGAAAAATAAAAAAAAAAATTTTGAGAACTTGGAATGAAATATAAAAAAAATTCAAAAGCATCAAAATGTTTCAGTTGGCAGCATGAGTAACCACTTAGAGTTGCGCACTGGAAAAAGTCTACAATAACTGGCAGTATCTGTTTCAAGTGGTCTTTTTAATCGAATAATTTTCGTCAACTAGATTTTATCAATGTTGTTTGTATGCTAGCTAGAAGTAAACAAGCATGCCAAAGGAACTGTTGGCTATGTACCTAATCACGAGGCAAAGATAGCAAAAACTAGTCAACTTGTAAAAATGCTGAAAGAAATTGGTGGTGCCAAGAAATTACAAACAATGCAGTAATACTGAGATATGATGCAATTTTTCAAACCAAATAACTGAGCATCAGCTGAAAGCCTTACCTACGCCGACCATGATAATAGATAGAGGATAGTTGGATGCCTGCACTATGGCATCTACATTAGCCTGTTCGTTAGTCACCTGACCATCCGCTATGATGACTAGTATATGGTACTACAACACACCAGAACATTCTAGATGTATGAAGAAAAAAGTTTGGCAATACTCCAATAACTATCTATACCTCAATCAAATCGGTGAATTTTTGAAAATGCCAGTTCGAAAATGTGCCAATCGATAAGGGACATAATTATTAATGGCCAATTTTTGCTTTGGTCCAAAAATTAAATTGTAGCAAATTTAATAGTCATTTTTTTCACTCATGATTATTACTTGCGTTCCTGGTTACAAATAAATCACACTCTTTTACAGATATTATACATTCTATTATTATACTTTTATTTATCAACAACCAAGGAGTCAGCGCTGTTAATTATCATTTTAGTAACTACTTTACGTCACACCTTCAGTGTTCGCTGTCTCAAAAAATAATTTATATTTTATTTCTTGCTGTGAAAAAATGTTTACTATCTTTTCAGCCTAGTAAGTAAAGGCTGGTAACTGAAAATACACATTATCATCGAAGATCAAACTTAAAAAAGCACTTTTAGAAAAAACTGTCATTTTCGAAACTAGTCATTTTGAGACGTCAATTTTTATTATTTTTTATCATTTTTTTCAGCATAGTAAGTAATGGCTAGAAACTAAAAATACATCGAAGATCAAATTTAAAAAAACAGTTTTAGAAAAAAACTGTCATTTTCAAAACTAGTAATTTTTAAATGTCAATTTTTGGACTGTCATTTTCAAAGCATCCGTATCTCACCTTAGTGAGCACTGGTGCGCACCACAGCGTAAATGCGCACTATGTACAAATGTGAACACTGAAGTTCGTAGCGAAAACGCCAGCTGTTCAGATAGGTTCGCACCAATACCGGTTCCGTATCGTCTCAAAACTGAAAGGGGGCCCAAGGTGTTTTAATACGGATACGGAACTAATGCACTAGACAAATGATCGTCTAAACAGGCACTTTGGTGCGGACCAGTACCGAACCGTAGCTGTTATGATTTTTTACCGTGTTTTGTACCGTACTAGTGTAAACCGAGCATTAATTTATATGAATGGATTAAACTGGTAGCAACTAGGTTGTCATTGATACTATAACAGAAGCTTCACTTACTGATCGGGTCTGTGATACAATGTCTATAGCCTTGTTGATTAGAGGTACAAAGCTGGTTGGGCCGCTCATACGCACCCTCTGCGTAATGTTAGAGTAAGCAGCTAGAACTCCGCCTACTCCATGACAATAGCCCTGCAGTACACCAGTAGTGCTGTGACTAAACTATGTCACCTTACAGTACCGCCACTACCACTACTATGTCATCTTACAGTACCGCCACTACTACTATTACAACTACTACTATGTCATCTTACAGTACCGCCACTACCACTAGTACTACTACGAGCACTACTATTAGTGATACTACTGCTGGCACCACTGAACTTTAATTGGCAAATCTCAGAGGAAAGGGAATATAACTACCAATATCAGAAGGGACATAACCACAAATATCAAGATAAGGGAGACATAGCCAGGGTGGCTCTCTACAACTACACACCCACTACACGCCCACAACTACAAACCCCACCCCTTGAGAGCCGCCCCGGCTAAGGGAGACACAACTACAAATCTCAGGAGAAAGGGGACATAACTACCAATATTAAAAAAAAATGGGACATAACGACAAATTTTATGAAATAAGGATTGATCACGATTCGCATCAGTAAGGGGAGATAACCACAAGTTTTACAAGGGGAGATCACCACAAACCTCAATAGTAAGTGGAAACACAGAGTGATTCTTTGTATTCAAATCACCAAATCCAAATGCAGGTATGATATTATCTTCATCAAAAGAAGCCAAGGTCTCTCCTATGATAGAAATCACCTGCAACAAATCAAACTAAGCGATGAACGCAAATCAGCTGCTTTGTTGTAGGAGCAGACAAGTAACAGCTATGTTTAGTACTGGAAGGAAATACAACTCCATGCAACTTGCTCATTTGGAGTTGCTTGCACATGTTTATTTATTTCAGAGATATCAAGAGAAATGAAGATACGTAACAAAATTGACTCCTACGTGGACATGAATATGTTGATGGAAGTGAACACACCTGCTGGTAGGGATTCAAAGAATGCTCATCTAAATAATGTAGACTTTTCTTGTCGAAAGTCAACTTTCCCTGGTTTAGATTGCTTAGTGTATAATCTATGCCTGCGAACATTTTTGAAGAGAGGTGTAGATGTTAGAAAAAATGTTTTCACTTCTCCAACGAAAACAGGAAACATTTTGTGTAAAACTGTTTTCTAATCAATAAATTTTATTGACTGGACCAAAATTTTTATTACAACCTGAAAGGTATAGCATGCCAAATTTTGATAGTATCATAAAAAAAACTTCTGAAATTTTAGTTAACTTTTTGTGTCCCCATAATTCGTCAATGATATTGATAATAAATAATGACATCATATATTTTTTACAAACCACAATAAACATTACAAATAACAAAAATTGGTATTTAGCTATTATTTAGCACACTAAGTGCGGCAAAGGCTCTTTGAAATACTGTTATACGATATATATTGTAAAAAACTTGACATTACAAAAAGAAATGATCATGAAAATACCACAAAGTTTTGTAAACTCGTCCAGACAGCCTGGAGTCATATTCTCTATGAGCTGCTTAACGAATCACGTGTGTGATATTTTGAATTAAAGGCAGTGTTTGTTCACTAATAGATTTTATGAACAAGTTGAAATAAATAAATTGCATCGCAAGCTCTCACCAAATATAAGATTACTGGATTCAAGACCGCATTTCTTTACAGCCTCAGTGACTTGTTCAATGCTAGTGAATTTGTCAGCTATGGTATGGAAGGATGTGTTACCATACATGGACCACAGTCTAGATTGTGAGCGTCCATTGTTAGAGCTCCCGCAGCAGCATTTGTAGAATAAGTAGCCCAAGAATATAACAAAAGCTAACACTACTAGACTCATTGTTGAGCGTCTAAAACAAAATTTATTATATTACATTACATTTGTGGAAAGTTAGATTATGGTGAATCTGCAAAATATTAATCATTACAATGTTAGCTTGAAATTTGGAAATCTGTTTACGCGGAACAAGGCCTAAACTAAAAAATTAATGACATAATATACAAGAAAAAGAATGCCAAGTTGATGGATGTAACAAATACATGGGGAATGTATAGGACTCGATGATACAATAACTAAAACATTACCTACTCAATGAATAAACATTTAAATTGTCTCTTAAGGCCACTGCGGAGATTGGCCTTAATTTTGTCAATAGTTCAGTTTATTCGCTGCATGCTATTTGAAGTAAACTGGAATAATATAAAAAAACATGCCAAGCATTGCGTAGCATATCTACAATGACTTCAGCAGCTCATGTTGTGATGTGCAAACTTTACATGATGTTGCTTACTTTTCTTCACTCAACTTGGGCAACTATTGGGTAGCAGAGTTAATAATTACTTTATCGTAGACCTATTAGTGGATAGGGGAATGCACCTTTACACATCATACTTATATACATAATAATTACTTTCCTACTATTAGAACGTAATATAAAGATGAGTCATTTAATTAAGTGAATGCTGGAAAAATAGAAATGTGACACCCAGAAAGTCTCAAGTTTGGCTTAGGAACTGTGTAGAGTCTATTAGAGTAACATCAGGTCGAAACTGCAAAAGGTTTTATGAAACGATGATATACAGTTATTAGCATGAAAAAAAGAGAGTTTTACAATGCTATTTTAAGCAATATTTGTTCAATATTTTTCAGCACCAATAAAACCAGAAAATGGCGATGTTAGTAAAACTGAAAATCTACAGCAAGTGATTTGCAAAAGAATTATTATTAATTAAGATGACACAACGTTACCTTTAGAAGCAGAGATTTATTTTGTAGCAGATTGTCCTGCTATATATAAGCAGCTTTCACAGACAATGCGCAAGGGTGATGGAAATCATTTGCATACCAACATGGAATATTAATCTTAGAACATAAACTACCCACCTATATATTTGTAAATAGAAAGCTAATATCATAATAATGATCACTACCTAGCAATGTATTGTTTTTTTTTAAAAATATTTATAAGCAACTGCTTTTAAATAATAACAATCAAGAACTGTTTATTGTTCAAGTTTAAAATAGAGCCTCTAGGCCACTTTACAAGCGGAAGAGGAGGCCAACGATGATCTAAAAGAACATACTAAAATGGGTTTATTTGACTAGAGAGCTCTAATTTCTCTACCTGTCCGCATTATAAAACTGTTATATTACATCCTACTGTTTGTAAAAATTGTTATAGGAATACCTTGCGTCTGAGCTCTTGCATTATGACTGTGGGTAGAAAAACTGGTTAACCATTTTGTTTATTTCTTGAAGAGGCTCTTCTGAATCGCTAAGTAAAAAACAAAACATTGGCGATCGCTGGGTCTTTTTGCGACTTGAAAGCAATTCAAGCCCCAAGGATTTTTTTTTCTCGGTGACTCCAGGTCTCCCTTTATGCCCATTATAAAACATAGGTTATATAATTATAAATATATGGTTATTATTAGCAATTATTATCCTTATCAATTTATTTCATTTTACATATAATAATAACTTACTACTAATAATTATCATCAACATGATCTTTATCATTAACAACAAACTAAAATTTCATCAATAATTTGAATTATTATTACTCACAAACAGAATCACGCAGGTAATAATAATAAGAAATTGAATACACTAAAACAACAGCAACAATAATAAAACAATCTATTATTAATGATATTAATAATTATATAATAATAAATATGAAAACAAAAACAAATTCACTGTGTGACTATTATTATTATTATTATAATTATATATATATATATATATATTATTATTATTGTTATTTATTTACATCAATCAAAGTTAATAATTATTATTATAACAATACAATTTAAATACTACATTTCAATATTATTATTATAATTATTATTTGTAATAATAATAATTAATATAATTATTATTATAATATTACTATCAAATTATTCTTAATTATCATTTATTTATTAATTAATCATAAACAAACCAAAATAATGATGATAAATAAATAATAATTAATAATATATATAATTACAACACTACTACTACTACTTATACTAATAGTAATAATAATTATTATTATAATAAATAATAATAATAAGTTAGTTAAGAATTAATAAAGAAGTAGTAAAACAACTTACAAGTAAGTTACAGCAATAAATAAATAATAATAATTATTATTATTATAATAATTATTATTATCATAATAATAATAATGATGATATCATTAATTAATTGCTGTTAACTAAATTTTACCTCAGGAAACATATGATACCCCCTATTACTAGAGAATGAACAGGTGAAATATTATATTGGTAAGAATATGAAATATATCCTATTAAATTAATGTCTATTATTACACATTATTACACATTATTACTAAGTCATCTCGACCCTAGGTAAACTTCGACCGGACACCTCACCCCGCACCAGTCATTTCGACCCCTGTCTCAACCATACTTACGATCTTGAGTAACGATTTTGACTCGCACTCATATCAGCATCATTAGCCTTCACTGGCAAAACTTTCGCGTTCATTTTTGGAGTTGTCTTACTTTTAAAAGAGACAACTCCTGTATTTTACTTGCATTTCTGATGGAATTATGTCATGTATTATAGAGTTCCCTCACTAATCAATAACATATTGACAAATAAATCA
The DNA here is from genome assembly GCA_945261195.1 of Cryptosula pallasiana. Lineage (NCBI taxonomy): Eukaryota > Metazoa > Bryozoa > Gymnolaemata > Cheilostomatida > Cryptosulidae > Cryptosula > Cryptosula pallasiana. Next base: position 38,154,805 of record OX183136.1, read on the forward strand.
CTAAGCAAAACAAAACACTAAAGAACAACACCATCTGCACAATTAGCTGTGACCAGCTGTTAAAGTTTTTCTCAACAAAACTTATTCTTACATTGGACTGTATCACTAGTTTGTACAACTGATTAAATAAGCAACATGAAATCCACTTGACAATTAATCGTTTTTTACTAATGAGCTTCAAAAAATTACTGCATTAGAAATATTACATAGAATGTGCATATTTTTTGCATATAATATGCTACAAGTTATTCAGGCTACTAAAAACAATTGGTTTCAAACTAGATTAAAAAATATATTCTTTATACCAACATATATGTTGCAGCAATACATAAAAACAGAAGAATACAGTAACCTCAAGCCAGAAATATTTGTTAATTGCTTAAAATTCGTCAGTATTGTAGTATTATTACCAAACAATGTTAGTTCAAGTGGAAGCTCAAAGGCTAAAATGAAACTGAAATAATTCACTAGTGAATGTTATTGACCGTGCCTTCGTACGTTGGATAATGAAGACTTGAAGATTGTGCTTTATACTGCATGCCATCTCAATAGTATTGGAGGGAACTGCGAAATAAAAAACAAGTAAGCACATACGGCGGTGTCCATATACCAAACATTACGTGGTTGGATATTAACGAAGAGACTTATCAGTAGCGAACACCTTTTTTTTATTTTAACTTAATAAAAAAAGACTAGCAAAGCATTGACTTGGAGTAAAAAGGAGTTTTTCAATTCACAAAAAGTAAATAAATAAGTAAAAACCAGAATAGTTAGCAAGCAGTTTGGAGTTGTCTTACCAAGGAAAGACAAATAACACTTAAACTTAAATCTTGCCAAATTACAATTTGATAAAGCAAGAATTGAATTATATTATTTCCAATTTACAATATGACAAACAAAAACTAGGCAACGAGAGAGCGTCTATGTCACATGAATTTTTGTCAGTTTTTGATCACAAACGTAATGTGGTTATTTGCATGTAAAATATGTAAAGTAACTGAAAAAATTAACACTCGTACTTTCCTGACAAAGCTGTGGCCAAAAATGGAATTCCAAACAAGGAGAAAAAACTGCAGAGTTTTGCGCAAAAAGTTATAAAAAAAATCAATGGGATAGTATATTAAAACAGCCTCAGATAAGCTGCTAGAGAAATTTTTAATCGAAAGAATCAGAAACTGGAGCGTATTGAAATTGTGTGAATTGTAGAGAGTTGACAACGTTATTTAATAAGCTTATAACATAGTCCAATTTTTTGCAAACCGCCTGAATACTTTGTGATACAGTTTATACGCTTTAAAAATCAAAACTAATTTGCTGGTACACTATCAATTAGCAATTTTTTTTAACTAAACACTGATGAAAACGTTTTTAGTGAAATGAACGAGAAAGTTTTTTAATATTCAATTTATAAGAAGTAAACAATAAGAATTCTTCATATTCTTAAAAAAAATTTTCTTAGACTATTTGCAATCCGTTTATATGATCGAATAACTTTTTTAACGTTCATTCATTGATCACTACATCAATGTTAGAGATTTTATACAGCTATAACGAAAAACAGGATGGCTGTTTTTGGTTCAATAGCTATGCTCTTTGCAAACCTTTCAAAATAATCTAGATAATTTTAAAACAGTTCAGACTATTTTAAAGTTGGATTTAAGAGATTCCAACTAGTTTTAATGCTTTCTTACAATTTGTACACATCCAAATCGTCTGAACCATTTCAAAACAGCACAGATTATTCGCAAAATGACTATTTGGTTCGGAAGTTTCTACAGTTGTTAAAAAGGAAATACGATTCTATTGTATGAAAATTCACAACTGCCAAAGCTGATGCTCAGCTATTATAAGTACTTTGTGAGATGCATTTCATTAGGTTATTTAAATTTAATACTTTCACAATTATTTTTTAAAAGCAGAGCCATCTACACTATGATCAACCATACATAGGTGTGGGTTACTTACTGTTTCTACACTTCTTATTGCAACCTTCGCAGCCACCAGATTACGTAGCGCACTACCTAACAAACAGGGTATTGTGAGAATAAAGACATGATATATACTGCAGATATACACAGGGTGTGGTCCCTCTTAACTTTACAACCTCATAAGTTCAGGTGAGGATGAAGCCTGATATGTCAGTGTCACGATGATGTACAATATATATAACATACACACACACAGTACTATAGTACAATATATATAACATACACACATACAGTGCTATAGTACAGTATATATAACATACACACATACAGTGCTATAGTACAATATATATAGCATACACACATACAGTGCTGTAGTACAATATATATAACATACACACATACAGTACTGTAGTACAATATATATAACATACACACATACAGTACTGTAGTACAATATATATAACATACACACATACAGTACTATAGTACAATATATATAACATACACACATACAGTACTGTAGTACAATATATATAACATACACACATACAGTACTATAGTACAATATATATAACATACACACATACAGTGCTGTAGTACAATATATATAACATACACACATACAGTGCTATAGTACAATATATATAACATACACACATACAGTACTATAGTACAATATATATAACATACACACATACAGTACTATAGTACAATATATATAGCATACACACATACAGTGCTATAGTACAATATATATAGCATACACACATACAGTGCTATAGTACAATATATATAACATACACATATACAGTGCTATAGTACAATATATATAACATACACACATACAGTACTATAGTACAATATATATAACATACACACATACAGTGCTGTAGTACAATATATATAACATACATATACAGTGCTATAGTACAATATATATAACATACACACATACATTGATGTGCACTACACTATATATAACACACATTCCTACACTACACTACATACATTGCTGTGTACTACATTATATATAACACTGAACAATACTCACCTCTGACAGGAGACAATTGGTAGTTAACTTGTTCCAAGAACTTGTTGGAGTTTTCTGATAAACTGGATGATGAAATAAGATGAGGGAATGAATTTTTGCCGCAGTCATTTCCTGCCACACATAAACTTCACTTACAGCGTGCTAATCGTATATACTAGGAATGTATGCCAGCATTGTACAGGATCATAGCACAATAGACACTTCACTGCACAGAGCTCACTACACATAGTATACTACACAGTACATTACACAGAATGCACTACACGCATTGCACTACATATAGTACACTATATACAGTACACTACACACAATATGCTACACACAGTACTCTGCACAGTAGGGTATACTACACGCAGTACACTACACACAGTACACTACATTCAGTACACTACACAGTACACTACACTACACACAGTACACTACACAGTACACTACATTCAGTACACTACACAGTACACTACACACAGTGCACTACACAGTACGCTACACACAGTACATTACACACAGTACACTACACGCAGTACACTACACACAGTACACTACACACAGTACACTACACACAGTACACTACATGCAGTACACTACACAGTATGGTATAGTACACTACACACAGTACACTCACCTCAGCTTCTCCAAAGTCAGCTGTCTTACTCTTGGTGCACACAAGTCTCTAGGCCCGTCAGTGAGAGAACCAGAGAGTCCAGTAAATGGCATATCAGAGCATTGTTTCTACAGCAAACCCTACAGTATTACATCCAGTACTACAGAATTACACCTAGTACTACAGTATTACATTTAGTACTACAGTATTACATCCAGTACTACAGTGTTACATCTAGTACTACAGTATTACACCTAGTACTACAGTATTAGCATAACAGTACACAGTAATGTCACAGATACCCACCAGAGGCTGTCGAAAGTAAATCACTTACCCTCCATTCTTGCGATGGGGTTCTGCGCTGTCGCCACTCATCATGTACCAGTTGCAGTCAGATTTGAGTTGACTCGCTGCCTTCAGTGCATTCTTATAGTTGTTAGAGTTCTAACCAGCAATGTATATGAGCAAATTTCTTTTATCATCCTACAAGTTGAATCGATACTAATATTTCTTTATCACACAGTTCAGTTGTATGCCTATACATTATCCACAATATACTTATATTTATGGCATTGGCAACTAGCAAGAGTTGTAAATGATCAGCTATGTAATAAATAAATAATGTTATTATTGGCCTTACCTGCCCATACATTATGGAGAGGAAGATAAATTGAATGCATAAAAGAGTTTTCAGACAGTTCCATCATCCATCCAAACACAAGATCATCCAGTCAATGTCAATGCAGCTTGTATAAAAGAGTATCTTCACTTTTTGATTTCTTGTGAAATATTATCAGAGTTGTGTACAACTTCTGTAATTATAATTAATAGTAAATATATCTGTGTCAGCAAAGAAAATGAAAAACTTTATTTAGCTAAACAATGATATTTAATGTCCTTCTTGACAATATTAAAAACAAACACTGCAAAATGAAGCAGTATTTATCAACAGTACTCAAAATGATATATTTTATTAATCTAAATCATAAATATATCTGCAACAATAAAAATAATAAATAATAATAATTATTATTAAGATTAACTATGAATTGAATATATATCGCAAAAAATGGCTGCACAAAACAACAAGAATTTTTGTAAAGTCTCATAGGTTTCTACAGCAAAATTTAGTTTTATTAAAAATACTAGATACTCAGCTCTAAAATTACAACTACAAATCAAATCTTACTTACTTATATCTGTTCGTGTAACACAAAAATTGAAGAGAGCTATTTTCACCGCCATCTTGGGTCGAACTGACTGTCCCTGGGCTCAAGTGACTCTAGGTCGAAACGTCGCTTGGGTCGAGGTGACTGAGATTCGTAGAACTTTGGCAAATCATTGTGGACTTTCCAAAAGATGCAGGATACAAGCGGAAACGCATTAGAGGCTGGGCCATAGAGGTAGGTAGGGATAAAGTAGTAACTGTATTGGACCAGTTGAGATATTCCGGTGTGCTCATGCGCGACCATAGGCTCCGCCTATTTTGGTGTATATTGGCAACCGCTTGAATTACGTTTGTATTGAAATTTGACTTTCAAAGTCAAGTCAACAAAAACTTCTCTAGACTGCTTAAAGTTTCTCAACCAAAGCTCTTGCTCTGACCTAGATTAGACACTCCTTGTCAACATTTACTACTTTTTGTGAAAATAAAAGCATTTTATATCCACTTTGGTGTATCTAGATTGGATGTGTTGACATTTACTAGTAGGAAGTTATACTGTATGCTATTATAAGCTGCAATCTAGCTATTCTTTTTGTAGCTGATTTTAAAATAGAACAATCGCAAAAGCATAAAATAATAACAAATTTACTACACGAATACAAAAATGTAGACAAGCTTTATATCATTTCCTACACAAATATAATATATACATGAACAGCAAAAAATGTTGGTCACCATCAAGTAAATATGTAACTAATAAAGATGTATTTGCTTTTCACTTGTCGTTCATGCTGAATGGTCAAATATGTTTCAAGGTAGTTGAAATGTACGATCTGAGGTAATACTGACAAAGGTGTTATCAATCTACAAAAAGAATTCATAGTATTGTATACTTGAATTTAAAAGAAAGTAAATATTCGATAGAAACAAATGTTGTCTTTGAAAACTTTGCAGTGTGGGAGTGATTAAAAAATCAATTATGCAACCGCAAACTTTAAATTTGGAGCATTCTTGCTGACAAGTTGACAAGCAAACACATATAAATAAATGTTAATAATAATTAGATTAGTCAATATTCATTAATATTAGTTTTATTCTTACAGTGTAGTGATTAGTAGTTTGTTTATATCAATATAATTATTGTTAACAACTTCTATTCATTTGATGGCTAAATAGACACCAACTAAAGACTTCAAACAAAGCTCAGCACCTATCCACATCGCTTTTGTCATTCAAAGAATTATTTTGATGTGCAACTTCAATAGTGTCAATAACATTTTATACACACTATTATACATCTTATGCATACAGATATGTTTTCACACAAATAATAAGAATTATATCTATATTATATTTTATGTGTGTTATCAATAGTTATATATATTATTGTATTGTCCTGAGTGCAATTGCTGTCAAGTAAAATGATTTAATGATAAATAATACAGGTGTTACTTCCAAACTAGTTGAAGCTACTTCAAGGGTCAAGTTACTCTTACTAACAGATAATGAAAGCATTCATTTATTATTACTGCTGCCTTTTATCTATCTATCTATCTATCTATCTATCTATCTATCTATCTATCTATCTATCTATCTATCTATCTATCTATCTATCTATCTATCTATCTATCTATCTATCTATCTATCTATCTATCTATCTATCTATCTATCTATCTATCTATCTATCTATCTATCTATCTATCTATCTATCTATCTATCTATCTATCCATCTATCAGTGTCTGTTGCACATTTGCCAGAAAGTGCTTGAACCTAGATGAGCTAACCTGTATAAGAATAGAAATAAAACAAGATGATATAACTAAGTTGGTGTATTACTTATAGTTGTGTACTCTAAAAGAGCACTCATCAGATAAAACCATCAATTATGAAGAAAGCTAAAAAGCAGTTGCACATAGAGGTATATATGTATATATATATAAAATAATTGTATGTATAGTACCTCAGCTTAATGTGACTGAGTTAAATGGTATTTACACCACCTATACCTCACAGCACATGCAATAACTCTATTGTTCAATGCATCACCATGCCGTAAGTAACAGTAGTAACAAACCTTGAACCATTCTACTTTTGTAGCCACAATAGTATCATCCCATGAAGCAAATAAACAAAACATCAGCTTTGGATTTTTTAAATCGGTAGCATCTAATAAAATAAACAAGCTGTTTAGACTCATTGGGTAAATCTTACATGACACTCTAGAGTCTAGACTCTCAGTATGTCTAGTTAATTATCATTTTTTTTGTCCAAAACATACATTTTGTGGAGTTTGAAAAAAATTTGGAAGCCAACTGTTAAGCCTGGTTCACATACATCGTAGATGCTCGCAAGTGATCGCGGATCCCTCGTGCGACGGATCTGCGATACATGTTCACATAAACTTGGCAAACCCACGATCGCAAGAAGTATAATAACTCTCTTGGCTGGGAGGTAATAAAATCTCGAAACACGTCTTCACTGACCAACGACTATATACATACTATATGAATTATCGCTGTTCAATTTACACCAAATAATTTATTATTTTTAACAGTTATAAAAACATTTTTACATTTTTGCTGATATTATCATTAAATGTTATTCCACATTTTTTAGTTAAATTTTTAACTGTTGTTCAATGGTGCATTATCATTTTTACCATCCCTTAATATAAATTTTTGATTCTCAATTTATAATAATATGCTAATCATGCTATTATATAAAAATTTAAAGAAAATATATATATTTATACATTTAAATCAACTATCACAATATTTTACTCCGAAAATTAATAATAAATAATAATCAATATTTATAATTAAACAATAATAATTTTATTATTTATTATAATTTTTTTATGGCAGTCATTTTTACATGAGTAACCTTGACCTGAATGTGGTTTTTGAAAAAGAAAGTAAGAAAATTTACTCTCTATCGTACGACAGTCGCACGAAAGTTTGTTCAGCTGAACTTTTCTACAAGCCTCTACGACGTCGTACGAGCAACAGGAAATCCAGGTTCACATACATCGCAGATGCTCGCATGAGGGATCCGCGAGGGTGCATCATGGCTCCATCATGTAAGTCGCGATTACAGTCTATATCCGGTACAAATTTGGCATTAGAAATTGGACACACCGATACGACGCAGCTGGCAATCCCATTATATTTCATTCATGATTTTCACTGAACGATGTCAATAGACCTGTAAGTATGTTGTCACAAGTCAATGCGACTTCATAGTTGTACATCTATATGTGCTTGGACAGAATCAGGACTACAAAGTACGATTGACGACTTTGTAAGAATATCCATGAGAAGACAACATCATTAGCCCGGGCCACTATGGAAAAAACAGTGACTCTACCATTTAATGACAAAATATTTAGAGTAAACACCACCTCAAAAAAAGAAAATGAACAAAATGTAGACACTAGCTGGCGCCTGTGCTTCATGAGCGAACCGTGTATTATAGTCACAAATATACACGTCTATGCCCAGTTTTATCAATGGGGATAGCGGCAGTCTTTCTCAATAGGTTCAATTACCGCAAACAGTTTATTGCCAGATGGAATTATATACAAGTGTATGCTTCAGAGTTGTTATTCAATTTGTTCTTATATCCTTTTTTATTTATTTCAAAATGCATGCAAAAGAAAGAAAACATTATTTTAAAAGTGGGAATAAAAAAATGACCTGTCAAAGGGTTTAAATTAGCAATTTAAACCAATAAAAAAGTGACAATAATTTTTGTTTTTTTAAAAAAACGGAAACACATATATCCCTAGCTACCGTGACCATAGACTTTGAAAATTTTTGATAGTTAAGTGATTGTATCGTAAATGCCAAAGACGGTATTTTATATAAGTTAACCTTTCTGTCATCATTAAAATAAATATAACCAATGGGCTCGGAGACAACATCTTTCACACCTAGTTGAATAGGTTTTTTTGGAGGCGACCCTTTATGAAATTGATAAAAGTTCATAGTATATCTACATTTTCAGCCAATAGAATCAATTATCTTAAAACTCCAGTGACTCCTGGCCTGTGTACTCTTACCGTCACTATCCCCAATATAAATGAAGGACTCAGCTTTGACTTCTGTTTGTTTTCACCCTCACCTCCAGCACCCGTTGCTTCAACTTTATATCACTACTTGATATTATTAAGAATGTGAATAAAAATGTCATCGGTAAGATACCAGGAAAGTCAAACTTACCCAAATATCACCATATTGTTAAAAATTGCCTACAAACTGTGAGAGTTGTAGTTCGCCTCAACTTACTTAGTTGTATGATCGACTCCTCAAATCCCAGCTACATCAATGTAAGTAATAACGCCCATGGTTCTGTATTATTGAGGGTGTCATGAAGTTGTCTATGTTGTTAGTCAGGCTAGGTCTCAATGGCTAGCTATCGATGGCGTATCTACAATAACAGCTTAGAGGTAGTTCCATATATGTTAGTCGAATGGAACATCATCGCTTACTTTCACTTCATTCACTCTCCATTTACCATTCCATGAAAGTTGGGGTTAGGTTAGGTAGTGAGTGCCTTTTTAGGTTGATTACATTCAACATCTGTATAATATAATAAGAGTTGTCCCCTCTTGCTTATTATAAAATATAATTGAGTAAATAACTCTCAATTGCCCAGTGATGTATATCAACCTGATATGCGATCACATTAATTCAGTTTTAGTCTAGAGACAGCAACTGGCCAGTCAAACTATCTACGTTAATAGAAACACAGATTAACAATCAACTCAGAAATTCAATAGGAAATGGAATAGATCAACGTGAAACGAAGCGAAATGTTGAGAGTTGTCATCTCTACAATAAGTTTAAACTAAAATAATTCTATAAAAGCTATAGAGAAATAAAAATTGATGTCTCCGATCAAAAGAAAATCAAAGCAAAAGTGGAGCCAATACTAGGCACCGTTACAATTGACTGAATTTGAATATTTTCATCTTTTAACTTCAGCGTAAGCCCAGGGCTGATACTCCTCTTAAAATGGCCCATAAGGCTCGGCCTAGAAACAAGTTTTAGGGGGTGTTTTTTGTGCAAGGTGCTTGCATAGTGGATTTGCTACTTTAGGGGGGTGTTTTGCCCAATGAACCAAGTGTTACATGTTACACTCTACTGTTGTAAAGTTTTACGTAGGATACACACTAAATTGGCATGCAGTCACATATTCAAACACAGCCAGGTACATGTAGAGTATTTATTATGCTCATAACCCATGCTAACATCATACAGAGGGATGCGGGCCACCAAGTGTTTAGGGGGTGTGGGCTGGACTGACAACCAAGTGGATAGAGGTACATTTTGTAAGTGTTGGCCTAGCCAGGTGGGTATGTTTGAAGGAGTATCAGCCCTGGGAGCGTAAGCCGCCACTTTTCGCTACACCACCATTGGTGAAACTAATCATTTATTTCTTTGTGCACTCTGTGATAAAAAGAAATTGCTCAAAAAGTAAATAGGAGTTGACTGTGATTTTTTAATTTCCTATCCAAAACTGACAAACCAGTTGGATTATTCCAATTCCACAATGAGCTCTCCTACCCTGCTCTAAACACTAGAAACACACCGCTTTGACTCAATATAAGAGTTATCTACTCATGTCACCAAAATGAGACAGCTACCAAGTACTGTATGAGAATATTGATTCGTCATATAATCACATGACTTTTAGTGTGGTAACAAACAATAAAACCACCAATAACATAGACAAAAAATTGTCACTCTTTTTAATAGAAAAAATTAAAATATGTTACATAAATTATAAGATCAAAATGTAACATACAATATGTGATGAGTTACCATAGCAACTATATTTACCTCATTTATTTAGAAGGTATAAAAGTTTAATGATTATTAATCTTAAGAGAGTACAAATAGAAAAACTTGGTCCTAGATATTGAAAATTAATTTTTCTTCTATATCATCTTTATGACAACCATCTTCCATATTATCAAGTGCTTCAACAATGGCATGTGAATGAAACGTAGCGCTAAAAGCATCAACTACATCAATTGTTAATTAACAAAGCTTTTATCAACTTTTGTTAGTCAATTAACTTTAAGAATGAAGCCCATAAGATGCCAGCTACAACTATAAATGGTTGATCATGCTTCATCTACAAAACAAACAATCAGTTTGTCTTTCACAAATGCCCAAAGGAACATTGACAATGTAGTATGACAATAGTCATCTACAACCTTTGACTATTTCCATACTGTTTCGTTGACGTCAAAGAGATAGTTGGTACTTGATATGCGTTTAATCTACTAGAGGTATAAAACCGACGCATTATCTATTTGCAGTGCCGATTGAGATGTCGGTCGTTGTTTATCTAAAAGGCAGAGATGTCAAGGAGACATACACATTGCACAAGCTACTAGAAATATACATAGATGTGTAACTCCTTCATTCATCACGCAATTGCATCATTTTATCCTCGTCGTATAGTGAAAGCAGTAGTTATAGAAGCAATGAGCCTAAGGCGCTTGTACATCTACAGACTTCCTACCTACTTTCTCTACCAATCGAAAATGGTGATCGGGAGTTTCCCTTATTTTCTACTCTACCTTACGTTCTCATGCGATTCTGGTTAGACTCTCTGAATGTCATGTCACTGTTAGCCAAAAAATACATTGCAACAGCAAAAAAGGGGTCTTTAAACGGCCCAATTTACAAGAGCACTTTCCTCCGAGACATGGTTTTATTGGAAAGAGTGATACCACGAGGACTGATATGATTGGTTAAATTCCGAATGGTCTACCACATTTTGTCATTTCCACCAAAACCTACCTATAGCCTCAAATAAATTGCTACTGATTGTTTTTACCAAATTTTACAGGAAAGGGAAAATCCTTAATTGGTAGGGCAACTCGATAGGTGTACATGAGGCTTTACTGCATAGTTATAATCATTTTTTTTAAAATAATATATATGATTAGCAACCTCAATACTGAATCTGTCCCTAAATAGTATTTTTATTTGTTTTGCACTTATGCTGATTAAACAATTTATGATACGCCTTCGTTGCAACAACTAGATATAATAATTCAAAGGTAAAACTTGTGAAAGCTTAGAGGTGTGTAAATATGGTGACGGAAGTTGTTCAATCATCAAACTCATGATGATGACAAAGTTGAAAATTCATTGTTCCGACAGGACCAGTTGAAGAATGTGGCTTGGCAAAGCGCAGCCTCAATATCTATTTCTGTTCAATACCAAAATAAAAAATACCTCTAGTAATATTTGGAAATAGCACGAGAGGAAACGTGAAACCTTTACCGACTTATATTCTGCTGACAGTGGTTTTACATTATGAATACTAAGTGTTTGCCAATGAAACGCTAAATTAAAAAAAACAATTTGGATGGTTGACAAAGACATTACATATAAATTTCAGAGATTGTTGAAATGCGATTTGACTATTCAATTTTTAGCTTGACAGGTGTAAAAACCAACCAAAGTCAAAGACTGCAAGTATTGAATTAAGCAGTTTTAATGTTAACACCCCTTGACTAAGACATAATACCTGTGTAAAACAATCAAGCTAGCCAATAAACTCTGATGTCAAGCTTAGCACTGTTTGTGACGGCGTCACATTGTTCATGAAATTGAAAGACAAATATGTAAGCAGATCCAGAAAGAAAAAAGCAGTCGAGTCAGAATTTCACAGTATATTGAGCAAATATTAGTGTCAACAAACACAACGATAAATACTTATTGACTCGAATGTAAAGTAAAGTTTGCAATTCAGTTAAATCCATAATTGTATAACACCGTTAACAGCAAATAGTGCTATATTTACAGTAAAACTTAAACCATAAAAATGGGGGCAAAATAGCTAAATGCAAAAAAAAATTGAACACAATATTTTGCGTTCAAAGGTAATAATTTACCAGCAAAATTATTGTGAGAATAATATTAACGATACCCCAATCAATGACCGTATACTGGAATCACTAAATATTGCAACTTGAGAACAGGCAAACCAAATGCTAAAAACTTTTCAAGCACGATTGGGTGACAAACGATACACAATGCAAGCAACCAATGACGCATGATGGAGATTCAGGGAGAAATGTTTTAAAAATGCAAACAATAATTACAATAAACTTTCAACCACTGCATAATAATTTCCACCATTGGCACTGTGGTATCTAATATCATATATGTTTGTGTTTGTTTGAGGATTGTGGGTAAAGAGCACATCAGTGCTTATAACATCTATGGGATAGCCTATTTTAGGCTTTGCCCAGTCAGACAATCTTTTAGCCAAAGCTTTGTCTGTTACTTTCGTAGTTAAAGGTGTAACTGGCAGTTCTCCGTCATAAAGATTTTTGTTTTTATAATAAAATTTATATGTAGTTCTTGTAGATCCTGTGTGTAAATGTTCAAAGTTGTCTTCTTTGGTTCTAACTGTGAATGGTAGATGAGTCAACATTCTGTTCATTATGTCCACATCTTCAGCTCCCCATCGGTAGCCCCATCTATAACAACAACCAATCTGATCACACTTGACGCTGAGAATATGTCATCGAACCGTCACACAATCAGCAAAAGCAGTTCAACAAATCTTCAGCGAACTTAAAGAAATCCAAGACATGACTCTTCTTACCCAAGCTGAGCGTGCGAAATGTGAAATAATTGTTTTATTAGTCATTAAGCACTTAGATTACAAATTTGCGTCTTCTTTGAAATATGCTTGTACAACGTAACTGAAACAGCATTTTCGAAGAAAATATAACTAAATAAATAACTACTCTAACTCAATTTCAAGGTATTACCTGGTATCCCAACCACCGATTTTGTCATAGTCATCAAAGCATGCTCCTATCATTCCGTATCTGAAATAAAAATTGGAAACCAATAAATTACTGTTTACTGGTAACAAAAGATCCTGACAAATACTGTTCTCGGAAAAACATCTTAAATTATGTATCTACTTCACTTGTTTCATCAATTGACTGGACAAAAAACTTGCGATCTTTTCAACGGAAAATATCACTTGATGTAACAGCTGTGGTTTGTACACATAGTAGGCTAGTCGCAATACTAGTTGAATAAATGTTGATGAAGCAAGAATTAAATACGAAGGAATGACGTAAGGAAAGTGAGCACTATGATGTCTTAACCAGGGTATCCCATAAGATTGAGTGTAAGCTCTAGATGAAAGTGTCTGGTCAAACATTTCAAAGTAGAGATTTAGTGAATACAAATTTAGAAGTCATAATAGGGCACTTGAGCGCACCTGTGGGTTAGAGACCATCTATATGAACACGCTTGAAAGATGAGCCCCCACCTCTCAAATATGTCAACAGCCAGAGGATAAAGTATGGGATGGACATGCTTTCATTCCCGTGCCAACATTTAATCTCTTGGGCATAATAACATAATGTCCAAGTACTTTCTATCTATAGGTGTGCGTGAAAAAGATGTTTTGCCATTCCAAACATTGCATTGTCATCTTTTGTATGAACATGTCATGACCGGTCGGAAATTGATTTTCAATGTTTCATTCTTCTTTTACACCCATTCTTTTAGCATATCCTGTGTATCAGTCATGGTCAACATTAGGAAGAAAGTTGTCTGTTTCGGAACGATAGGAAACAACGTAGAAACTACATTTAAAACTAAACTCTGCGTCATAACTTATCTCTTTAGTTTACATTTTATAGCATTACTGCTAAAGAGGTGAACCATTATAGCAGATTTTTTAAGCTAATAATGCATGTATTAGGATGGGAGAGTGGTCGTACAAGGAATTTTTGTAGAAAAATCATCACAAAAAACTAGCCCAGTTAACACTCAACTCCTTAGCTTTACAAGAGGTACACAAATAGTGTAATAGTAGACTCACCCAGTAATAACCCAATAGCCTCCAGGATCTTTGTGTTTGTAGCATACCGGGGCATAAGAAGATACTCCACACCGAACATGAGACCGAATTACTTCACTAAAGTTTCTGGGAATCACAATACTGGTATCAATAGAGAAGCCTATAGCATCTTTCTGTCCTCTCTCCAGAGCAATTTGCTTGGCATAATCAAATCCCTTTTTCAAACCAATAGATCGACTAAAAGGTCCACCAAGATACAAATATTTTATGTCGACTGCAGTCTTATGCTGGGACAAGTCATACTTCTCATTGTCCTTGCCCATGTCCACGACAACAAAGGTAACAAGCTCGCGGTTTGTCTGATTGTTGATCAGATCTAGCAGTCTGTCCATGTGGATTGGGTCATTGCTGACAGCTGTTACGAAATAAACATGACGCTTGTCTTGTTTCCCAGAGCTCTTTAGAGTCCAGAAATCTTCGGCGTTAGCACAAGAGCTGTTCAAATGGTGGAAATCGAAAGATATGACTTGATTTTTGTTGGGGAAGGAAGAATGACGGTCATATTCTACATCCAACTTTCCACCAAGCCAATAAGTGCATCTAGAAAAATATTGAGACTGTTTGCTAGTAGTGTAACTAAAACAGTGTAGGAACAAAGGGATGTTCTATGACGATTCTGAATTGAGCCACACCCATCACTGGATCATGATGAAACAAAAATTCAAAGTCACATGTAAGCGATAGCCGCTATCTTCTAGTTGAAGCACTCTTCTACTAGTTGATGTGATTGGTTAATTGAATATTCGTGGATATTACAGGAGTGCGACGGCGAATATACTTGAATTGGAATGATTCTAACAGTACTATACAGATTACATAAAATACTGACAATTAACATTAATTAGCTCAATGTAAATCGAGCGATAGAAGGTAAAAAGAATATGCATTGTTGTTTGACTCTCCTGTTTGGTGATCAGCGCATATTAGAAACGGATATTTAATGAAATATACTGAAACAATCTATCTAACTGCAACAAGGATTTTACCAAACAACATCAACAAACTACATCAAATCTAATTGAGAGCTTTGTTCTTTTCAAAGTGGCAGCTATTTGTTGTCCAGCATTTTAAATCAAAGGTGGCTTAAAATCAAAATTGCACTTGCTGAAAATAATCGTTCTAAATATTTGGCTTGTATTTTCATTTTTGCGAGCTCCGCGGTCTAGTATTGATCACCGCCTCAACTGGCAGCCTTCATCCACATTCGATATAACTCTTTTGTACTTGATTGCTGACCAGATGAATAGAACATTGCACATACTTATAGCCAAAGAAGAAAAAATACGCAAACATTTAGCAACACAATGCAGGCAATAGACTGTAAATATGGGATTAGTAATAGGTTGGTGAACTTTTAAATGTTGACATAGGAACAACTCACGTAAGAATACATACCGATTTAGTTTTTTATAAACTATGTATGTCTTTCGACTGTTTGGTCGGATTCGAAGATTGTACCATCCGGGGTTATTATCATTGTGATGATCCAGTATTACCTAAATATTACCAGTAAAATGCAATGATATAAATCATTTCAAATGAGAATTATGTGTTTAGAAATTGAGTGAAGGAGTGTGGTATATCTGTGACCCCATAAAACGAACCATGACAATTTATAGTAAGCAATAAAAATACTAAGCGGGCTAGTAACTACCAGCAACAAATGAATCAGATGCTCATGTATTGAAACAGTGGCAAAACTTGGTATATCTGATAAACAACAATTAAATTATCACCAAATTTGGTTTTAATATCCGACAATATGACACAAATAATGTTTGTTGTACGTAATGTCGTGGAAAAAGCGTTATTTTTTATTTCTTTGTTTATACATTTGCACAATACTTAGCCTTCAATAATCTAACATAAATACTAAAACTGACTTTTAGTACAAATATAGGATAATGTAATGACCTCATATTGACTTCTACGCAATTGTGCTCTATAAAGAGCTAATAAACCAGCGGAAGTGCACAAAAAGTCACTGATATACTCAAGGTGAATGATAGACAATACTTTGGGTTGAATAAAGCGGTTTTTACAAAAGAATAATGTCATGTGTTTTGATATTCTCAAAGAGGAAAATAGACGCACATATTGGTGTACATAAACAATTTGAAATCAGTGAATGGCTTCAGAATCGAAGTAGTAACACTTTGACTAACTGATGAAAATGACAGACTGGGGCGCTTCTACCATAATATATATGTACTACTTTCGTTTCGGCATGAAAGACAGCTGTCTTCGGTGGAAAAATGCATGTTGATAAATGTTTACCTATACATGTAGAGCAATTATGCAATGACCGCCTAAAAAATTAGCTAATAACAAATTTTAGCAATGAAATGATGTGACGGCTGGAAAGCACTGAAAGAGTCCCAGCTCTGATTAATAAAAATTGTCTTCTACACAAAATTTTGACCAACCTGTTCGAAGTAGGATCTAAAAGGATGAGTAGAATTAACAACAACTCTCTCAACAGGTTGAATGAGAGGCATTCCTGTGTTATCATCCATCTTAATTGTCTTTCCAGTCTCATCAAAGAGGGTCTGTATACCCCACTTTGCAAACACATATGACGTGAGGTTGAGCCATCGTTCTGCACGAACTTTAAGGTAACTTTCCATCAACTCGGGTGCAACTTTGTCTTGGCATATCTACAAACAGATGTTTAGTTATAGCTGCTCCACCACATTGGCTAGTAATCACCTGCAATGACTTGTATTATGACCCATTAACACTTTTCACACATAGTAATATTAACACACTTTTTCACTGCGATTTTATTAGAAATGGGTGTCGAATCTCGAGCTTTCAACGGCATGCATAGGTATCAGAAACAACTAGTGGTACCTTTTTGTTATGTAGAACTTTGATGTCTGTACAGGTGACTAGTCTAAGATTGTTTTTCTTTGAATTAAAAAGAAAGTCATAGTGATCGTTGTTTTTCAAAGTATCATCCCAATGAACATTGTGTAACGTTTCTGTCTTTGTAATGAAGAACTGTTGCATGAGGTCGGATCTAAAACAACAGATGTTATGGTTAGATATTAGTGTTTTGATTGGATACTCACGCTACCAACTGCTCCGATTCAATAGGCAACTATTAGCAGATAACAGTTTCTTCGGCAAGTATGACAATTACAGCAATTTGTCTGGAACTGTCAACACGATCATGTTTGCATTGCATGGATGAACGGATAATTAATAAAGCGTAAACTGAGCTGGAAAGTGGTGAGTTCAGAGCAAATCATCCAACCGCCCCCAATCACCACTTCACCATCAGTGAATCATGTTACAGCAAAATAAAAGAAAATAGTTTGAACAGTTTAAAGGAAACAACTGTCAATGAAAGTATTTAACCTGTGACATGTTGGGACTACTTCATCTGGATAGAACGTCATATTGGGAAATACTGTCAACTCATTATCTTTGCTCATATGGATCATGCCTAAAATATTACCAAAAATGATGTACATCAATCATAATGTTGCATCAAACCAATACCCTCATTTGATAAATACCCTCATTTTTGTGGAGCAGCCCAGCCAGGGATTTGTACGAGAACTAAAAGTCAAATACAAGTCTACAAAACACTAACTTGAATTTTGCGGCAAATAAAATTTGTGATAGAAGTTTACTAGTGCTGATGTTTTGTACTAAAACATTTTACAGTCGACGAAACAATCACAATAGGTCTAGTCGCGACGGGTACGGGAGAGAGCGAAAGCATGTTGTATAGAAAAACAGAGTTGGGGCTATTTGCTATTAGCAATGAAACCGTAGACAAACAAATAACAAAATCCTTCACAATGAAAAAAGAAAAAGTGACAATTCTAACAAATAGTTTATGAAAGCCAGTGGAGTGCAGTTTTCATAACTGTAGCTTGCCCGATGAATGCACAAAATAATTGTGTTGATCTGGTGCTGCAAAAATTTGAAAAAATACGCTGTAGCAGTGAAACTACAATCCAGCTTGGCAGACAATAAAATTCTTAACAGGGCTAGCAAGAGCTTTCGCAGTAAAACAAGCCAAATTTTGGACAAAACTTGGCCAATTCTAACCAAAAAAAAATCTTGCTAACAGAATCACAATTTTCAATCTTACGAAAAAAAATTTATTTACACTGATAAAAATGAACTATACTGAACAAACGCAGTTAGCATTGAGCGTAATACGCCATGTTTGGGCTTGCCTTGCAGTGATCAACTTTGAATGTACATTTTTACAATTGCGTAACATAGTGTTTATTGTCTTGAAACAATACTTGACAAATCACTTGAGATTTTCCAAACTTGAATTAGTCAGCGATTCATTACTTTTTGTGTAGTAACAATAGTTGCCAATTGCTTAATGCAGTTATGGCAAAAGTAAAAAATAGGAAACCCCCACCTACCACATCCTGCCCAACTTTCCGACCAACCGCCTACTGCTGCTCGGGCATACACTTGGAGAAAAGTGATTGTAATTACATGTTTATGTGAAACTCTCATTTCTTGGGTACTTTCTTGAATAATCGTTATACAATTGACAGCCGGTCTTGTCAAGTTTAATGAGGAATTGACCTTTACAGGTTTTGACATACTGGTATGGGTACGTCGAAATAATTACCTTTGCTACGCTCACAGTGTCCATAGTCACACCGGAGTGGGGCTATAGCATGGGCTCCAGTTGATATGAAGTGTTCAGCCATCATTAGCAACAGGTCAGGTTGGCTGATGGTGTAATCATCATCTGACATGATCATATACTGGTAACCTACAGAGAAAACCAATAACTTAAATCATGTTAAATAAAACGGTCCAGTTTGAGGAAAAATGTCCTACAGATGATCCAAATGGATATAATCATGGAAAATATTTTCTGTAGTAAACATAAATCTACATAGTTCTGCTACTAACTAGGGCAATGGCAGTTACCAATGCAATATAATGCCTATGGACCAAGCAATGTAGATCGTTTTCAAACAGATCAAGCGTCCCTGGTGCCAACTTAAAAATCAAGTGTTTAACTTAACAGTATCACTACTGAGTTTCGCTACCCCATATTTGAATAAAAAATAATCCGAAACAACCACTTATCACTACCACAAATCTGTAAAAGTAGTCGCCTAAATATTGACTTTGTATTCATGCAAAAACTAAAAATGTTCACTCACAGCACTTACCTAGCTTATATATGTGATCAACAAGACGATTCCTTCCATATCCGACCCCAGAATCTACCGGAAGTCGAATGTAAGTGACACCATAATACTCGGTGAGATTTTTGCTTACTGTATCTTCGAATGAATCATCAGCAACAAAAATCGGAATGTCAGGATAATTTTGTTTGAAGGAAGCCACTGTCATCTGAAGGCATTCTGCTCTGTTGAATGTTTTTATGGCCACTGCAGTTCTTTGGAGGATTTCGTTCGGTGTTACATAAGCGCCTTCGGCAAGGGGAGCCATTTTGTTTGCAGGAGATTTTCCATAAACTACTGGTTGACCAGTTTCAGCTGGAGGGGATGGTATATTTTTATTAATCTGCATTGTTTTACCCACTGCTCCAGCATTAGAAGCAAGGATCAACTTGTTACTGTTACTTGTAGGATTCAGTGTTGACTGAGTTGGCCGTGTAGGTTCTATATTTAATTTTTTTTCTTCTTTCATCTCTGGTTGCAGTCCTAACGCTGGTTTTGCTGTTGACACAGTAGAAACTTTTACAACTGGATTGTCATGTTGTGGTACTTTGACTGGAAATGTGCGATAACCGGTAGGCTCTACATATTGTCTTAATTTTCGAGAATCTAGAAAACTTGTTTGCACCAAAGGAAGCCCATCTGAGTTGGGTTGTTGTTGAAGCAAAAGCAGAATGTTGATGGATAATAGTGCCGTCACTCCAAGTAAAAAGAATGGTACCTTTCTTGACAGACTGTAAATCAAAAAAGAAGCCAAATGTACTGAATTTAGATACTGATCATAGCAAGTGCTGCAATTAAAGTACTATACTTGTAAAATAAAACAATCAATTGGATGGCAAGATACTTTCTTTAGAAACCAGTAGTACAAGCACCAATCTAAACATTGTATTGATTTGATAAAGAACCAATAAATAAGTGAAGGTCAATAACACATTGGTATAGTTGGGGATAGTTTAAGCAATAATTCAACATTATATAATACTACCGACTAGACAAGATAGTGAATTACTTGCTCAATGAAGTTTGAGCCAAGAGCCACACAGAGCATATTTTGTTGACAAGTGTAACTTTGTACATCATCCTTGAATGTTTTCAATACATTCAACCCATAAGCTATTATAAAAATCTAGATGGTAAGAGCACGATAAAATAATGTATTCCTAACAATAACTAACACTTATTACTTACTTACTTCTTAATAAGGGTAACAATAAATGTAAATACTCACTTGACTCGGTCTCTCTGTATGAACATTATATCAGTTGCTGGTCTGGATCTTCGAGACATTTTAATGCCAAGTTCTCTAATTCAAAACGACGATACGCGATGGTGGAACTTGATTATTCAACAGCTAGTAGTAAGTAGACGTGTGTGATCAACCGACTATTTGAGTGATCATAAAACTTTTCAATGAACGCTTTCCTATTATACTGGCCCATTCATCGCCATGAGATACGTGCTAACAAAACAAGCCAATCGCATTGCAGAACTTGACAACGCTTAATTTTCTTTTATGAAGTGCCATGTCAATGATAGATCAGATGTGGGCGGTATTGCTCAAATTATTTATACTTGAAATGACTTTAAAGTGTTGAGGCATCCGATTTTGACAAGTGATTGATTTGAGCTAACCGATAAATCGATTTAAAGGGAATCAGTAAACAATGAATTAGATTAATATGTGGTGACGTACTTTTCAAACCAAAAAAACACATAGACCGATAACTTACTTGGTGAATGTTAACAGCTTGTGGGATTCAAGGTCATTATATGTGCCGACTGCCAAACGAAGGAGTCAATTCACTAATTATTTAACCAATTTTAATCTCAAACTGACTTGCAGTTGCAGCTCAACCCACGTCAGCATATGTGTCTGTTTTTGGGATTTAATTCCAGAACAGCTGTGTATTTTCCGAAATAGCTGAGCCATAAAAGTTTGCTTTGCCAGGCTATTCAATCTGAACTTTGAAAGTGCATTGCAAGAACAGAGACTTCTTAAGCACATTCTACGTACAAATTGTTATTATGATGACCTTGCTTTGCATCAGAGTAGTAAATTTAATGTTATTGAATAATAATTGGCCCTCAGCCACGGTACTTGGTCTACTACAGGTAACAAGCAGGTAATATAGGCGATGATCATTGCGTTACATACTCAACTAACATTGCAAGGAAAAATGGCAAAAGCAAATACTTTCAATTTTTATTAAGCAAAATATGAAGAGCTGTTTTCCACTTGCCTGTCTTCGTAGAACATCAAAATGTTGAAAATGTAAAACGAGGCAAAAAGAACAAGTTCAAGTTATTAGCTTATTGAAAATTAAGATCCCGTACATTTATCATCTTGTTGAACTTAAAACCATCAGTAAATAAGACTACCTACCTTCCAGAACATCACTACTATGAGTCACCTAAATATTCAAGACGGAACCAAGATCTCTGCAAATTTTAAAACATTGACCAGCTGGTTTTCCGCTTGCAAAAGCTTTAAGACAGTCAGGGACTTACAAAGCATCATTGCACGTTGTTGAAAATAAAGCACGTAAATATAACAAATATTATTATTTCATACAATAAACAAGATTAACAGGGTGTCTCTTTAACAATTTCCTTTACATTTTGTTGCTGATCGTTAGTCATCAATTCCACAAAGAATGAAAAAAAGCAAAAAAATCCAGATCAAGAGCCTACAAAAAGAACTTGGCAATACTGTCTTGCGAAACAGTCACAAATTGGACTCATACCCTACTGTTCTGATGGTGGATCAAAACTGCGCGTGTAGCTCGTCACATAAAGCTGAAGCATTGGCAAAAATTAAAGAGCAAATTGATTTTTATCAAAATCCAGGTGGTTTGACGGAACAAAAATATCAAGTACCAATTCAAAACCACTTTAGAAATAAAGAGTAAAGAATTGGAATAGTCCATCCCGCATTCCTAACAAACCAAACATGATGAGTACATTCTGTGCCTGCAGTGACACTCTAGGTGGGACAATCGTCAGAAAGCTAACAGCTACCATTTTCATGATACCTCATACTTGTTGTCTAAAAATATACTAGCTCCGTGTTCATTATAATCTTCTCGAGTAACAGCCATCTTTTCAAACAATTCGTCAGCAGCCAAGGTCCGCCCTCCTTCCCAAGCGTAATTGACCGAGCTAAAACATAGAGTTAGACAAAAAGATGATATGAACAAAGATCTGCTTTTTTAATCTGTCTGGGTGCATTACCACAGTAGCCTGAAGATGGCATGGCCAATGTTCTACCACTACTGCTCTTGTCTGAAAAAGTGAATGTTAAAAAGATTGGAAAGTCTGAAAATAATGAATCAAGCAGAGTTCGTTTTGAGAGATAATGATGAATCATAGATAGCATTTTCAGTCAACTATCTGTTAATTCTGATGAAAGTCTCTATAGTGGAAGTTTTTAGTTCAGCAAAGAAGCTAGTATTTGTCATGAAAATTTAGTGAAGGCAATCCGCGAAAAAAACTTGCAATAAAGCATTAAGGGGTCAACTTAAAAACGTTTGCAATATGTGCTGTGCGTGGAGTTAACAATGTTTTAGTAGGGCGTCAACAATGCTCTGATGGGAGATTCAAGTCACACTTGAAATCCAGGGATTAACAAATGGCCAACACAGATTGCGTAGAGACACTCTTCAAGCAGTAGTAATAACACAAACTGACTGTAGTGATAAGATAGTCTGGACCATATAGCTAATAATGTGTGTTTACAAAACTGGAGTCAAGTGAAGATATATTCATCATTTCAAACCACAATAATCTACAATAAGTGAGCAATGTATAAAAAATATTCTATTCCAAGCAGTCCACATGATATATAACATATTTATGGTAGTTGAATGTTGACTGGGTCTTCAATAAATCATTTGTGGATGAGATATGTAAGGTTGCCAACAGTATGACCTCTTTTATCATCACTGGTGCTGATGAATGATTACGTTAGAAAGTGTGCCAAAACCACAACATCTGCACCGAATGACTCACCACACTACTAGAGAAAATAAATAACTAAAACATTAAATGAACATTAAATACAAATTGGTGATTGGTGACTACAGTTATTGATGGCTTGGAAGTTTAATATCAAGAATTGATAATAATATTGCCAACATTTTTATAATAAGCGCAATATATTTTGGCACGTATCTCAATAGTAGTAACAAAAAAAAAACACGAATGAATCAGACACACTCCAAATTACATCATCTAAACTTTTTTTTTATTTTGGAAACCCATTGACTTTTAGTGTAAGTTCAATCGTTTTGTGTATTGGAAGTAAATGATTTTTATCCCATGTTGAAATTCGTTCAAACAAATCTCGATTGAATGATAAATGATAAACTTTTTATTGAGTTGGAGCAGGAGGAGGCAATCAAACTTGATAACTGTGAAGTCAAAGGAGTGACTGTTAAAGTGGATGAGATATTTGCATTGATAACTATTTTAAGAATGGTTTACGTTGTCTAGGCAAACACAAAAAGATCAGTTAACAAAAAAATAGAGTTAAACACCCACTCAAAATCTGTGTTAGTACTTTATATATTGACAATAGGCTTGGCAAGAGGAGAAACTAAACAAGATGTTCAATGCTAACAGGTAGTAATAACAGTTATAATTCGACTTGTCTGGGCGCTAAATAGACATTTATAAGCCATGCCAACAAAAAGAAGATGAGCAAACAGATCATTTGCAGGGGGAAACACCGATCCATAGAAACAACAGGACAGTTGCATCGTTCACTGTAACAAAATTTAAATATTTTTTATCATCTCAAGCTTGTTTTAGCATAGAAACATACGCTTTGCAAGAATTCAAAGCAACAAATGACTAAAAAATTGGGGTATTATGTAATTTCAAACATACTAGTTGCCAAGCTTTAACAAAGGATTATACTGGAATATCTAACACCCGACTGCCTAATGGAAACAAAAACACAAATTTCAGCTTATCTCAAGAGCGCAATTACACGCCGTGTGCCACCGTCTCAATGTATGAATGAATTGCAACCAAATGCAATTTAAACGGATGTTGTTGTGTTTCGCCACTGGTGCACTTGTATGATGGATATTCATTATCTCTGACAAACGATTTGCAATGCATTACAATGCGGTTTAACTTTCGTTAATGAAACAGTTCGATGACACGACACTCAATGTCATCCTTGGAAATTTACTCTGACTGAAGCCACATAACCACAATTTATCTGACTATATTCCATTATTCCTGGAGTTACAATTTTCTTTGACCATTTTCCCACTTTCTGTATGTTCTTTTCTTCAGTTGGCATTAATTTATTTTTCGGCCCAATCACTTCTATCAGAATTAAGCGTGAAAACTTTCTATATGTGCACGTGTTCTAGCCACAACAACTGTATTCGTTCGTTAGTTACTTGCTCTACAATGATTTCTTTTCACCTACAAATATTATGTTATTATGCTAATAATTAGTCTAAACAGCTAACTCTATCTTTTTAACAAAATATAAAGGAATGAATATAACAATTTTTAGCCTTTGAATTCTCTTATGAGCGCAAGCAGAAAGTTTTGGTTAGTAGAAAGCAACGTTAACAAATCGACCATTCTTGGCTTCAAGGGAATAAATCAAAACTCTCTCAGGTCATGTCAAAAAATTCAAACGCCCAAGTAAATCATATCAATCTATTGCAATATTGCATTTTTCTTTGAATACTTCTTGATTTCTATTTTTTGGCACTACATTAAAAACATTTTTTAATAAATAATATTATAGTATTGCCAACAAAGTTCTAAAAGAGCAAAAACTGTTTTACTATTTTTAGGACTTGAAAGCAAAGTTGAAATATGAAAAATTCAAAATATTTTGAGAAGCGGAGGTTAATTAACGTTTTGTTGCTAGTACAAAAAATGAAAAGATGATCTAGCTGTGTGAAATGTCAGCAGGTGAAGCTTTTGTTTAGGCACAGGTAGAAAGACTGAGGTAGGTAAATACTTGAATAGAACAAAAGACTGATGAGCCTATACAAACAGGAAGTGGGTGGAGAAACAAAACTGCACCTAATGAGTGATTGTTTTACAATATTGATTTTTGAGTGTATGTAAACTTCATTTGAATTCTAACAGCATATCAGTAAATGTTTTCCTAAATGCCATGCCAACACAATCTATAAATACAATTTGGTAATAATTTTAGGTTACATCTTTTTGAACTTACAAAAGTTAAAGGAACAAAAACCAAACATTGATGAAGGTCAAGATTTTAATTATTTTTATCTTTGTACATATTTTTCATAAATACCTATTACTTACTAATAAAGCATAATTCATCAGGAGGGAGGATGTCTGCACAACATCTACAGTTTTTGTGTAATCAAGAAAAAACAAACAAAACTTTTAAGAAAGTCCTCTATTTTTTAAAAAAAACTAAGGGTTTCAGTGAAACAAACTGGCCCTTCAATGTTGAAGGGCCAAGAAAAATACATTAAATTATAAATAGTGTTGATGTGCACAAATGTAGCTGAAAAGACTATAAATGAATGATAGTGTTTGTGTAGTAATAATGTAGTAAACTAATTTTAATGATAAGAACAACTTGAACTATTGTTAATTAATAATAATTATTATTTTGATGATAATCATAATAAATGATAATAAAAAATAATAAAGTTTTCTTTGGTTATTTTTTAAAATTAACAATTGGCATGTGTTGTAAAATAATGACAATAACCATTCAAAGTAACAAAAATAATTGAGGATTTACTGATATCGGCTGTATTTTTTGTTATCTTTCAGAAATAACATGTTTGGATCGCATTGGCTAGTAAGATTCGTGTAATTTATTGCTTGGGTTTTTGTTACATTCCGAAAACTACATTTCAGTTATCAAAAACTCATGTGGTGAAGTTTCTTGTTTGAGGGTCGTAGCGAGTTCGTTTAAAAATTGTAGTCAGTCACACAGCCTACAATCCATGGTAGTCTAAATTTCTGCTATTCAATGCAATGAAAAACTCTACCTGCAAACATCAAGCTATAACCAGGTCTTTCCACAGAATCTGCGTGACAATTGGTCTTAAAAATGACAAAGTCGCAAAATGTTTTGTTGAATTAGATATGGTAATAATGAATCATACAGAGCCAATTTTTAATGGTTGATGATTGCGACCTTCCCCTTCACATTGAACAAACTGAGTTATTGATTTCTATCAGGTCGATTTATGTGGGTTTTACTGTATTCTCAAACAAAAAGTCTCCCGCCAAACTGAGCTAATTGATGACAATAATGTTATATAAAAATGGTAAATAGCTAACAAAAAAAACTAAGGCTATTCTTACTTTTGGAAAACCAAATGAAAAATATCAAAATCTAATTCAGAAAATGACACCAATGCATTGGCGATAACTTTATTTAGAAATTGAAATAATAACAAACCCTTTTTTGTATGGAAATGTAATAAACAACCACTTTGACCTTGAGCAACAAAATAAATTTTCGCAGGGCAAAAACCAAATCTACTTTACCACTGACCTAAAAAGCAATATTTAGTGAATCATTTAACTGAACCACAATATGATTCCTAGTTTTCCATAATGGAAGCCTTCTACGAATGGTAACTAATTTAGAACACTTTTGATAGTGTTATGACATGTTGTTTTACAAGAAAAAGGTCAATAAACCGATCAAAATCTATTTTAGACCTAATTCAACCCTGTTTGTCATCCATGGTAAAGTGCATAAAACTAGAAAAATCTATGAACTTTCATATCTGAGAATGGAATACTAATTGGAAACATGATGAGTGTAACGTGAGAATGTGGCACCGCTTCAAGTCCTGGGAATGAGAGTTACTAAATGCAAGCGCAATCATCTGCATTACAAGCCTGAGATATGTGATAATTGCATCATTGCAATCAGTTTTGTTATTTGATAATTGTAATTAATTAAATTATATATTTCTAGCCTTCAGTCATAAAGAGCAATTATCTACTAACATTAGAAGGTGTCAGAAAGTGACATTGCCATCAATGTCTACTTGGAAAGTTCAACAAATAGCTGCAACTATTTTTGAATATAAATATGTAATATTGCTTCATGTTGGTTATCACAGCTTTTGTATATTTCCGCCAAAAATTTTAACAGAACGACATAATTTGAAACTATTATATTAATTTAGACACTATTTTAATTTCAATGGATATTATTCTTTTTTATTCCAGTAGAAATGATTCAATATAAAAAACACCAACACACAAGGATAGAGATTGTTCCGCTTTACTCTAGTTATTTCATTAATTGCGTTGCTGAGAGAAAATATTTTTTGTTTTTCAACCTATTATTTTGATTTAACGACTCAGTACGCAGAGGATAGAAATCACAAGTGAAGGGGATGATTAGCTTGAACTATTTCAGTCAGCTTATAAGAACGGGTATCATATTAAGAAATATTGCCTAAGACGTGTATGTTCATGTGACAACGTCAGAAAAAAATATTTGGTACATAAATTTGTGCATAGGTATTGCATGCATCAAATACTAAATAATTAACATTTGGAAATTTTGGTAGTTTTAAATTTTAGCCTATCGATAATAATTATTTTCAATATATACAGCAAACAGAAGAGTCAAAGATATTATGATTTAAATGATTGTGGCCCACAAACCTGAATCATTGAAAGGATGTAGCGTGTAGATTGATCATACGTAATAGAACAATTGAAGTTTTTTGTAATCGTCATATGATAATGTATCAGATATAGACCTTTGTAAAAGATGATTTATACATACATTGTCGCCATAGACATCTATATAATACAACAATATAACTTAACACAATAATACTCACTTGTCAGGGAGGTGTACATTGACATCATAAAATGAATCAGTGAAGCTTCTAACCTCCTCATATCTGTAATTTGATAAATCACAGTTAGTTACACTGGCAGTATCACAGACTACCACAAAGATAAAGATACTAAACCACCATGTTTGATATACATACGTATGTCTATGTACAAGTTAGAAATGCACTGGTGCACAGATTTCAAGCATTTAAAGCTTTATTATAACAAACTACTAGATGGTCAAGTACTATTTGTTTTTATGAAAAGGATGAGTTCATGCAAGTACACAAAACAAACCTATAATTCTATGGATAAGTTTTTTAGGTTAGAGTTGTCCTCTCTCTATTGATGCTGCTATCAATATGTATCATTTAAGTCGTGGCTACACACACCTACGTTTCATAGGAATATGAACAGAAATACGTTTCGTAGCGTCGCTCTGGGGGGTTTACACAGATGATTGATCACCACAACGCTATGGAGTGTCTAGTGAAGCAAAGAGAACATAATTGTTGAAAATAGTCATCACAACAACTATTACAGATAAAATTATAATAATTAATTAATTATGATGTTTGTTTATAATACGAGATAAATAATTTATTATCAGTAATCAATAATGAACGTTTATAAACAATAATAAGTTGCTTATAAATAAAAAGTACCCTCCTTGATAGAAGTAATGAATGGTCTGTTGGCCAATCAGTAATGACCAGGTCCAGGTTAAATTATAATAAAGTTCACTGGAGTCGTCAAATTTCATCCCTATATTTTATCCAATCGAGAGTAGTTATTTAATAATAATTGTCCAATCACCGAAGCGTCAGGCAAAAAACGTTTTCGTAGACAAACATGTTGGTCTCTGAAATTAAGCGTCTTTTTGTAAAAAAAAACTTCGCTTGCAAAGAAAAAGGATGCATTTTCACCGCATACCGACAAAACGTAGGTGTGTGTAGCCACCCCTTTATTGTACTATATTTTTTAGCTAAAGGCTGATCTCCAAGCATATCCTGGAAGCATGTACGACTTACTGCGAGCACCAGAAGTTTTTGGTGTTGCCCATAATTGGCGATAAAAAAAGATCGGGGCAAAGTTAAGCACTATGTACATGTAGCCATGAAGAGCTGTTAATTACGAGCACAGTCACAGAGAGTAAATTGGTCTAATATTTCTTTGAACAAAGATCGAAAAATGATAAATTTTCTGACCGTTATTCCAAAAGGACATAACTTTATTGCGAGAGGTAACAAATGATGAATAATTAAAATCACGTTGCGAGATGCATTGTTAGTTATAAGTTGGTAAGTTGATTGCTACGCTGTGAAAATCGCTGAAAGCCATAAAAAAACATTAAATATGGTCAGACTTTTCTACGACTTTGGCGAAATTAATTTGAACCTACATGGCCAGAAATGAATTATTCTAACCTTTTCAGTTATATCAATTTACCAAAAAACTTCCGTTTATTTTAGTAGTTCTATGCGGTATATTGATCCAAGAATAAAACAAAAACATACTTATATATAATAGATTGCTCCTAAAACAATCTATTAGTCATTTTATCCTGTTTTTTACATCATGATTTACGACAATCGTCCCACATGACGCCAAGTTTTAAAACTACACTAGTTTTTGCGAAGGGATCTAATTGCGAACCAATGAAAACCTGACACTTATAATAGCCGAAACACTTTTCCCATATTTCACACATGACAGTGGAATTTTTTTGCTAATATGCTGATGTCAGAGTTACCTGACACCCTCTCTTGTTACAAAACCATTTCGTTAAGAAGAGAACATTGATCTATTGCTTAATCTATTATTACCGGTACAGTGTAGCACTTTAGAAGAAATAGCTAACATAAATGGTGTTCATGTGGGGGATTTCATAAATATATTTATGACCGTCATTTCAAACCCTTATAACTGGTAGTCTAGACCAGTTGTTTTTTCAAATCTACAAAACATGTCAGGGACCAATTCTCTCATGGGTCAGAAACTGTGTCATTAAGGAGATCTAACCATCACTGTGCCTGCGCTTTCAATCTGGTCAACGATCTACCAGAAATGCTGGCGAATAAACCATTGACACGCGACCAATGTGCTCGTCAAAACTGTCAAAAATAGCTTACATAAATGGTATTTTATGTGGGTGATGTCTGTTAAAGTCAGCTGTTTCAAGGCCTTGTATCTGGTAGACCTGTTGTTCTTGGACATTCACCCCCCATATTCGTGGGCTTTAATGTTTATGTTTAACATCAGCAGAGTTTGACCTTGGCTTGAGGGCAACGGCTTATATAAGCTGCCACGTGCAGTCAAGCAATTAATTAATTTCAGCAGGACAACAAAAAGTATATTAAATTACTAATGGAGAAAAATTTAGATGAATGGATGAAGGAATGCTGAAATCAGCGTGAGAAATGTTAATTTGTTAAGACAGTGGAACTAAATCATATATCCACCGTAAACCGTTGAACGGGTATTCCATTTGCTATCAAAATAAAAAATAACTAAAAAACTTGCTTTGTTTACCAAAAGAAGACCAAAGCCGAGTGACGAGGAAGAAAACGGTATCTAAATTTAGCAGAAAACTAAAGACCCAAGCACTACAATTAAAGGAATAAAAATATATGGTGGTCGATAGCAGAAACCCTAATGTCAAGGACGTTTCTACAAATTCTCAGAACTTGGATACTTTATGTTTGTTTACTGATGCTTATTTTTTTAATTTGATGAACAAAACATATAAATTTTGAATTTATCAACAGTTATAGTCACCTTACTAGCATGGCAGCGTCCATTGATTTTAAGTTGGAAATTTCATAAATAATTAAGTTGATTGAATTTACAAGAAAAAATTCATTTAAACTTGGTATTTTTTCAACGAGTCAGCCAATTTGATGAACCTTGTTGCTAAAGATTACAAAATTTGATTTTTGCCTATTTTGGATGCTTTTCCTATATTTGTTGCATGAACTCTTGCGAGTAGATGTGCAGGTGTGTAAAAATTATAGTTTTTTTTAATGTTCTTTGTTTCTGGTTTGATTGGCTGGTAGGAATGGCAAGGAGGAAAATAACTTTAAGAAATAACTGGTTGGTCTGGCATAAGCTGCAGAAAGAGTTCTATTAGAACGAGGCATTACAATGTTAAACTCATCAATAAATCACGAAGATAACATAATCAGCGATATGTACAGAGTTCCATATTAGTTCTATAGTCCATTTTTCACTGGTTTCAAGGACGAAAAATATATGCATACCCAAACTTATCATGTTTGTCAGTAAAAGCTAAAGTTTTAAAGCTTTTTTTAAATTTTACGTGTATTAGGGAGCTGGATCGATTCATACAATAAATTAGATAAATAATATTTCTCGCAATTTATTTAATGCAAACGGGTCGGTAGCATTATTTTATTTGAATCGCAAAGAAACCATCCCCATGGGAAAAATAAAAATAATTTCTGAGGCATTCTGATAGGTTGTGAACACTAGCAATCCACTACACGAAGTTAATATATACCCATGTGTGTGACGTTTATTTCAAAGCAGTTCATTCTCAGTATTATTATTATTATTACTATTATTTTATCATTACAAATTTAAATTATATATGGTTTTTATTATTATTAATTATAATGATTGTCATGTACAATAACAATATATTGTAAATAAATTGATCATAATAATAAAAAGCGGAGCCATTTTGTTTAAACAACAAAGATAAATGTTATTGTTATAGTTAATCTAGAATAAATTGCCTCGAAATTATTTTTGTCAACTGGACTGGTGTGAAGTTGTTTACTCTTTGACTCGCTATCACTATCTGCTACTTCCCGTAGCATCATGCTATAAGTATCAGTAAAAAATCAACAACACGATAACCGTCGTTGGAGAATTGCTTACATGTGTGAAAACAATTGCATTCACTACAATGCACACTGGAATGTTATACCTTCACAATCTGATCCAGATGAAAGGATATTATTTTTTATTATTATATAATAAAATGTGAGCTACTGGATCGATGCATTTGCTGCCCACTGATGTAGATCCCAAATATAAATAATAGCAGACGTTTATCAATCCAGCCGCGAATACACCTTTTGACACTCATAAAAAAAGTTTAGCCACAAAGTACCCAAGAAATTAAACATGGCTCAAAAACTTTTTAAAAAATCACAAAAAAATGAAATGATAAATGTTGAACATAACGCCTTCCCAGACCCATTTTAATCATTTATCATGCAACGTATCCAACTTGTGAACTGGTAGCAGAGTAATCATATAAGATGAGCTATACAGGCTGGGAGAAGAATCAATAACAAGCCATACCGACCCTTGGATAAAACCCTTTAATAGTAATCAACCAAGGCTTTCAGCAAAAGATAGTAATCCTAAAACAGAAATAGCCACAGAGGCACCAAAAGACAATTTGTACAACCTAAAAGTAGAGGCCGGATCGGTCCAGTGCTGAAGGAGCAGATGAGGTGATGAGAATTAGCCACGCCCCTGCACAACTGATTGGACCTGCATAAAGTGATGGCTACAAAGGCCACCGGAAGGCCCTATGATGGGCTCGGCCAATACAACTGCACTCGTAAAACTCAATCGTCAGCCGAACCAGTATGTTGGTCTATGTCTGATGTCGTAGGCACATTGGCGCGTCTAAAACAATCTATGTTTTACAAGCTCATTAATCATGTTTTATTATTTTAATAACGCATTTTTGCTAGATGAAGAGAACATTAGCTTCAAAATCCGAAGTGATAAGATGTTATGGAACGTAAATATCCATCTTTTTGCACAAAAATTATTTTGATGTAATGCAGATGCTGACGAAAAAAAATTAGTCTAGTGAATTCATTTCATTGGCTCATAAAATAATTAAGTGCTGATAATATTTTATCTAAATTTAGCCATAATAATCAATTAATAATTACAACAAAAAATGATGATTGAGAACCATATTTTGAGAATTTCAATTAAGCAAATCCAAAGTAATAAAAAAAATTATGGTTGCTGTGATGAAAAAACAAAACGAGCAAACCATACAGTTAATGCGTTTCTCAATTATTCTTAGAGAAAAAAAAAATAATTTGTTGTCGGAAATGAAAGAGGCATAAAGCTTTGCATTGCCCTGTATGATTGGCTATTGCAATAAAAACTTACTATTGATACATACCTACATTGAAGTTCACCTGAGCCCTGGTGGGTTTGGTAATAAATTCCTGCAGCCGATTTGAAAAGTTGCCGAGTCATATAATAGCCGATTAGATATCATTTAAAAAAAATTAAACATTGAAATAACACTTCGACAACCGGTTTCTGTAAATCCTGCTAAATGCTGAAAATTTTTGCAAGTTGCAATTCTTTCGCTCTCAAAAAAAGACAATCTAGCATGAGCCAGAGTTGTAGAGTAAGTAGTATAGTAAATATACCGCCCTGGCGTGAGTTGCATGCTGATAGCAAGTGTAGTAAAGATTCTCTACTATAACTTGCTAGATTATACTTACACTCTTTCCTTGAAGCCAGGAAACATGCAGTTACCTCCAGTCAACAGAATATTAGCTGTGAAATGTGGCTGCATGGCTACAACATAGCAGACTTCCGTGAGGGGCACGTAGAGAGATAGTTCTTTATTAATAAACTGACACACTTTGCATCACACTGTAACAAATATTTTTTGAAGCGAGTCAAATTATTGAAACTTCCATCAGCGCAAGTAAAATCATGACAGAGACAATAATATTAAGATGTTAGAAAATCTAAAAAATAAAGTAAATTGCAGTAGCACATTTTAAAGAAGAAATGTTTGCACTTTAAACAGACCCGAAGTAACAACAGCTGAGAATAAACACATGGATGTGAACCAGAAATCAATCAATAAAATATTGGAGGAATACAAGATGTGAGCATATAATGTACTGTGCATATAGTGTACTGTGTATATAATGTACTGTGCATATAGTGTACTGTGTATATAGTGTACTGAGTATATAGTGTACTGTGTATATAGTGTACTGTGTATATAGTGTACTGTGTATATAGTGTACTGTGCATATAGTGTACTGTGTATATAATGTACTGTGTATATAGTGTACTGAGTATATAGTGTACTGTGTATATAATGTACTGTGCATATAGTGTACTGTGTATATAATGTACTGTGCATATAGTGTACTGTGTATATAATGTACTGTGTATATAGTGTACTGTGTATATAGTGTACTGTGTATATAGTGTACTGTGTATATAGTGTACTGTGTATATAGTGTACTGTGTATATAGTGTACTGTGTATATAGTGTACTGTGTATATAGTGTACTGTGTATATAGTGTACTGTGTATATAGTGTACTGTGTATATAGTGTACTGTGTATATAGTGTACTGTGTATATAGTGTACTGTGTATATAGTGTACTGTGTATATAGTGTACTGAGTATATAGTGTACTGTGCGTATAATTAAACAAACAGATTCTAAATAGAAAATAGAAACAAAAATAAAGATAACTTTGCTAAAAGTTTTAGATATATTTTCTGGGCGATTTTAACATCTCTCACGAAAATATAATTTAATATAAATAACTAAGCACTTAACAGTAGCAAAAAATCTATCAGTACTTTAATTCATGAAAATTCTTACTGTTTAGAAATTTGAACATACAGATGGCAAAAGACAAAATGAAACCTAAAATTGAATTCTTCCGGATTTCTTTAAAAAGAATTTAGCGATGAATTACGCTATGAAGTGCTTTTTTACACATAAAAGAAAGACGGCCAAAAAATATGATTGGTGTACCAACTCAAATACACGCATCTCCCTGTCATTAAATCAGGGAAAAATGAAATCTAACTGGATGTGGCATCAAATCATATGATTTATTCGAAAACATCAAAATCAATTTCTCAAGCAATTAGAGTAGCATGCACACAACAACAATCAGTTTAGCAACAATATTCTCCTCTCACTTTATATAAATTAATATTTAGTAGCTTCTGATTTGTATGTCAAGTTTTTAACTGCAACCGTTTGCTGAAAAAAGAGTACTGCCAATATTTTGTCTGTAGCGTGTGAACCGCTGACGAACATGTCGGACCCACCTGGGTCTGTGAGACCAATCACATGGTTGATGGCTTCAGCCACACCGATTTGCTCCAAACCAACATCTGAAGGTCTGAACAGAATCTCTGGTACTGTGACTCGTTCACTGTTCATCCTGATAACCTGAAAACAATAAAGTGTCAATAAGTTTTGCATAAGAATTTTAATAGAAAAAGACCAACTTCTGGGCCCGAAGTAAACTTTACCACACCTATCGTGTGGTACTAAAATACCACTCATGTGGTACAGCAATACCACTCATGTGGTACTGCCATACCGCTCATGTGGTACTAAAATACCACATGAGCGGTATTTTAGTAACATAAAAAACTTGAAATGATTAACAATACATTCATGTACTGAAATATAAAACTTTTTGTGCAAACCTGTTCTTGTTTGTTACTAGCCTCATGGGGTTGTCTGACATAGCCCCGTTTAACGTGCGTGTAGTCTGGGAGAACATAGTCTACAGCCAGTGTGTTGGCCTTGCCTCTCAGTCTAGAGCAACGAAAGAATTGCCAGCAAAACCAAAATTCAAAAATTTTATATAAGCCGAAAAATCACTTTATCATTTCAAGACCAAACCATCTATAACATTTTTTTAATCATTACTGTTTTGAACTACAATGAAATATAGAAGAGCTCAAAGTCGTAGAGATTGGCAAACTTCACCAACAGACTTACGTTACGTACAGACATATAAACCAATAGATACATACACATATATACGTTTACATGCAGATAATATTCTATGGTGATTTTTTTTATTACTACAACCAGTCACTACTTGTAACTACTAGTAATTACTACTAGAGATCAACTAATACTCACCGACTAGTTTTCATGTCGACACTAAAGTTGGAGGAGACGTAGCAGACGTCCTCCTTACACTGATTCATAACATATGTCTCGTCCATAACCATCAGCTGTCTACATTTGTAACAATAGCATAGACATAGAAGTAACATAGACATAGAAGTAACATAGACATAGAAGTAGCATAGACATAGAAGTAACATAGACATAGAAGTAGCATAGACATAGAAGTAACATAGACATAGAAGTAGCATAGACATAGAAGTAACAGAGACATAGAAGTAACATAGGCATAAAAGTAACAATAACATAGACATAGAGGTAAAATATACATGGAGGTAACATATACATAGACGTAATATAGAGATAGACGTAACATATACATAGACAGAACATACACTAAAAGTAACATAGACATAGAGATAACATATAGGTGTAACATGGACATAGATGTAACATATAAACATAACATAGACATAAAAGTAACAATAACATAGACATAGAAATAACATATACATAGAAGTGACATATACATAGGAGTAACATAGATATAGAAGCAACATAGACATAGAAATAGCAAAGCCCACACCGGCAACATGCAGTAGTACAGTGTATACCCACCACCACTTAATGAGCAACCCCATTTTCACAAACCTAAATAGTACTTTTTCCACAAAATGAAGCCTGCATTTAGACTCAGTCAATAACTATAAATTTTAGTGATCATTTGGCTACATGCCAAACTAAACATCACATTTTATTACTAACTATCCACAAGACTAGCCTAGTATTATTGCGCTGTAAACGGCCATCAACATTTGTGCACCCAAATCAATTTTTTTCTTTTAGCTTATTCGGTAATAACAACTTATGCGCAGAGTTGCTCTCTTATCGATGAGACAACTCTCCCAAATACATGTAAAAATACCAAAATGCAATACATCTTCGACATATCACACGTGGTCGAAAGCCCTTGAGATAGAGAGCAGAGCTTCTCTCAATGTCGATAATTCCATTTTCAAACTGTTTCAGTAAAGAATTTATTTGTTGAAAAATTGTGCTATTGCATAATATATATGATCTGATGTTTGTTTTCAATAAAAAGAAACAAAACCAAATCATGTGTAGTTTTCTCCTTTGTTTAACAACAATAATGATCAAATTCTAATTAATTGAATCTCGACGGTGATAAAGAAAGAATAAATTACAGAAGAGATAAGAAGGATAAGTTTTTAGGCTTATTTTAGGAGTTGTCCTTAATTTTCAAGTGCATTTCTTATACAGTATAAGTACCTCCTTTTACAGTAGCAGAATTCAAAACAAGATCATCAAAAAGCTTCTTCTGCACATAGAAAAGCATTAAAAAGCAAAACAGCAAATATAAATTCATATACGGAGAAGCAAACAATTTAAATGTTGAAATGTCGAACTGACCTGTATGAAATAATCTCTTTCAGGTGATTAGTGAGCAGTTTACCTCCCACATCTAACCTGATACAACACAGTATAACAAGGTAAAACACAGTATAACAAGGTATAACATGATATAACACAATATAACAAGGTATAACACAGTATAACATTGTATAACACAGTATAACCAGGTATAATACAATATAACATGATATAACACAGTATAACATTGTATAACGTGGTATAACACAGTATAACAAGGTATAACACAGTATAACAAGGTATAACACAGTATAACAGTATATAACACAGTATAACATGATATAACACAGTATAACATTATATAACACAGTATAACATTATATAACACAGTAAAACATGTTACTAATCAACATATCCTGAACTAACAGAAAACAACATATATGTATAATTCTAAGTTATAAGACTAGCTAACCTTTTTGTGAACTGTTGGAGTCGCTTGCCCTTATAATAGGGAGTGATATAGGTGAAGGAGTAGCCACTGTCAACTACTAATGTACAAGGAGATGGAGTGGACAACTCCCTACTTCTCTTCAGCTGACTCAGATATGAAGCTAAAACCGATAATTGACAGCTATTTTAAGATTCAAGAGACAACCTGGCAGTATATCAAAGATAGTACACGACTAAAAAAGTACTGCTCAGTTTCAGGTATGACAGGTGAAAGATCCAGCAGTTGTTTTCTAAAATGGGAAGCAACTATGAGTTTTCAACACCATAGTCTCAGGATGACTTTTTTATTTGAAGTATGTAATGAGCTGGTTTTGGTGCATGGATATGATAAAGAAAACAATGGTGTTCTCTAATACCTAAATTTTTTTTTATTTTTCCAACACATTTTTTATTGCATTCAAATTTTAATTGTTTTTATCCTTTGCTTTGCCATCTATGAATTGAATGCTATAGCCACATACATAGCAAAGCAATATAGATATGTAATAGCATTGTAACTGGGCAGCAGGCACGTTCTCATTTACAACTGCTATAGTAAAATGCACTTAGCACCCCATGGATTTACACTTCGACGTAAGTAGTTAGTATCACCAACTCATCCAAAAGCACAATATGACGTAAGCACACACAAATAACCGTAACATAAAACATTTCAGCATTGAAATCGGGCTAGAAAAAATTGAAATCTTGCCAGAATATATCCAATGGAAGCTAAGTTTTGAGCTGTAATACACGGCATTGCGATGAAAGTCGGCATTTGTTCATTGCTGACGAATATGCATGTGCAGTATTTACCGTTGCAACGAAGTGCAGAGTTGAACTGGTATTCCTCAAAAAGGACCTCGGCCATGGCTTCTTGAATTGTTGAAAAATTAAACATTGGCTCCGTTATAATCAAATCTGTATCCTCAAAATCAACCTGCAAGTACAAATGATGGCCAATCAGCATCCACCATGTTGGCCAATCAGCACTCAGCACACTAGCCAATCGGTATCCAGTACGCTAACCAATAAGGATCCAACATACTACACTAAATTGGTAGCATTTATCTGATAACCCTAAAATTAGCGTAGTGCAAATAACTCCTAAAAAAATTATAGTTTTACAGCAAAAGTTTTATTTCAATCAAAAACTCTGTGTATTGAACAAAAATTTATCTGAACACATTGAGTGACACACATTAGAACTAGTAAAGTAATATGTGAACATGAAATCAAGCAGCAAATTTGCGATGAATAAAATTATTAATAAAAAAGTTTGCTAATTTTCAAGTTTATAAACAAAATTATAATACAGAAAGGCTTTTGAAGTTTTTAAAATTGCTTGATCTGTTTTAAAATTAATTCATCTGTCGACTAAGAAAAAATCAAGTTCTGAATGTTCGTCGTCGCTTTATTATCAATTTTATTACATTCAAATTAAGTTTTTAAAACAAAGTTGTCCCACCACCGAAATTTCAGGGCTGTCAGATAAACGCTACCAGTTAAACCAACAAGCATCTAGCATACCAACCAATCAGTATTCAGATTGCTAACCAATCACGGTCTAATAAACTAAACTAAACCAATCAGCATCTACCATAATAATTAATCAACTAAATAAGACAGAACATGTTGAACTACAAAAACACGGTAAACTACTTTGCTTGTCTAACTACATACCTGCAGACATTGTTTGCTGTATATGTAATCCCACACCTGTCGCTCAATCTCCCAGTTTACCAAATAACCCTATAAAATAGCCCTTGTATGTAACAAAAATAGCTCAAGTACATACACATAAACAGGCTAAAGGCATTAAAATAGCCGCATATACTTTGATAACAGCTACATGAATCGTACAGAGGTCTACGCTGAAAAAGCAATGGATCTGCACCAAAAACTCTTTGATTATTTGCTGACAGTGCAACAGTCACAAGAGATACCTTCAAAAATATTTCCTCACAAATTATGAGCCAATAAAAAAGAAGATACTGTCAAAAATCACGTGACCGTAGATACAACAGGTATCGCGAACCTTTTGGAATGGCAGCAAGTAGTAGAGGCCAGACAAATCCTTGCACTCATCTAGTTGATCACCGATGAAACAACGAGTGCGCACAGTCTTTGCTTTAGTTACACAGTTTGGCACCACTCTAAAATCACAATAAAAAATTATTGTAGAGTTATTTAGGAACACACACAAGTTTGTCCGGGAAAAAATTGTCCAACAGCTGCCTCTTATCATATCTGAGATGTACATGTACTCATATCTTGACAGTTGAGACAGATGATTCAAACAAAATATATATTTTGGTTTGTAAGGCAAATCGCGATTAATAGAAAATAAATAATTAATCACTAGAAGCTAAATTTACCAAATGCATACAATTTTACCACAGCTTGAGTTAGCTAATATGGTACTAACTTTAATAATATATTAATTAAATATAAATTATATTTATAGATAATAGAAATAGCATGTTGATGACCTGGAGATGCTGCAAAACAAGGCAGTGCTTTTTATACTGAGCACTAGCTGGCTTACCCGCTGTAAAAAAACATGAACGAATATAGTCGGGCATATTTCGATACTTCTTCCCAGCCCCTTTTTCTTCGGTTGTCTCCTTCTGCTTTTGCCTCTCCCTGCAGTCACAGTCGCCTCCTCAAGTGGTCGCCTCCTGCCGTGCTTACCTCTTCTTGCGCTCGCCTCCTTCCAAGCTTACCTCATGCTCGCCTCCTCTTGCGGCGGCCTACTCTTGTGCTGGCCTCCTTTCATTGTCGCCTCCTCCCTCTGCCCACCTCATATTTAATAACAATTTTATTATACATTGACAGTAAATATCAAGAGTAATTAGTAGGAAAATAAATAACAGCAGCATTATAATAATAATAATAATAATAAACTCAAATAAATAATTAATCAGATAATACAATGATAATATGATGATGATTTATCATTCTCCATCATTTTAAAGCTATCAATGATCATACATTTGGTAGTCAATCCTCTGTAGTTATTTCTAAAGTGTACCACTTTTGTCATAAACCAAGTTTCTATTTAATCATAAACAATAAAAGGGCAAGCGACAATAACGACAGAAGCTGGAAATGAGTAGTAATATAATTAATAGACTCTATATTTATTAATTGTTATAATTATTAAATTTTATTATTATGATGGTGGTGATTATTATCATTATGGATAACATAATAATAATAACTATAATAATGATAAATGTTTGTAAACAAATATGTAGTATTGTAACTGTTGCTGTAGTGATTGATAATACTTTTTTACAATAATAATAATTAATAGACTCTAGTCTAAGTATATCTATTATTAATTATTATTGTTGTAAAGTATTATCAATCACTACAGTAACAGTTAAAAATACTACATATTTGTTTACAAACATTTATCGTCGTTATTATTGCTCTTGTTGATTTCCTCAGCTCTGCAGCCGGTGTGGATTGGTGTCTGGTTAGAACCCCTAACCTGAGACATCCAATACTTTCCTCAGTATAGTGGTCGTTCCTAGTAGAGCAGAAAATTGAATCCTGTCCACTTCCTTCTGCTGTAAATCTATCATCCCCAGATATTTTTTTAACTTTACCACTGCTCCAAGGGCTCCTACAACAGCAGGGATCACATTTACAGATGTTTTCCAAAGTCTACGTAATTCTCTCGCCAGATCTTGATATTTCTCAACCTTTTCTTTGTCTTCTAATCTAGCATCCCCAGGCACTGCGATGTCAATAATCAACGTGTGGTCCTCCTTATCCTTGTCTTTCACGACGATGTCTGGTCTGCGGGCTTGTAATATCACATGATGATCAGTCTGAATAATGTTGAAATTTCACAGAATCTTTGCCTTGTCATTTTCGCCATCATTATTATTATAATTATTACATTTACCTCTGCATTTACCTCTGCGTCAATAGAACACTCTAGATCGCTATATAGTGCAAGTGGAGCGCCTCATATTTTTAAGCAGTGTGCTAAAAGTGTTTGTAGTCATGAGTTTCAGCGTGTAGCTGTTTTATAGTTGATGACCAGGTAGTACTCTCATGTCTCTTATTGTCCTGGGGAGGAAGCTGTTGTGGAAAACACTCGATGATGCATATATTGATGTCGGTTCACCACGGCTGGCAGCTCGTGTAACCACTGTAGTTTTTGAACGATTGTTAACTATTTCATCGTAACTAGATGAGAGTACATTGTGTTTTTCCTCATTCTGGAGGACTTTGTGGAGCAACGCCACTCTATGGTTTTGTCGTCGAGCTAGTGTTGGCAGGCTTAATTCATCTCTAGCATCACTGACACTTTCCCTCCCCTTTAGTGCTTTTATAAACCTGACCGCTCGTCTCTGAATATTCTTGATGGAGTCTATAGTGGTTTTGTTTGTTGGATCCCAAACCGTATCCGCATACTCTAGCACCGGTCTGCAGAGACTGGTGTAAGCTAAGAGGCGGCTTTTCTCTGGTGCCTGCTGGAGTGTGTATTTGATTGCTCCTAGGATTATTCTACCTGCTTTCTCTGTTTTTAACGAGATGTGCTTATCAAAGTTCAAGTTGTGCTGCAAGATGACACCGAGGTATTTAGTGTTTTCTACCCATGGGATAGGAGAGGAATCAAGCAGCATGTAGTTTGGTTGTTGTAGATTATTCTCGCCAATAATTACTATTACTATTATTATTATTGTTATCCATAATGATAATAATCACCACCATCATAATAATAAAATTTAATAGTTATAATAATTAATAAATAGTAATAATAATAATAACCATTAATAAATTTATTAATTAATAATTATTA
This sequence comes from Cryptosula pallasiana, assembly GCA_945261195.1. Taxonomy (NCBI): domain Eukaryota; kingdom Metazoa; phylum Bryozoa; class Gymnolaemata; order Cheilostomatida; family Cryptosulidae; genus Cryptosula; species Cryptosula pallasiana. The sequence goes on from OX183136.1 coordinate 38,198,116, forward strand.
TTAATAATAAATAAGCCGACAAGAATACCAGCCGACAAGTGCCGTCGGCGTTAATACCACCTACCGAGGTTTTCCTGCCCCAGCCATTTCAACTTTGGCTAGTCCAGCCCCATTGTCAAATATCAAAACTCCCATTTCAGCAGTTAGCTGTTGTTATAATACTTGTGTATTGGAAACAGTAAACAGCATCATCTCATGATGATGATCATTATATTATTGTTTGTGCAATTTCTTTTCCAATCCGCGCAAAAATAAATGAATGAATGAACGGTTTCGCCAAGTATGGCTTGCATAAAATGCACTCACGTTATCGGGACGTAGACCAGTAGCTTCAATCACTAATCGCGATCTGCAAGTTAGAGGACAACTCCTTAAAATTAGCACTTGGCCTTATTGTTGAGCTAATTACTCAACTAAAAGTCAGAGAAAGCAACTCTTAGATTATTTAATCTCATTTACTTGCCGTTGAGTTTAGCGGGTTCTTGATCATTACCTGCTGCCAAATTACTCGGTTTTTTCCCCAAAGAAGTACCGATACATAATAATGCTTAACTTTTATGCATCAATCAATCCAGCTTTTTGCTCAACAAAAGCACATTGGTCAAAGTATTTTTAGTAAATTATAAACAGAGACCAAAAAATTTGGAGCTCTTGTGGGTTTATTGTATTGCGCTAACAAAAAAGAACAAGAAGCCTTGCTGTATGGTAGGAACTGCAATAACATTGTTTATGACTGCTACAAAAAGGTACGTTATATAAAATATGCACTTGCTTGTCATGCTAGTCAGCTAGGTCAAGGTTAGTGAAAAAAAATGCACTTGAATAATTCAGCTACTAAATATTCGAACGCAATTGCAAGGTGATGTTTGTTTCAGAATGCAGTTAGTATCTCTGGTACCAAGGAATGTTCTGGGCTTTGCTAGAAGGTGCATTGTACAGCTGTGCACTAGTGCAAAAACCTGCATCAGCACACGTATCCTTAGGCTTCTACAAGTATAACAAGTTGTGTTAGTCTGTAAACAGAAGTGTTGAGTGAATGAAAATATATTTATGTCAGTGTTTAGCTTTATTTGTTTAGTGACCACAGGTTACTACTACTACTGCTACTGCTGTTGCTGCTACTACTGCTAGTGCTACTGCTACTACTGCTGCTGCTACTACTACTACTGCTACTATTACTGCTACAACTACTACTACACTACCACTGCTACTGCTGCTACTCCTGCTACTACTGCTACTACTGCTACTGCTAGTGCTGCTGCTGCTACTGCTACTACCGCTACTACCACTGCTACTGTCGTTACTACTACTGCTACTGTCGTTACTACTACTGCTGCTGTTGCTACTACTATCCCTGCTACAACTACTACTGCCACTGCTACTGCTGCTACTACTGCTACTACCACTGCTACTACTGCTACTGCTAGTGCTGCTGCTGCTACTGCTACTACCGCTACTACCACTGCTACTGTCGTTACTACTACTGCTGCTGTTGCTACTACTACTACCCCTGATACTACTACTACTACCACTGCTACTGCTGCTACTACTGCTAGTACAAGTACTGTACTACTACTACTACTACTACTACTACTACTACTACTACTACTACTACTACCCCTGATACTACTACTACCACTGCTACTGCTGCTGCTACTACTGCTAGTACAAGTACTGTACTACTGCTACTACTACTTTACCACTACCACTAGTATTGTTACTACTGCATCTACTACCACTAACTACTGCAAGAGCTAGTGCTGTCACTACTTTCACCATTACTGCTCTTATAACTACTGCTACACGTTTTGCTACTACTCCTGCTACAGCTACTACAATGAGTGCTATTGCCATTGCTCGAGAGTAAATGTACAAGAAATACTCACTTGAAGGTCAGACATCATGGCTGACCAAACTCTCACAACAGCAGCATCCACAGCTTTCTTGCACTACAACACGAGGATGAGGCAGCATAAAGCAAGATAAATTATTTGGTCAATATAGAATGGAGCATGGTGCACTATTTTATATTCAAAGAAATGAGTTCAGTTTAAAATAGACAACAGTTCTCATGCCAATCTATGCCCAGCAAATCTAAAAAGCTTTTTTCGTCGGTCAATGATTAAACTAGCTTCTAGTCTAGAGACTGGGTTGGAACGAGTGTAGACAAAAATTAATGCTGATAGGAACGAATGCAGAAATATCAGAAATAAATGAGGACATCTTCTGGAATGAACACCGACAGACCTGTAATGGATGTTGGCGATGCTATAAAAAAGAAAATTTCAATGTTGATTCTCAGAAGTGTCAACATTTGTTCCGGTGACATAAAAAATATCACTTCAACGTTCCTTCCAAAAGTTGTCTACTTTAGTAAAAACGAGGTTTTTCTGTTGTTGGTACGAACGCCAAAACTGTAGGTTATGTCACTAAAAACGAATGATGACACTTCCAGGGAATAAATGTCAAATTTCTCTTCTTTCTAGCACAGTCAACAGTCATTCCATCTATGTCTGCATTTATTCCTGTCTACTTCCACCCAATATTTCTAGAGACAATTACCTTTCTCTTTGTCCTTCACTCACCTGAAGTAAGTCAGCCTCATTCTCCAATGCAGCACATCCTAGACGTAAGATTGAACTCCTGACATAGTTGTCAATCCCTTCCGTGCTAGCCAATCCATACAAGTTGCTCATTATCCTCTTACATAGGCTACATTTATCATCCCCATAAACCTTCTTGGATGTCTGAGTAATAATACAACAGCATTACTCATATTTTTTAAAGTTATTATCAATAAAAATTATTTGCTAAAAACTCATATGCTTTTTTTTAATTTTTTGTCTCAGATTTATGAAATAGAAAATGCTTTGAATTAAATTGCTCACTTCATTTTTAGTTTATTGTTAAAGTAGTCTCTTCATTTTCATGCAGTTTAAGTATACACATGTTTACTAAAAATGAAAACTTGTCAGTAACACAACTGTCAACACTTAAAAAATAAAATGTTGTAAGCAATGAAGCTTGAAAATATTTGCTCTCCTTCGACATTATGAGCATTATAGCTTTGCGTCAACAAAGTTATATTTTAACGAATCGCATAACTTACGTATCCGCTGCCGGCAGCACACAAATTCCATTTGCTACAAGAATCATCATTAAACAGCTGGTCAGCTGCGTCAAAAATTGCCTCCAAGACCTGATTGGCTAAGTTCTCACATAGGCTGTCCAGGGGTCCCAGTTTCTGACATAGCTGTTCTATAGCAGGCCCAGCCATTGCCTACGCAAGCAGCAACAAGTAAGTTATGTAGTAGACATTAGAGTTGTCTATCCTTCAATCAGGTAAATAATTATTTTTAACTCTAACAAACCTTGGCATCTTCAAGCTCTCTATCCAAAAGCGCTACGGCATCTTTACATATGTCACAGACAGAAGCATTGCCAACACCTCCGGCTACCTCGCTGCAACAATATGTACCCAATTAGCAACAAACATTTTTAATTATTTTTGAAATCAAAAAATTGAAATAGTTGAAACTTTTTTCTTTAGATATTTTTTAACATATTTTTAACTATCTACATGAATGAGTGTAAAAGTTACAAAAATAAATTGTTCATTTGAATCTGAAATACATGCACTTTTTCATGCAATAACTATAGAAAACAGTATTTACTTTAGAGATGTCACCGGCAGCTGCATTGCCTCCACAACAGTTGTAGATAACTTTGGGCAAAGACTAATGTCAGTGCACATAGCCTTGGGATCCTATTGAAACATCCACGTACAGTAAGGAGGTGAGATTTCAACACAGATTGGATGTTTAACAGTAGCTACAACGTCAAAATACTCCTCGATTGTATAGACATGTACTTACTGCTAATGCAGCAACTGATGCAAACCAGATCTGTGGAAATGATCTTTCAATACCCTGTGCGCACTGAAAATGAGCAAATTTCGAATAACAGTTCCTTGTAAAGCATATTAGTCATGCAAAACATATTTCAATAAATTAATACTTAACAAAACTACATATAGATAGTACCATGGTGACAAGGTTTTCGTCAATCAGTGCAGGACAAACTCTACTCATCAGAAATTTCTCAACGCTCTCCTGCGTACCATCCATCGTGGTAAGTGAGTGAATACCAACGACTGCCGATTCACACATTGAGCAGTAGTCAGTGCCTACTTCCTGTTTAACGATCCATCAATAGAACAAATTTTTTGCGGACCCAAAAAAATATAAAGTGATTGGTTTGCAAACGATGAAAAAATGTTTTAAAAAAAATAAACATTAATCAGATAATACTTGCGCTTGAAGAAAAAGCCTTGATGTAGAGATCATTGAGCAACAAGGATGCCAAATATATATTATTAACCTTGGACATTTGTTTCATAAAAAAGTCCAAAGGAGAGGTTGTGTTGGTGCCACAGATGTTTGCTGCAGTACAGACTGCTACTGGATCTAGCTGAGCTTCTACCATTGCCAGCACTTGCCTCAGGTAGTGGTCTTCTATTGTCTTACACTGGGTGGGTAGAGAGAAGACAATTACAAACAATGTGATAGCTCATCTGTAAGATGTATAATGAGTTAAAATTTTTGTTATCTACTCGATTAGAATTATTCATTTGTCATTTCAATGGTTAAAAAGAGTCTCAAAATATTTTTAAAACTCCACAATTAAATGATTGGAATCTGATTTCTGATATTACGGTTTTAATCAATACACACAAAAAACAACAGCCAATTTTTTATCTGCTGAGACTTAAAGTAGACAAATCAAAGATGAGCTATAAAGTACACCTCATTAACCATGAAATCATCTGTAAATAGTTGACAAGCTTGTGCCAGATACTGCTCTACCATCTCCTGTAAACAACGATCAAATATTAATAATAATTATTATTAATATTGCTTGTACAACTTTGACACATCTATACAAAATATAACTTTGGTGTTCATAGACTATCAATGTGACAAACGATAAACAACTGGTATGACTGTAAATTAACACAGAAGATTAATAGAGTTATCAAAGCTTGTATTTATAGCATCAATGAATCATGTACTTCCAACACCAACCAAGATTTGTAGACCTACTATCTCCACTTACTAAAGTGGATTGGCTGCTGATAAAGTCTTTGGTGTCTTGAATTAACTTTTTACACAAAGAACAAGCCTGGGGATCCACTTTCTCTACCTAAAAAATAATTTGTATAAGCAATTAAATTTGCTCCGTGTAATGCCTTCTCACAATTACAGAAAACTTTGCAATGAGGATTTATGCACCCACATATAAAGCAAAATACAAAAAGGTTGCCAATGTTTTTCACGAATTAATGCCAACGGTCAATGGTAGTTTTCTTTTATAGCAAAGAGAAATACAGTGGTGATGTAATGAAGTTGTTTACTCCAGCCAACTTCACATTGCTACCATTTTTTCAATTATTTGAGTCAAGTTGCGGCAGACTGATAAAACAGAGCTTGAAGAAGGCCTGAAATATTTTACATCGCGCAAGTGTCACTTACAGAAGGTCACACAAAGGTTAACTGATAGCACTAGTTGTTTAGGAAATTCTATAGCATTATAATCACAAGTACTGCTCTTAGCTATAAAAGCCTCGGTTCTAAAACACAACACTTTTGATGGGTGGCGCTAGTTCATCTTTGTCTGGTGTTTATGGTCCCAACATTGTTTTAGCAATTACAGGAAGTAATACACCCAATTAACTACAAATAGCCCATCACCAAGCGTTTAGTACGTTTTTCCTACCCCCGAAATGTAATAAAAGAATATTTTACAAAAACAAAGTGCCCCAAACCAAACCAGCCAGAAAATAAATAAAATGTCAAAATTAACCTAGGTACCTTTGTCACCTGCCCGTCAGCTGACCAGTTGTTGTCTAAACAGTACTGCATGGCAGAGCATTCTTTGGCAGCAATGACGCTGGAGCACCAATAGGAGGGTCCTACAGCACAGCTGCCGGAGCTGATTGAGGCTCCATTCACTGTAACACAGTATGTAGCTGTACTTTTAGCCGGCAAAAACATTCTTTTATTCTATTGGCGTAGAATCAAGTAAAATAGATACTTTTGCGTGTAAGTCTGAAGTACCAACTTGTGTGCTTTGATTATTTCAACTACCATAATGCGTGAGGTGGCAGTGATTTTAAAGTGATACCAAATAAACATTACCTGCTAGAAAGCTGGTCACAGCAATAAAAGCCGACACAAGCATTTTAAGTTTAGTTCTTCTCTTCTATCATCCAATTCTACAAATAAATTAACAACATGGGTCTCTCCTCAAACTTCTGCCTTTAAATTAGCCTTACTTGTCTGCTAATTTTCAAGCCGTTGATAGCTAATTGAAAGCTTACCATCCATGCACTCAGTGTTAATAAAAGGATAGAGACAAGCTATTTAGATAATGCTGTGTAAATAGAGCGATGGTGTACAAACACAGGAAGAGGTATAGTATGGCAGCCCTGATGTAGCTACATTATTCCACTCACCTCAGCTGCATATAGCGATGGAGATGCTTGCACACAGCTTCTTCCTTTGCAAATGATAATTGAATGTAGCCTAATTTTATCACTATGTCTACAGCGTTACTTATTAGATTGTAAAATTTTGCAAATGTTTACTAGGTTCACAGGTTATTCAGCTTATTTATGTAAGCAAAGAAGCTTGTAGGGTGAATTGCGATCTTGTATTCAAAGAGGCAGATAACGCAAACAAGGCTTTATGATTTCTATAGACTTAATAGTCTGGCATTAATTATTTGCTATCTAGGCACCATTTCTCTTTTGTGTTCATTCGGTGTAAGAAGCTTTTGTATTGTGATATACAACCTTGATCGAAGGCTGTATGCATTGCAGTTATAACAGTCGCCTGCCTGTACTTCCATCTCAATGCTGCATATTTTTATGGAAATTATGCAAAAACTGAGACTGAAATTGATCGCATGACGCATTGTTGTATTTCAAATTGACTGATTTGGCAATGAAAAACGACAGTTATTGAAATCAGCACATTTCATAAACATTAGGTAGATATGCGTAAATAATAATGCTCTCAAAAAGCTTAATGATAAAAAAGAAGTATTTATTTATAGAAGTTACTGCAAAATTATTATTATTCTTGTGAAAATCAAACTCAATTTTTAATACCATCTAATGTTCAACATCAGCATCTAATGCTAAATCTATTCTTTGATCACTGGATAGATGCAAGTAGTTTTACATACTACATGTAGGAATAATCTTAGTAACTGACTAGTTTTTCCATAAAATGAAAAAAGATAGTGGATAGAAGGTGTAAGTACAAAAAGTTAGCTCATGCATCAGCTGCTAACAAAACCAAAAACTCCTTGTACCACTCACACAACCCAGCTTCTGGATCTGTTTCAATCATTTCTTGTACCTTCTTTCTCAGCAAGGCTTTGCTTACCTGTAAATATATACAACACTAAATACACAATATTCGTAGCGTTAATGCATCACCATTTCATTTAACTATTGTCTCCCCTTGCCTTTTTCCGTTAATACAAACACAACAAAAGTAAAAATGGGAAATTATTTAGAAAGCAACTTTTGAGCCAACTTCATCCCACTTATGTATTATTGACTGAAACAACAATTTTTTTTCTCCATGCAAGCAATGGCACATTTCCAACTGTGGGGTTGTCTTCTTCGTGTAATGAGATTTTTTGCAACAGTGGAGTTGTCTTTTCCATGCAATGTGATGCTCCTCTGTGTAGCTACAAGTTGTTGTTGACTGCTTAGCTCACCTTTCGTCCATTGCTAGTAGTTGGCAGTTCTTCCATGAAAACTATTCTACTTGGTCTGTGACCCTCATTGAGCTGCAGAGGTAACCAAGGAATTGTAAATATAGTTATTCATCAATAATATAATTGTTAAAACCCAGTATTAAAAAGTAGATTTTCAACCACAGCAATTTAGTTATTTTTTTGGAAATAATAAAAGACCGCAGTGAATGACGCAGTGGTACAACAGCAGGTTTCTTCAGTTATTGAGCTCGGAATGTCTTTTTGATGATCAACATCGTTGAAACTGATGACAGAACAATGATGAAAAAAAAATTTGAGTTTATCGATACACAAATAATAGTTCACAGTAAAAAGTAGAACTGTTTTTTTTAACCTGATAAAATCATCTATTGCATAAAAAGTTTTGCATTTGATTCAAACACATATCCAGCTAAATCGCTCATTCCATTACAAGTTTGATAGACTCTTGATGTACTAACCCCATTATCAAATCCGTAAGACAGTAATTGTTCTTCAGTTAGTTTCACTGCATTGTTTTCCAACCTTCAATATAGAAAAATTTTAACACTTGAAAGATCTCTTAGAAGCTCTTGTAATAAAGATTTCTCTCACCAATTTTCACATCAGACAATAATTTTGGAGCCACACTGTCACGGCAGCATTTTACAAATACAAATACCACAAAAATATATAAATGTATTGAAGCATAGCGCAGACATACCTGATACAATATACCATTTCATCTCCATAGTAGTCATTGGTGGCGCCTGATATTACCTAAAATATTGAAGTTATACTTTTCATTTTTTTTGTTAATATTAATAAGATGGGTAAAGAAAAATTATGATTCGAAGTTTCTATAGTAATACAATGATTTGAACGAGCGACTCAAAACGTAGGAATTACACAAACTATCAGCAGTTGCAGCTTTCAGAATTCTTACTGAGATGTCATTTATTCCAGGAAATCTTGACATGACCTCTTCTATAGGTGCTGGATAAACTACATCTCCAAGTACTTTGAATCTCATTCCGTCAGCAGTTCTACCTTTGACGACAAATGTACCATCTGGGTACATGACACCCATATCTCTGTAAGAGTACAGTTTAGGTGCTTATCAGCAGTGCCAGTGTTGAGAAAAACTGAGACATACAGGTAAGCAAGCAAATGATGCTAGCGTAATTGATTGTTGTTGTAAATTGGTGGTTGAAATTACTGGATCAACAATAAAAAAACACTGACAAAATTTGGAGCTGTTTTCCAGTTTCATACATAAAACTTACTGCTTTTTTATTTTACGCTTAAATCTAGCCGGGGCGGCTCTCAAGGGGTGGGGTTTGTAGTTGTGGGCGGGGCTTGGGAGAGAGTGAAAGAGAGCCGGGGACAGATTGATTTTGAATGTAACATTCTGTAACAGAATGTTACATAGTCTGAATGCTCCGTCCCTTTTTTAATAAGAATCCGATTCTAAAACGGTTTGTTAACAAAGGCTATGGTATTTTCAAATGAGCGCCATGTGGCCACGGTAGCTTAGCTCTCCAGATTGCTGTTATCATTCATATAAATATTTATTATCTTACACTACTATTTTTATAATAAATAATGGTTTTTTTTTTCAAAGGACGATTGATTAATATCAACTCTCAATGCTACTACTAGAAAGTCACAGTAAGTACTAACTACTAACAGCGTAATATATACCCACTAACTAACTCACTGCCCATCATCATCACAAGTAGTAGTAGTAGTAAGTAAGTAAGTAGTTAGTTAGTACGTACTGATAATAATAATTAATAAATAACAACTAACTAACAACTAATTATTATTTATTTATTATTATTTATTTATAATCATTATTTATATTAATTGATTTTGTTATTATTATTAATTACTTATTAATTATTATTAGAAAAAAATTAGTAACAAGTTGTTAAATAACATCATATTATTTATAATTATTACTACTATATTATTATTATTATTTATTTATTGATGATGATGATCATTATTATTATTATTATCATCATTATATATTATTATTTTATTATTATTAAATTAAAATTTATTTAAATTTATTAATAATAACTATACTATAAATAATAATTAATAAATAATAATAATAACAAAAGCAGCAAACAACAACAAGCAGCATTTTTAAAATGTTTATTTTTATCATAATAATCATTAATGATAATTATTATTATTATAATAACAGTAATGATAATTTTAATAGTGTATTATTAATTATTATTTTAATTATTATGATAATTAAAATAATTATTATTATAATTATAATACTACTTACTACTGATAATTATTATCAGTAGTATACAATAATAATAATTATTATTGTTAAATATTTAATCTTAATTAATAAACATTAGATTATTGTCATCAATCAATAATAAATAATAATAATATTTATTTATTGATAAAAATAATCATCATCGATTATTTTTCAGTTGTAATTGTTATAATAAACCATAAATAAAGAATAATATTAATTAAATTAATATAAAAAATAATAATTACTTTATTTATTAGTATTATAGTAATAGTTAGTAGTAATAGTAGTGGTGGGTTGGTAGTAGCGGTGGTAGTGGCGGTGGTAGTGGCGGCGGCAGTAGTAGTAGTAACTTACTACTACTACTCGGTCATCTACTGCTACTTGCTAGTACTACTACTAGCTAGTAGTAGTAGTACTAACTAGCCAGTACTACTGCTACTGCTACTACTAATTATCGGCTAGCTGTGAACTTGAAGTAGTTGAGCTATTTATTTATTTACTACTACTAATAATTATTATATTAATAATAACAGTTACAGTAGTGGTGATAAAATTATTATTATTTAAAATAATAAATAAATTGTTTTTTTTTCTAGTTTAGATTTATACTACTTGCAATTAATAGTTCTTATTAATCATATAAAATTGTCGTGTACAAATATTATATATGGTAATGATGATTTGTTGTTTATCAGTAGGTAGTAGTAAGCAAAAAGCAGCATCATCATTGTACCAATGAAACAATACCAATATTATTATGTATTATTAATTGATACGACGGCACGATGGCGATGCTCAGACAGCTTTTTTATTTGCTGATGATACAAATCGATAATCACTTTTATTGCTACTCTGAGATTTGCAATTATGGCAAGCATAGTGTAAACATATAAAAAATGTCTCCGTTTATTGAATTTTGTACATTAAAATGCATATATGACAGTGAGTTTTTCAATATTATAGGAATACACCCAGAATTGTGGAGTTTGACGGCTGACAAATAAAACGAAAATCAACAGAAGTTGGCTTAGATGTTGTCTACAACTTCCACTCTTTCTGCTTTGAGGGGGCTTTGAGGTTACTTAGATGGTAAGTGGTTGATCATGGTTATATTTTTGTCATTTTTAGTTAAACTTCTATCTCTATGTTACGACAGGCTACACCAATTCTGAAGTCAGTGCAAGAAATTGAGTTTCATATTACTTAGACTGTCTGCTTAATAAAACTGCAGGCATAATAGTTTAGCTATTCACCACTTCTAACTGTAACATAATTATTGTTTGAGATATTTTTGGTAGATGGCTGGAAGGTGTTAATTAAATGTGATTATGTCTAGTGTTGTGTTTTCAGGTAAAAAAGAATAAAAATTCTGGCAGTTACACTCTGTTTGTTTAAATAGACGTCTTTGTCATCCTTACTATTTCTATACAACTGCGTTTTGCAATTGTTGTAGGAGAATGCAGCAGTAAACCTTTGGTGGAATAATCCCATTATATCTTCTGACAATTACTGACTAAATGTCGTGCTTTATTCAGAAGCTCTTGAATACAACTTCCTTGCTTCAAGGCTTTATTGATCTCCCAGCCATTATGCAGATGGGCATGGTGATTTGTTTGCAACTGAAAGTTTGGATCATTGAAGAGCTGTAAAATATGTGAACGATGAACAAATTTCACTTTGCACTTGGTGACCTCCTGTTTAGACTTCTGGTTGATTAGTTGGGGAAGTTCTATGTGCTGAGTTATACCAAACTGTGAACTATTGATAGCTTTCATTCTTATTTCTGCATTTTTCTCTATGCAAAGTACCTATAATAGATGCGACTTCCTTGCTACAAGACAACAATTACAGCCGTTAGTCATTCAGGAAATGAGCCTGCTGATTCATTTGTAACTGAAAACTGAGTTGGAGAGATGAGAAATATTACTTCCTCCATACTGGTGGCTGTGTTAATGTTTGTATTTCTGGTTAGCTACTTGCTCAGTTCAGTGGTTTTCCCCTGTTACTTTTTTCATTTATAGTTATTTATATTTCCTGCATTACAAATATACGTATGTACATTTTTTTTTATAATTGTTTACGTGCGTATTTTTCAATTGCACTCAACTATATGATTCATGTGATAACTTAGTATGTACAAAATTCCTGTTTAATTTTTATTCACCGCAAAATTCTGATTTACAATATGTTATTTCATGCATTTTGCTAATCTATTGTTTTATCTTTTTCTTTGATTTTGCATGCATAAATCCATAAATATGCATGTTCTATGAATTCCGTAAAATTATGCATGAAAGAATGCTAGAAAGCCATTATCATCAGTGGGAGTAAATCTTCATTGAACAGTTGAGTTTTAGCTTTATCTTGATAAGTTTTTTGGGTAAGAATAAACAATGCTCAAATCACTCATAAGCTCTGTGAAAAAGTGGTCTAGTTTACTTGTGGCCAAGTTAGGTGCCACCATTTAACAGCTCTCAATTATTGAGAGCTCTGTTAAATGGTGGCACCTAACTTGGCCACACTCAATTCAACACAAAGGAATGATATCAGCTATATGAAGCTAATAATAAATACAACCGCAGTAGTCATGCTTACTTAGTGATATAGACTGTCTCATTCGTTTTCTGTTAGTAATACGATGAAGTTATAATGGGATTAATGCTCAACTACAATGTAAGCTCCGCCCACCGCGTGTCAATGTGTCCCTGGCTCTCATTCTCTCTCACCCCCTCCCCCCTCATAGAGAGCCACCCTGGCTAGCTTAAATCACATGTTGCACTAGGAGTTATCACACCATTGAAAAAACAACTCCCAAAACCAGTTTTAACTTAAACCATTTGAATAGAAAAATGTTTATACCCAGTTTTAAGGAATCCATCATCAGTGAAGAGATCTTTAGTTAGTTGTTCTTGTTTTCTGTATTCCTTTAGCCTGCTGTATGTTTGTACTTGTATTTCTCCATCTTTTCCTATGTCTACTATTTCATTGTTACTGTCCACTATACGCAACTGTAACATAATGTAACCTATAAATAAAAACATAAAATGTATCTATCTGGTTAGAATTTTGTACCTTTAATGTATGCTTAATCAACTATGGTGACGAAGTTGAAAGCAATTGCAAAAAAATATTTATTGGGCTACATAGTGTTAAGATTTAGGTTTGGTTTTGCCAAACCAAGCTAGGGTTTGCCTTCGTACAAAGATTTTCGTGAATTTTAGGTTTTTTATTTATTTCATAAGAGACAAATCACAAAAAAGTTACTCTGATTATAATAAAAGGCTCGATGAAACGATGCAAGCAGAGTGGCTCACCATGTCTTTTATCTATCTAAGCAGTTGAAGATGGAGTTGAGTTGGGCCGGACCGCAACAGTACAGGTAGAGCAAGGCTCAGAAAGCAGGAAAAAAGCGTCGTGGGAAGGGAATGGGTGGAGGGCAAGGATGAAATGGAGTGAGTTAAAAGTGGAGGGGGTGGATGTAGCTGAATATGCCGAATGTTACTGCTAGAAGATCATAATAACAACACGCCATTTGTGATATAAAATATTTTCTATCTGGCCAATGACAATGAGACATAACATAATGCTATGACTTTTTATATCATTCAATTTTGCGCAACTGAATTTTGTTCATTCAAACTAACCTTGATGTTGGGTTTAGGATGGAGTCTGGATTGCATTCTGGCTTCTTCATCTTCTTCCGTGTCTCCAAGAGTGGTAAAAGCTATCATAAAGGCCTCTGTCATGCCATATGTTGTCTACAATATAGTTTACTAAAACTGTCACTGTTTTTACCAAGCGCAACTCAACATTGTTAGAACACTGAAGGGTTTGTGTAAACAGACGTTCTTATTAAATCTGAAACCAAACAGAAAAGTTCTAATGCTTACAAATGGCATCCCTTTGAAGGCGGCTTTGAGGTTTTCCTTGAATCCTCTAGAGATCAGTTGAGCTCCGTTGAGAAATAGTTTAATAGGAGGAAAGTCTATGTTGTTTCTTATTATACAGCCTCGTATCATATTCTGAACTGAACTTGGGAGAACAAAATACTTTACTCTACAACACAACGTCAGTAGCATACAGTTATATCATAGTAGTTAAATGAGCAAAAATTTTTATCCAGGCATATTAGTCACCCAGTTAAGCAGTACATTTCCATTTGATATTCATTTGTGGGCTAACAAAAAAATGATAGTTGACGAGTTTTTATCAAAAATTACAAGTACATAACATCCGTTTCGAGAAAAGGCATATTAGTCACTCAATTGAAACAGGAAATAGTACCCTTCATCTATGGCTGCTTTGGTGAATACCATGGCTGCCTCTTCAGGTGACTCATCACCTCCGATATCCAATATAAACACAGTTTTAGAGATTTTACCAGCCAGAGTCCAAGCAATGCAGATGTATGTAACCATCTCATCAGTGTTCATATTCATTGCCAGTGCAGGCTGCAAGCAGAAACAGGGTGTGATGTAACTAACAACCTGTTGCGTTTATTTCAGCAGAGTGCTATAAAGAATTTTTATGACCATTTCCAATTTGGCTTAGTTGCCTGGGCTCGTAGACTTTACAGTGTCAATAAAATTTCAGGACTTACCAAAGAAACAAAATGATGTACTTGAGAGGGTTTGAAATTGTCGAAAAAAAGATAAAAATACTTAAAAAAACACAAAGGCTCTCATTTTATACACAATATTTTTTCTATACAACAAAATATTATGGTAAATACAGAAGAACATTGTTTTATTGCATAGTTTTTATATCATTTGAGACAAGGTCAATTTACAACAGGTGCTATCCACAGATACATCTTCTCATTCATCTACTTATCTCGAGAGATAGTTGTATAAACCAATCAAAATGCTTCGTAGCATCCAAATAGTTGCTAAACGCATGTAATTAGCAAAAAGTGGTGCATCATCAAAAGTAAAAGGTTAGAGTTGTCTTACCTCTAAGTTGTCTACTCTCAGCTGTAACAATTCATTAGCCAATCCCCTGTGTGTATGAGCCATAGAATTATCTCCTATAGGGGGAGATAATTCTATGGTATGAGCTATACACTTTGGTTGTCCTGTACTGCCCTAGATAAAACAGTTCAGAAAGCGAGTAAACAACTCCTAATAATTCATCAACTTTCATACATACTCAGCAGTGGCTATTTTTGTATGTGTACTGGAATAAATGAAATATGGCATTTCGCTTTATTTCTACTAACCACCAACATTCGATGCTCCGCCTGGCTAACATGAACCATGCTGGAAGGACTGTGAATAAGGTTAGAGTGAGCCCAATACAAGAAAAATCTGATTAACTCTATTGAGTTGATAAGTCTATGAGTCTATAGGTTGAAAGATCGTAATATGAGGCTGAGACACATTGAAAAACAGAAGGTATACATTGATGAAATAGTTTGGGCTCTCGTGCTTGCTTTTCACATTGCAGGGCATAATTAGAAATCTGTCGCAACAGCTTTTACCCGTTTTTTAAATTATTGATAAAATATTACAGCCATCTTGTAAGAACCTTGATAATTATTTCATGTTAAATATCGATATTTTACTCACAGAAGAAAAAACATAATGGAATCTGTATTCTGGTTTAACCGAATTTTTAGCTTCCTTCAGTTGTTCATCTGTGACATCACTTCCAAGTTGTATGAGCTGACTTAAAGGTTTTAGACACTTGTGTGCAGGTGATCTGTCATTGTATGAGTTGTCATAGAATATATGCTCTATGAATGGTAACCTGTAACATGATGTCATAGAGAGAAACAGCTACTGTAAGACAATATATACTCTATGAATGGTAACCTGTAACATGATGTCATAGAGAGAAACAGCTACTGTAAGACAATATATACTCTATGAATGGTAACCTGTAACATGATGTCATAGAGAGAAACAGCTACTGTAAGACAATATATACTCTATGAATGGTAACCTGTAACATGATGTCATAGAGAGAAACAGCTACTGTAAGACAATATATGCTCTATGAATGGTAACCTGTAACATGATGTCATAGAGAGAAGCAGCTACTGTAAGACAATATATACTCTATGAATGGTAACCTGTAACATGATGTCATAGAGAGAAACAGCTACTGTAAGACAATATATGCTCTATGAATGGTAACCTGTAACATGATGTCATAGAGAGAAGCAGCTACTGTAAGACAATATATGCTCTATGAATGGTAACCTGTAACATGATGTCATAAAGACAAACAGCTACTGTAAGACAATATATACTCATGTACAGTTGAAATACAAACAACTTACTTGCCACAAGAAGGTTTGATGTCTGATTCTTGGAGAAGTTCCAAGAAAGCAGTACAAGTAGTACCTCCGGCTCCTTCACCAACAACCACAACTTTTGGTTCCATATGAGGTAGTATAGTTGTTATGGAGACATCCTTGGGTGTGAAGATGTATGGATGCTACAATATCAATTTGTTCTTATAGGTCCGTGTTTTGTAACTTTCTTTAGTTCAGAGATAGCAAAAAATGATGAGCCACATTTTTTACGTCGTTCTTACTAAGTATTACATTATAAAAATCCAACTTATGTAACTGAATAATAGCAAGTGTTTACAAATACTTACTCACTTTCTTATCTCCATATGCAAGAGATTTAATTTGTATCAATAAACACCAATGTCATAAACAATCAATTGAACAAAAAGAGATTAATTGCCTCAGTGCGTTACATAATTTCACTCACGGCATAGCCTATGCCAATGGCAGAGCAAGCAGCAAATAGACCGGCTGCCTCCATAGATGAACATCCAATCACAACAAGAGTATCTCTCCCTGGCACTAGTCCAATAGCTAGCATACCTTTAGCATATCCATCTGCCTGTACAAAGGATATCGTGGTATTATTTGACACGTAGAGCACACAACTCTCATGAAAGTGAGACACGAATGTAAATCATGACGTAAAACTTTTCTCCTTTCTCGACAGATCTTTATATCAATCATTATTTACCTTATCCATAACTTCTGTTGTTGTCACTCTCTCTTTAGTCTCCAGGTTAACAAACTCTCCCACCCCTCCATTACTTCTGGCTTTCTCAAAGTGGTCATACATCACCAGGTTTTCTTGTACAGGATGTTGTGGATCTTGTGTGTCTACGTAGCTTTTGGTTAGTGCTGTGGCAGCCATCTTTGTTGTGATTATTTAGCTGAAGACTAACTGTTTACAGCATCATACTACACCAAAACCTTTCTCGCTCCTGTATATAGCCCTCTTTCCTATCATTTAAGTAAGCCTATAGAGGTTGTGGAAGGGAGGGTGCACGGAGATGAGACTAAATAAAACCTTGTTTAATGAAGATATCGTATGTAAACATCACACCTCCCTCGAATCAACAAACAACAAATGATCTCTCTATCACTCCTTTGAATAGATTGCATGTGTTCTTTCTTGTGACCCCTGCAGTGCTTTCTAGCTATTGACCTATGCTTCAAAACCGAAAATCGGAAACAAACGTCATCATTTTCATCAGGCAGGAGAAAACTTTCACCACCACTAATTATTCAAATAGAAGTTTAAAATTAGTTTTTAGAAGTGACACTGAAAGTTCCCAATCTTGTGAGAAATTCCCAAGACTTTGAAGAGCTTAGCAATATACAATTGCGCTTATCTGCCAATCACTGTTTGAGGAAAAGTTACTGAGCTCTGCATTTAAGAGGAAACTAACAAGCATCATGCAATGGTGGCCAAAAATGATGAAAAAAGACATTTGCAAAATCCTAGTAGATTTACACAGTTATGTGCTTTGAATAAAATCAAACCTTCTTTTAGATTACGTAATAATCCCATAATTGCACAAGTTTTGTTATAAATAGAATCAAGCGCTGAAGAACTTTCTGTAAATTCGCTAAGTACTTAGCTATAGACTTGATAACTGTTGTATATATATGTCATAAACTTAGCCTGGGGTAATTATTCGAACACATGAAGAATTATCTTAGACGAATGTTTGTTCTGAGATAAGACAACACGCTCCCTACTGCAGCACCGATCTATGAGTCGGAAAATCTTATTCTAATTTTTGCTCATCATGGAACTAGAAAGGAAGCTTCACCAAAAAACTCTATCTTAGGTCAAAATTCGGACTGATAATCATATTAAACAAAAAAGTGTCACTGTTGCCAACAGACGAACAGATCTTTGCTGCTGAAGGTAGGTAAAAGCTACTGCATAAAATGTGTGTTTTCTAGGGGCACTTGGATATGAGCAACTTTTTTAAAAAACTCTTTTCTTTACATCATCAAAGTGTCGTACAAACTATCGCTTTGCTAAACAATCCTGGGAGGGATGAAAGCAGTTTGTTTATCGGACTGATAAAAAAGTATTTATTAACTGTTCACTTTACCATAATATCAGAGTGTTTGCTTCTGATAATCTCCGCTGCTTGGTTATAAATAATCTTTATTTCCCTGATGGATGTTTTATATTATTTAACACTGCAGCACTGCCACAAATTTCAGACAATTTTTTTATTTCATTTTAAACTTGATGTTGATACCGACTTCTTGTTGAAGTGAAATTATAGCAAATATATATAATGGCTTTGAATTTTTCACTTGTTTTTTTCAAAACAAGTGAAAAAGTCAACGAAAACAACAACAACATTCTTCACGCGACAAAAACAACATTCTTCACGCGATAAACAACATTCTTCGCGTGGAAATCCCTTTATAATATATATAAAGACTTTCGCACATAATTTTTTTTATTTGCTTGAAAAATAGTTTAAAGTTTTATGAAATGATACAATATCTTTTGATTATTTTTGTTTCAATAATCTTGATAATCTTGACACTCAACCTGGTACGCATCAGCGGGTCCTGTTGATGCGGTTGTGAAAAGAAACTAGATAAGATATAAAAACCACAAACACTTGGCGTGGGACCAAGTTTGCATAAAACTTGCCCATTTACTTCAACAGGCCAGTTTTCCAACAAAAAATTTAACTAAGGCGTTTTCATTTATGGAAACAGTGAGCCAGTTTGTAGCGCATTTGATTGCAGCATTATCATTAGAAATTTGCAAAAAAATTGTTTTGTGCTAATTATTATATATAAAGGGTATGAGGTTGTAGAGCACACAGGCTATAAGCTCTCATGTAAATAGAATACAATACTGCTTTGGTTAAAGTCACAATCAACTAGCGGTCACTGTAGTATTTTCTGGTGGTCCTTACAGTGGTGGGAGAGTTTGTAAGTTTGAAGACTAAAAAGAGAGAGACAGCAGCAGAAGTCAGCCACCTGCATTGGAGAGGGTGACATTGATTCCTTTCTCAACCGTACACTCAAAGCATACTTCTGTCTGTGTTACCAGGCAACTTAATTTAATATGTATTGCTACGTTTTTTCAGCTTCACAGAAATAATATTTGAAACTGAGTCAGCGTCGCAACTGCAGCACGTGTTTTGGCAGGGTATCTCAGCTCAATAGCATGCTGCCAAGGAGGTGAGTTGGCAGCAAGTCATAACAGTACACTTCATTGAAACTCTAAACTAGGTCAAGTCCCATTCACTGCCCTCCACTGATGATGCAATCTATACAGTATAAATGTTTTCTTCGGAACATCCATTATTTCGATTGTCATAAGAAGCTATCATGAAAGGCTGCACACTCGTAGTTTTTGTGATGGGCTTCATTTAAAACTCAGAGGGGTTTTAACTTTCATTGTTTGTTCATTCAAACAATGAACTATACGCCTGTGTTATCAGGTGACCAGTCAATAGTAAACCTAACTGTAGCAACAACTTATAAAACTGCCCATTCATTTTATTCACTCCTAGCTGCTACCCCAAACCTATGCGGTGTAGATTTTAGTAAGTTTTAAAACTTTCTACAACATTACAAGGTCGCTTGAAGGTCGCTGATGACAGCGGTCGCTACGGAATACTAAACACAGGTAACTGTTTTTGTTTTCTTCTTAAGCAAATCTTCACAAACTCAATATATAAAATTATAGCGTGTACCAAAGATCAAATGACTGACAGACTTTCTGCTACTAGCGAAAGTATTGTACTTCAAGTAATCTTGTTTCGAATATGGAGTTAATGATGCTATTTGCTTTTCAGCTGAGGAAAGATGGCTGCCACTGCACTGACCAAAAGCTACGTAGACGCACATGATCCACAACATCCTGTACAAGAAGACCTGGTGATGTATGATCACTTCGAGAAAGCCAGAAGTGATGGAGTGGTCGGAGAGTTTGTTAGTTTGGAAGAGAATAGAAGAGCTACAACAACAGAAATACTGGAGAAGGTAAAAAATAAATAATTTGAAGACCTGCCATAAAAGGAGATACATTTACTTTCATACTTCACGCTTATGAGAGTTGTCTGCTTTTGACTTTGAATCATGTAGCGAAATTAATCACATAGGCAGACGGTTATGCTAAAGGTATGCTAGCTATTGGACTAATACCAGGGGAAGATACCTTTGCTGTGATTGGATGTTCTTCATTGGAGACAGCATCTGTGTTTGCTGCTTGTGCTGCCATTGGTATAGGCTTTGCCGTAAGTTGCCACAAATCAAGAATTACTGAATTAGATGAAACAAACGTGTAAGTTTTGTGACTAATATGTTTGTTTCCTGTATTGTGGGCAACTAATTGGCGATGATTAGTTTGTGCATTTGAAACCGATAGTAGGTGGTTATTCAGGTTGAAGATAAGGTGGGAGGGCTTGTACCGTTTAACAGCTCTTTGTTAGCACAAAATTTAAACTTGTGAAAAATCAACGACATGCTTATCTTAAAAATATTGGTGTAATAATTAATATTTGTTTTATAGTTCATTTTACTACTTCTTATGTGAAAAGTATACATTTACCACAGCACCCATACATCTACACACCCAAGGATGTCTCCATAACAACTATACTACCCCATATGGAACCAAAAGTTCTAGTTGTTGGTGAAGGAGCCGGAGGTACTACTTGTACTGCTTTCTTGGAACTTCTCCAAGAATCAGACACCAAACCTTCTTGTGACAAGTAAGCTGTTTGTATTTAAACTGTACATGAGTATATATTGTCTTACAGTAGCTGTTTCTCTCTATGACATCATGTTACAGGTTACCATTCATAGAGTATATATTGTCTTACAGTAGCTGTTTCTCTCTATGACATCATGTTACAGGTTACCATTCATAGAGTATATATTGTCTTACAGTAGCTGTTTGTCTCTATGACATCATGTTACAGGTTACCATTCATAGAGTATATATTGTCTTACAGTAGCTGTTTCTCTCTATGACATCATGTTACAGGTTACCATTCATAGAGCATATATTGTCTTACAGTAACTGTTTCTCTCTATGACATCATGTTACAGGTTACCATTCATTGAGCATGTATTCTACGACAACTCATCCGATGACAGATCACCTGCACACAAGTGTCTAAAACCTTTAAGTCAGCTCATACAACTTGGAAGTGATGTCACTGATGAAGAATTGAAGGAAGCTAAAAATTCTGTCAAGCCTGAGTACAGATTGCATCACTTGTTCTCTTCTGTGAGTTTATACAAAATAGTTATGGCTCAAGAAAGACACTTTCAACTTTTATGCATGCAAAACTCACACTTGGGTGTTGTCTACTCTTCAACTGTACTGTTGCATGTAGGGAAGCACAGGACAACCAAAGTGTATAGCTCATACGCACAGGGGATTGGCTAATGAACTGTTACAGCTGAGAGAAGACAACTTAGAGGTAGGACAACTCCAAATTGTCTTTCAATAAAACATCTGTGACCGTAAATTTAGCCAGTTCTGTGGTGTTTTCACTGTTTTACAGCCAGTAATAACAATGAATATGAACATGGACGAAATGATTAGCTACGCTTGCATTGCTTTGACTCTCGCTGGCAAGATCTCCAAGACGGTCATCGTATCAGAGTTTTTACACAAAAACACACCAGATGAGGCAGTGAAGGTCTTCATTCAAGCTATTATTGTTGAAAGGTAAACTATTGTTTGTTAAGTTTTTCTTATCAATTCTAGAAAAACTTACAATAACACTACAATGCCGCAAATTGTGTTGTAGAGTAAAGCATTTATCTCTGGCAGTTACAATCCATCACATGATCAAAGACTATGTAGTGGAGAACAATGTCGACTTTCCTCCGATGAAACTCATACATAACGGAGCTCAAATAATCTCCAGAAGATTTAAAGAAAATTTGAAGAATGCACTGCATGGGTTACCATTGGTAAGAGATACAGCAAAACAAAAATGATAAAAATTATTTATTAACAAAAAAACGGTTACCTCACTAACAACCATTTATCAACATTAAGCTGACCTACCCACCATTGCTCATGGAAATGTATTAAAAAGGGTTTCACTGAATACTGATTTGGATGTTTCATAAATGGGCACCGTGTTTAAATGAAGCTAGCAAAAAGTACTAGTACCTAGTCCTTTAGACACATAATATTTTGAATGGAATTTTTAAGCATTGACATTTTGTGACCGAAACAACGGAAGTAAAAATTGATAATAAAAAAGAGCATAGGAAAGTTTCAAATTTTTTTACAACATTGGTGAATGATATGATTGAAAGGAAAATGTTTGAAAAGCTGTTATTTGATTAGGATTTTGCTGACCGATGTAAGCTGCAAATCTATCAACTGCCAAAAGTTTTCAAAAAGTATGATCCTTTTTGTGAATTAATGCCTAGTTTGAATTATAAGACATTTTCTCATAATTCAAACTTGATTTCCGCCTAAATACAAAAATTAGGATCATAGAAATTTGACTATTACATTTTTGAAGCTGTGATTTTTATTATTATTTATCTATGTAAAACACTAGTTTATTACTAGTGTTTTGATTTTCAACAATAATTTTTTTAAAAAACATTTTAAAATTTAAATTTTAGGTTTAGTATCATAGAATGGCTGAGAGTTTTTCACGCTCTAGCCTTTTCTTAGTGTAAGTTGACAAAAAACTAGTTTGATGAATGTTATTGCTGTTGATAACTAATCTTCAGAGACCGTTTTAATTTTTACTTTGAACTTTCTGAAAACTTGTGATTAAAATTTTAGACAACGTATGGGATGACAGAAACATTTTTAATAGCTTTTACAACTTTCGGAGACACGTATGAGGATGAAGAAGCCAGGTTACAAGCCAGACTCTATCCTAAACCAAATACAAAGGTTGGTAAAATGTTTTATCGCTTATACCTAAGGCGTTGTGTGATGTCAAGGCTGCCAAGAATATC
Source organism: Cryptosula pallasiana (assembly GCA_945261195.1). Classification (NCBI taxonomy): domain Eukaryota; kingdom Metazoa; phylum Bryozoa; class Gymnolaemata; order Cheilostomatida; family Cryptosulidae; genus Cryptosula; species Cryptosula pallasiana. The sequence goes on from OX183136.1 coordinate 38,221,449, forward strand.
CGCCAAAAAAGGCACTGTAACCATTTTGTGTTATTTAAAAGTATTCAGCTATCAATTATGCATTTATATAACTATGCTTTCGATCAATCTGATTTGCTAGGAAAACTTTTGGCCACAAAAACTTTGACTAGGATCCATTTGTTAAAGAGAGAATTAAACAAACATTTGGAAATCCTGTGACAGATAAGTTTTTCTGCTTTTCTTAGCCACCCCTTTACCCCTATTCAATCCACCCTTTAATTACCTTCCCTCCAACTTTCACCCAAATGCTCCACTTACACAAATAAAACCTCTTTACCACCTGTAATGGATATATTAACCACTATAGAGTTGATTGATATGAGAAACTACGGGCGTTGCTAGTGTACCGATGTCTATGGTACTGTGGGTATTATATACTATGTATTGTAGCGCAATTTGACCACCATTTGGTTACAACTGCTACTCCCTTTTCAGGGCAACAACAAGACTAGTCTTGAAGTTTGTGGTTTGTTACTAAAAATAAAACTGAGCTCTCTGGCTCAGTTTCTTCATTTTATACAGAAATACAACACATACAACAAATACAACACATACAACATAATCTAGAACAAATCATGCTCTATTATAATTAACACAACATAAAGTTGACCATATAGATTAACAGTTCCATTGGTCCTAGGCAAGTAGAATAGGCGGACTCTCTGTTTGACCTTCAACTCACATATACATCGGGGTTATGCTTGTTAGGAATTGTCATTCCGTGGTACTTGTCAGAAGGAGACAACTTTTCACTTTTGTATGCTCCACTTGCAATTACTGTTAACTGCATCTATCTCTCGCTGCGCCAAGTAGACATAGTTTATCAGAAAATTCTCTCACAATATTACTCTCTTTATTATATACTAAATAATAAGATGTATGTTGTAGACTATATACTACAGTATATATTGAATATGTATACTACATGTTACACAGTATACAATGTGCTACATATTACAGTTGCGTATAGTGGACGGTAACAGTGAAATAGTAGACATAGGCAAAGATGGAGAAATACAAGTACAAACATACAGTAGGCTAAAGGAATATAGAAAACAAGAACAACTAACTAAAGATCTTTTTACTGACGATGGATTCCTTAAGACTGGGTATGAAACACTTTGTGTCGATGTTAGAAATAAGTAAAATAATACTTTGATTCGAATATATTAGCTGCCACCATAACTTTGGCACCAATCAGAGATGTCGTTATTTGACGGGGTCACATTTTTGTTTTATTCAATGTAAAAAATCAAACATTTTTCACGTTAAGGTTTAACATATAAAGCATTTCACAAGCTTGTAACATTGAAGCTAGCTAACTGTACATGTAAACGTACTCTACCGTACTTTACAGAGATATGGGTGTCATGTACCCAGATGGTACATTTGTCATCAAAGGTAGAACTGCTGATGCAATGAGATTCAAAGTACTAGGAGATGTTATTTATCCAGCACCAATCGAAGAGGTCATGTCAAAATATCCTGGAATAACTGATATATCGGTGAGAGAACACAACTCCAATTGTAAATTGTTTAATCGCATGTTTGTCTATTTTTTGGTGGTCAGGTGAAATCCCCTACCCATACCCTACGCTGTTTTCTACTGTAAAAACCTCATATCTCCAGTTGAACCCCTTGCCTTTAGCCTCTTGCCTTTTCTTAGCATCAAAGAGTGCTAAATAGTCATAACCAAAATACTAAAAACAATCTTAACCTAGCGCATACTTAGTTTTTTTATTTTGTTTTAAATTTTTATTTATTAACATTTTACTGTGTGCAACATTTTTCTAACTAAAAGAACTTTTAATTCAGATTTAAAAAGTATTGTTGTTTTTGATTTGAGACGATGATGCCAGAAATGTAAGGCTGATTTTCTTCGTCACAAATAAATTGTAACTTACAACAATTTAAATCTGCTGATATTATCTGTTTTCAAAAAATAATTTTTTCAACTCCAAAATTGCTTTAGTTTATGAGGTATTTAAAACTCTAACATGCATTTTTAGTAGGGGGTTCCTTCTTGAGGTAGGGGGTTGTGACTAGAGGTAGGAAGTTTGATGGTAGAGTAAAGCGTAGGACATGGGTAGTGGGTTTTGTCAGACCCATTTTTTTAAAGATATCATAAAACTGTTTCCTAAAAAATCTAAATAAAAAATAATATAAATAAAACATACAGTTGTTTTACTATGTCTTTTGATGTACTAGGTAGTAGGAGCTTCTGTCAATGATTGTTACGGAGATGAAGTGACATTTTGTATAAGGTAAGCATGTATTCACTTATCTAGTATGATGGAGTTGTCTTCTCATTTGAAATAATAATTATCATATCAACGATAGAAGACAACTTTTCAATATACTTTTATTAAAAAGGAACTCTTAACTTGCAATGAAGATTGCTGTAGCCTGGGTGTCTCTTAATGGATCGGGCTCAAAGTTGTAAACAAAATACTCTCTGGCTAAAAATTCACTCTCTTGTCATAACAGAATAAATTATGTGTTTTGAATCTTGACATAATTTCATTTCGTAACAACTTAAATAATGAGAATTATGACAGAGGAGTGTAATGTAACCACATAGAGCAAGCTTATGTCATAACTAGGTGAAAGTGTTCGACTAAATTAATGATTACATGGCTCAGGGCTAAAATGGTTTCTCATGTAGCCAGTAGTTTGTTAGTAAAAATAAAAAGTCCATCTCAAAAGAAATGTAAATATAGTTATCATTTTATGGATATTAATAATGGCGTACTTACAATTCTGCTTCATTAAATACTATGGTTCACAGGCTCGAGAAAGGAGCGAAGGAACCTACAGCTGATGAGCTGATTGGTCATGGAACAGAGAATGGAGTAAGTTTATGTATGTACAGCGTAATGTACACATGCATGTATGTACAGTGTAATCTATACATGCATGTATGTAAAATGTATTGTATACATGCAGGTGTATACAATGTATTATATATGTACCTGTACAATGTATTGTATACATGTGTATGTACAATGTATTGTTTGTATACATGCATGTATGTACAGTGCATTGTATACATGCATGTATGTACAATGTATTGTATACATGCATGTATGTACAATGTATTGTATACATGCATGTATGTACAGTGTATTGTATACATGCATGTATGTATGATGTATTGGATACATGCAGGTGTATACAATGTATTAAATATGTACGTGGACAATGTATCGTACAAACCCATGTGTAAAATACATATCCGTGCATTAGAACTAACACATTTTTGCAATATTTTGTATTGTTATATTTGTCTATTGGTTCAGCTGGATGAGACACAAAGACCATGTAGGATTATATTCATGGATCACCTGCCTACGACTGCCAACTCTAGAAAGGTGAGAGAAATCATGAATCCTTGCTATGTTCTGGATGGCTTTACATGGTTTGCAGTATTTTATTTTTTTTTTGTATTTTGTAGGTTAGTAAAGCTCTCCTGAGGCAAAAAGTTAACGAAATGAGAGAGAAAGATGAAAACATAGGGCTGTGTTCATGGTACAAAGAGTTTTTGGATGGGGCGATAGCTGATGTTTGAGTACCATTCCCCACCTTTACAGTGCCATTGTCTCATATGCTAAGTATTGTCTTGCAATTACAGCTTTACTTTAAATCAATTTCAAAATCACTACAAAAGTCCATTATATAAAATAATGTTAGTTTTACTTTTACTTAAACAATTCTTTAAACAATTTCTTTGTGGTTTATAAATTTAAAAAATTATTTTAGAGAATTAATTTGTGTTTATTAATTATTGAAACACACGACTTCTAGATCAACTGAATAAAAAAGCATGCTCAATATATTTATGGTAAAATTGTTGCTTATATTGCAGGCAATGCTTTATGAAGACCAGTTTAGTAAGCAATATAACTGTGTACTAACTAGCTTCTCAGCTGAGCTTCCTGTACGAAAACAGACAAAGCGGGTGGAAATGCAGCTCTGGTTAATACTCATTTATTTCACAAATTTAATATTGCAATATGGTTGACAAATCAAGTATTGAATCTGTTTAATTATTATTGTTGGAACAGAATAATGAATTTTACTCCAACATATTTGATACAGTCAGCGTTTAGCAAGTGAACCAGAAGTTAGATAAAGTACAGTTGGTGCTGCCGACTGGCTCACATATTCCAGGATGACCTATTGCTGACCCATTAACAGCTTGTCCTTTGGACCATAAACAGTCAGGGTCACCCAATTCCTCTCCATTAGTCATTCCGTCTCCATCAGAATCCATCCGACACAGCGCAGGCGTCCAAACTGCCCGATTCTGTAATATTTTATTTTCCTGTTGTCATGGCAATTGGAAACAGGATGTGTATGGCCAGCAACCAAGCAATGATGTAGGTGTTAATTTGACGATAATCTCAGCAATAATATGTCTGTGTGATTAGTCAAATAAGGGTCAATAGCTTGTTATAATCTCCTGCATATATCATAAATGTCTGATCATAAGATAGCAGTCTTAGTGCACAAACTGAGCTCTGAAACATCCTTGTTTCAATGTTGGAAGGGGTTAGTAACCTCAGGGGCTACGGTTGGGTATAAACAAGCTTTAGCAACTGATCAATATATTTAGCAGAAAACATATTTGATTTTGCGAAAATTAATTTGTATGAAGCAGCATTGCCGCTTTTGATGAAAAAGTGTCATACTCAATATTGAAATATTGAGATTCAAGTATTCTTTTGAATTCAATCGGGGCATTTATTAATTTTCTGTAGAAACTCATCACTAGCTAATTGATAACAAAAGCAAAAACATTTTGAATAAGCACCGGAGCAGAAAATATCAGATGACTTCATATCTTGATGAGATTATGGGAGATAAGCTGGATTACCAGTACACTTGGCACGTGCAGCAATTAAATAATTAATGAACAAGGAAGTATTACAAAACCAGTTACTTAATATAAACATAACTAACAGCAATAGTGGCCATATTGAAACATGTCATTCTATCTCTGCCCTGCTCTAACTCTACCCTGCTCTAATTCTGCCCTGCTCCATCTCTACCCTGCTCTATCTCTGCCCTGCTCTATCTCTACCCTGCTCTACTTCTACCCTACTCTATCTCTACCCTGCTCCACCTCTGTCCTGCTCTGCTTCTACCCTGCTCTACCGCTGCCCTGCTCTAACTCTACCCTGCTCTGCCTCTGCCCAGCTCTACCTCTACCCTGCTCTGTCTCTTCCCTGCTCTACCTCTACCCAGCTATATATCTGCCCTGCTCTATCTCTACCCTGCTCTACTTCTACCCTACTCTATCTCTGCCCTGCTCTACCTCCGTCCTGCTCTACTTCTACCCTGCTCTACCTCTGCCCTGCTTTAACTCTGCTATTCTCCTCCTATTCTACCTCCACATCCCGCTCAACCCCACCTCACCTTTTTTTTATCCCATTTTTTTTAGCCTCTTTGTTCTATTTTTTATTTTTTCCCTCCCTTTATCACATTTCACCCCCACCCTGTCCCACCTCTGCCAGGCTCTGCACTCTTCATCTCTCTTTTCTCGCTCCCGATCAATTTGATAAAAGATTTTTAAAAAACGTTGTTTCATTGTGTGTCAAAAATCTGCTATTAGCAAAGTTTGATTTTCTTGTGATCTGTCTTCCCTGACATTTATGAAAAATTTTAACCCACAAATATAGATGGCTCGATAGTAAATAGCAAAACCGAACCCTGATTTACATCTACGTTGCTCAATAGCTGCGTGTGCCATGGTTTCCAACTCTCCGCCTAGTTCAAATAGATACATATCAAACAGGCAAAATCATAGACAGACGTACAGACAGACAGACAGATGGACAGACAGACAAACAGATGGACAGACAGACAGACAAACTGACATATGTATAGATTGCAAAAGAATCACCATGTTCAGTGATGTAATATTTAACGTCATGATTTATATCATCACTCACCAGAGCTACATCTATACCAAAAGGGTTTCTGGACCCTCCACCAAATTGTTTCTCATGACCAACTCCAGGCCAGCTCGAGCCATCACATGGGTTCTTCACCTCGCCTCCATTAGGTATGTGGGACATGAAGCTGGGGTATCCCCAAATGTACCCTGCAAATGCACAAAGCAAAAAGATTAAGAAAACTCATGGAGAAAAGATTGTGATTAGAATCTTTTAATTGTTTTCTTAACAGAAACTTTAGTATTTTTTATATTATTCTGTCACATCAGCCAAAAATAATTTATCTTAGAAAAGAGTTAACATAAATTATTGTCTTCGGAAAAGAGCCTGATTATGAATTATTGCAATATAGTGTGAAACGTCACTTTTTTATTTTCATGAAATACAGAAACTTAACCCTCTCAAACAGCATGAAGTTGTTTGTAAACTTTATTTAATGATTAATAACATCAATAGATGATTTGTAACTTGATTTTATTATCAACTTCTTTAACACAAAAACTTACCAATCAGTGAAATAGCCACTGCAAACAGGAGCCTATTCTTCATCCTGGCGTAGAACTATTTAAAATGGTTGCTTATGGTAGACAAAACCTGGTGTGAATGACGCATAGACTCTGTTGTCATGGGAAGTGATCTTGTGAAACATACATCAAGTGTTTAACTATTGGCAAAAGGCCAGTGCTTTGATCATGTGATGATCTCTCAACAAATCCTCACATAACCTCCCACTGATTGCCAAATGTAGACACCTATTTAAAACCAAATTAATTTCAATTGGCTTTACTCAGAAATCATTTTGAGCAATGTCGTCGCCGTTGAAAATGTGTCATCGCATTATCATAATTGCTGGCTCCATAGACAAAGTGTAAACATATGCAAAATTCTACCATTATAAATCTTCATGATAATTGCGGACTTTCATTGAAATAGCCACAACCTGTAGGTGAAATTTTACCAGGGTCCAAAACTTGACAAGTTTTAATGAGAGGCGTGCAGTTTCTAACATTGTTAGCTTTTAATTCTTAATTACTATTTGGCATTAATTGCTACCTCCTTTACTTCCACATGAGCAATAGCAGGTGAGAAAGATTGACAGCTGTGGCTTCATACAGATTCAGGGAAGAAATCATACGGTAATGGCGACATAGCAAGATGACTGTGCAAGTGGAAGAATAATTAGTAGATTGATTTTTCTAACACTACCAATGACCTCTATGAACACATCTACTTGTAAAAGTCTATTTTAACTCGATGTCTTGTACAGAAGTTCTGATTTGAATAAAGTATCAATTAAACATGTACATATGCATACTGTTTGTATGTAAATTGTTTATTGAAGTGTTATATTGAAGAAAATAAATCTTTCCAGGTTAGATGAAAAAAAGTAATTTGTATATGTTAGTTTGAAGAATCAATAGCTGGTATGATTGCGAAAGGTTGAGACCGGGCAAACACTTTATAACTGGCGGACAACGAAGACAAAATGGAGTCATTTAATATCACACCCTTGAATTGCTGCTTAAACTTCACCGCTGAGTGTAACAGTTTCACCTCCAACTTTATTTTGTCAACCAACTTCCTGTGCGCCATGGTTAATCTTTTGAATATATTTGAATTATGGGTAATGGCTAAAACCGAGACGGGAAACTATTTTTATGCTCTTGTGAATGTTGCATTTGTGGACTTTTTATGGGTGTAATCGGAGGCATGTGTTTGCTATGTTTTACCTACAAACGTCTACGCTCTTCGACGGTTATCGCCAGTGCTGCTGTGGTGATCGCTACAGAAAGTACTGTACAATTTGAATACTACGCTTTGATGCTAGCCAGCCTAGACAGGCACTACGCTGTATGTAGACCATTCAACTACAAAATTTGTTAACTTCTCACGAACATTGGTAACTTCTCTATGCTAGCTTGGGCATTCAATGTCGCCATAGTTACCGCTAAACTATGTAGTTTGCCAGAAGACGTGTGCCTCACTGCTACCATCGGTGCAGCCTACCACAAAGCTAATACAAATGCCATTCCTGTCTCTTTTATCTTTGTTAGTATTCCACTGCTGGTGATTATTGTTCTGATTGGTGCCGTAATTAGAAAACTGAAGAAACTGCAAGATGACACACTTGCACTAGTAACAATGCCAAGCAGTTTTGAGGTCACTAAAATCTAGCAACTTTTAATGATGGCTTTGTGTGTGTCCATTAGCTGTCCACTCAACAAACTATGTTGGTAGTAGTTAGTAGTTAGTAGTTAGTAACTGCTAGCTAGTGGTTAGGAACTAATAACTAGTACTTAGTATCTAGTAATCAGCAGTTAGTAGCCGGTAGTTGGTAGTTAGTAGCTAGTAGCTAGTAGTTAGTAGCTAGTAGTCAGCAGTTGGTAGCAAGTAGTTAGTACCTAGTAGTTAGTAGTGAGTAGTTAGTAGTGAGCAGTTAGTAGTGGGTAGTTAGTAGTGAGTAGTTAGGAGTAGTTAGTAGCTAGTAGTTACTAGCTAGTAGTTGGTAGTTAGTAGCTAGTAGCTAGTAGTTAGTAGCTAGTAGTCAGCAGTTGGTAGCTGGTAGTTAGTAGTTAGTAGCTAGTAGTTAGTAGTTAGTAGTTGGTAGCTAGTGGTCAGCAGTTAGTAGTTGGTAGTTAGTAGCTAGTAGTTAGTAGTGAGTAGTGAGTAGTGAGTAGTCAGTAGTTAGTAGTTAGTAGTAGTTAGTAGCTTGTAGATAGTAGCTAGTAGATACAAGTTTGCGTTGCTCAAACACTGAGCTTGGATTTTTCTTCTATCCACCAATTTTAATAAGGGTGACAGGCTTTTATAACTGGAAGATAAACAAGGTTCAGTGTTTTCAAATAAATTTTAAGAGTCATGAACTGTAAGCTTTGACATCAAACCCAATCACCGTGCATGGAATGCTGAATTGCCAATTTTAAGCTCATGGTTCCAACCAGGTGCCAAAAAGATAACTCTGTCTTATTAATGGTGCCAGGTCTTCAATTGTGATGTTTTGGGTATAAAAATGAACAAATCCTTCTGGAGCATAAGTAATATATACATCATCTATTTCTATCTGCCAAGTAAAAAAGTGAGCTTGCTCCATTGGCTGGCCCTAAAGCTATTTCTAGACAGATAACTTGCAACTCATCTTAAAAACAAAGTGATCATATAAGAAAAGTTTAACTTAGCGCTAAAATGACTAGCAGCATCATTAGTGTCCTCTTTCCAGTTTGGTGCCTGTTAGTGCATTAAGAATTTTCTCAGACTGCAATATGACATTACAAGTATCAGTGGTGAAAACTATTTTTTCCAGATTTCATGTTTCATAACTTTATATTTAAAGAGCTATGAAGCTTTGGCGGTTTCAAGTGGGACCAAACCAACTGCGTAGGTTATTCCTTAGAGATTAGATTTACAATTTGTCTGTATGCAGTGAATGTAAAAGGTTACTTCTACAAAAAACATACATAGTGCACAAAGCTAATCTTACAATTAATATCCATAATACTATTCATACAATATTAATCTTACAGCTAACATACACAGGGTGTTTATAAAAGACTATTTTTAAAATTAACATACATTAAGCTTTCTTTCATGCAAGATTGATCTTGTAACTGATATACAGTGTTTGTACAAGATTAATCTTACAATTAATATAACAGAGTGTTCATACAAGGTTAATCTTACATTTAATATACTTAGAGAGCTTATAAAAGATTAAACAGTATTAAATACATCGCGGAAATTAATAAAATTGTATTGCATGTAATCCACTTATCTTGTAGTTGGTTAACCATTTGAAAAAATTTACTATATTAGTTGTAATGCAGGAGCAGATCTCTAGCACGGAGTCCAAGGACAAGGTTCACGAAGGAATGCATATACTATAGTAGTGATGTAGGAGCAGATCTCTAGCATGGAGTTTATATATATCAGCCTGATACACAAAAAGTACTAACTGTGTTTTGTGAACCTGTTTCAAAAAACATTCGGCTATAGTACAATTTCGGTAAAAAGTTTATTGTATCAACAAAACTGTCAGCAAAAGAAAGTTTCGCTTGTGTGTAACTCTTGTTAAAATTAACTGGGAAGTTATCTACTCATGGAAAAAAGTGCATTTATATGTAATGCTAGAGTCTTTGTTTTTTTTTACAAAAAAAGACAATGCTAGAGTCTTTGTTTTTTGTTTTTACAAAAAAAGACAACTTTGAGAAGATATGAATGTATTTTAGCATGAAACAAAAAAGTTAAAAGAAAAATCAAAGAAAAAAATAAAAGAAACATTGAGTTTTCAATACTTATGGTTTTTTTTATAAAAGCCGTATTAAGCAGTTAGTCATTTCAATACAATGCAGCCTGGATAGTCATGTTGTTGTTAGTTATCCAATATGAAACCTAAGTTTTCTTTTGTGAATTACAGTCCAATTAGAAGCAACTTTATCACACAACAAAACCAGTAACAAAACGCAAATTCTACTGCAGATATATAATTTTGGCACCAGGGGTGATAAATTGACCAATAATTACAGATTCGTAGGCATATTTTAAACTTCCATTCAGTACACTTGCTTGGGTTCATAGCTCACGGACTGTGCTTGTATTCAGGCCCAAGGGTTAAGTAAGCTATACCTTTTTGTTCTTTTAAAATAATTTTTTGCAGAAAACCACTTCATACTGTTACGTAACATGCCTAAAACTGTTATATAACAAAAACCAATGAAGAGTCTCTCGCAAAAAAAGCTTTACAAAATATAAGAATTCCCGCTCGGCTAAAAAAAATTTTCTCCGCATGAAAATCCCATTATAATTATAATTATAAGAATTTCGCGGCTAAAAAAGATTTTTGCGCGCGTACAAATGCAAACATACAGTACACTAAAGGAATACAAAAAACAAACACAACTGATTCCTTAAAACTGGGTATGAAATGCTGTAATAACCTAAACTAATTTGCATTAGCTAGATTTTTAATTTTATTTAGTTTCATAACTATGTTGTTTAGAGTGCGTTGCTATTCATTCATATCTAGTACAGTTGGCAGAGTAAACCCTCATCTTGTACGGCTGGCGGAGTAAACCCTCATCTTGTACGGTTGGCAGAGTAAACCCTCATCTTGTACAGTTGCCAGAGTAAACCCCCATCTTGTATGGTTGGCGGAGTAAACCCCCATCTAGTACGGTTGGCAGAGTAAACCCCCATCTTGTACGGTTGGCAGAGTAAACCCCCATCTAGTATGGTTGGCGGAGTAAACCCCCCATCTGGTACGGTTGGCGGAGTAAACCCCCATCTGGTACGGTTGGCGGAGTAAACCCCCATCTGGTATGGCTGGCGGAGTAAACCCCCATCTGGTATGGCTGGCGAAGTAAAACCCCCATCTTAATTGAACCAGTTGTAAAGAGTGCCCAATGCTACAGGGCAATAAACTGTCACAGTTTTTTTTTTAGAGATATCTGTATCATTTACCTTGATGGTATATTTAACTGTACTCTTACAGTGACATGGGTGTCTTGTATCCAGATGGTACATTTGTCATCAAAGGTAGAACTGCTGATGCAATGAGATTCAAAGTACTTGGAGATGTAGTTTATCCAGCACCTATAGAAGAGGTTGTGTCAAGATATTTCGGAATAGCTGATATATCGGTGAGCTCTCTTTCTAAAAAAGTTGTTATAGAAAGTCAAACTTCCAACAAGGTAACATGATCGAGGTGTGCCGGATGTTTTAGGTAGTGTCTGGATGTCAACCAGATGTGTTTGGAGATGAGTTGACTTACTGTAAAAGGTAAGTGCTAGCTATAACTTACTATATAAATGTAAGTACAAGTATCATGTGATCAGATAAACGGAACAAGTATTGTTCTATATTGTAAAAGCTATTTATGGAGCTATATTGAAAGGGAAACAAAGAAAAGTTTTGGAACAGCCAGATTTTGTTCCGGAATTATTTCAAAGTAACAATTTATACAGTTTTCTCGCTCTGATTGGCAGTACTACCTCTTCCAACTTTAATCCAACAGCACTAACACTACCAGTCACCACTGAAGCACTCTACTAACACTACCAGTCACCACTGAAGCACTCTACTAACACTACCAGTCACCACTGAAGCACTCTACTAACACTACCAGTCACCACTGAAGCACTCTACTAACACTACCAGTCACCACTGAAGCACTCTACTAACACTACCAGTCACCACTGAAGCACTCTACTAACACTACCAGTCACCACTGAAGCACTCTACTAACACTACCAGTCACCACTGAAGCACTCTACTAACACTACCAGTCACCACTGAAGCACTCTACTAACACTACCAGTCACCACTGAAGCACTCTACTAACACTACCAGTCACCACTGAAGCACTCTACTAACACTACCAGTCACCACTGAAGCACTCTACTAGCCAACGCCACTCAATTGAAACAGAACTCAACTCAGTTGAGAAATTAAGCTACTACGCCTTCTGCCAGGCACACCATACAAATGTATAATATACCATGTTAGCAATAACACAAAAGTACAGATATTTTAATAAAAGTATTCTCGACCTTTGTCCGCTGTACACATTGCAATAAAAATAATCAGACAACAATAAATTTAAAAGCAATAAATAATCATTTTGTTTGGAATTCGTGGGTCAACAAAAAGTAGCTAACTGAATCAAAAGATTAATCAACGGGTAGTTATTTATATTGTTCGTAGGTCGCAAATGAAACCAGCAAGTAACGGTTGCAAGATCGGTCCTAAGATCCTTGGTAAAAAATTGATGATTTGCCCCTATTTTTCAAAATTTTTTTTAATAAAATAAAATTATTATTCCAACTCATAAGAAGTTACTCTAGGAGTTTATAATCATAAGAGCTGTGAATTATTGATTTTATTTGAAGTGTTAATCTTTTTTGGTGACATTTTGTTATGCGAAATAATATAATTTTTGTCCGTTTTTCAGTTATATTTTTAATAACTTCAGAAATAAACAATTAATATAGACTTTTGTTAAATTTAAAAACAAAACAAAAACTCATTCAACATCGTTATGAAATTCATGCGCGACTTTATATAAATTATAACCCAAGAATCTTAGGACGGATTTTGTATCCTTTTCTGACTCATGAAACTGAACACTAAATAAATTATAATGGGTGAGTTGATTTTTTTCATTTTCATTGACCGGTTTTATATCCTTGAAAATTAATTCAAAATCATTGCAAGCTTTCAGAACTTATCAAATTGAAGGACAGCTTTACAAATTATTCCAGTTTATAGCAGTTCAAATTTTATTTTCTTGATTATTTTGAAAATTGGGAGTTATTTTCTTTATGATTTGTTCGGTAATCTATAACATTTCATTGAATATTTATGTTGTTCTAAACTAATGTTCCGTTGCATACGCGGCGTGTTGAATTACGGACACCTATTATCTTTTGTACTTTGTTTGACGAACAGGTTGCGAATACTTTTATTGAATCTGAAATCCTGCTGCTAACTAACCACATATAACACGGCCGTGCTTATTTACAAACCGCAGCGATTGAAAAATGAGTTAAACTACTCAGTATCTAGTGATTTGTTTCTAACTTTTGTACTTGTGTCTTTGCCTTCTAATGCAGCTATCTTATGTTTATCTACTCGCTCTATTTGGCTTCTGGCACTTTTGGCCTTCATCTATTGCGGAGTTGTCTTTCCATGTTATTCAGAAGTATGTAACTCCGAAATGACAATCAGCTCTTTTCAGTTAACTTGTGCTATGGCTGGAATGTACATGTTTAGATGTAGGAAATTCAACTGGCTGAAGAGAAGTGGAAGGTGGGAGGTACGCTGAGAGAAGTTGAGGGTTTGAAGGGGGGTAGAGAGCTGGTATGGGGGTTTAGGTGTGCTCACTATGTGTGGAGTACGACGGCAATTATTTCATCTACCATTAGTGGAAAGAAAGGAAAACAAGTGACAAAGGCACTTGGGAAGGGGGGGGGTGTAGCTGGGTTGGTAACAACTACAACAGACGGTGACGGTGGTGAGTGGCCAGGGGTGGATGCATGAGTTATGGAGTGGATTCCAAAAGTTCCAAAACTATTTGGTCATGCAAATTCGCTACAATGTTACAGATTATCTGATGGTGCAGTAAAACCTACAGAAGAACAACTGGTCTCTCGTATCTTACGCAACGGGGTTCGTACGTAGTTTTCCAGGTTTGATCAGTACAGATATATTTATTGCTTTTGTATGTTCTGTAGTTGTAGCTTACTTTTCTATACATTATTTCTGTAGTTTGAGTTGATATGTGTATTAATACTTTGCAGCTGGATGAAAGTCACAGACCTTGTAGAATAATAGTTTTGGATAAACTTCGAACAACTACCAACCTGGAAAAACTCAGGTATTATTGCTTTAGCTTTTCATTGAAGTTGTATTTTTGTATTGTTTTTCAATGGCTACATTTGTTTTAATTTCATTTTGGAAGTTCATTCATTTTCTTACAGCAAGGAGTAGTTTTGTTTTTCTATAGCACAAACACTATTAATAAAAATCATTTTGATACTATGTGTTAAATATCCTCCATGGCTTTAGTATAGAACTGTGTAATTCTTAATGTACAATAAGAACATACACCGATTCATTATTGGACTCAATAAGAATGAGAGCAGTTGTCTTCCCTTGACAATAATTTGAGTACTCTATTTCAAAGCTGGTTAAATGAAGATTTACTGAGTTTGAACTCCAATAAGAACTAATCTTCATTTTATTTTTCTAATACGAACCTATCAGATTATTATTTGAGCTAATAATAGTGATTTCAGTTGATTTTAGAATTGTGTTGTCTTACTGAGATACAAAAAAATAATTATCTTTGTAACCAAAATCGATGACATATTAAAAACTAGACCAACCACATAAATGCAATAATCTCTGTGTAGAGTAAAAAAGGTTGCAGACAAAGATTAATGTTGAAATATAAAATAACGAAAACTATTTGAGACGCTTTTTCAGTCAGTAAAGCCGAGCAATAAAAAAGATTCGTTTCAAAAGCTATATGGTATAACTACTAAATCCATATGGTATAACTACTAATTCTATATGGTATAACTACTAAATCATTGTGGTATAGATGTAGATTTATTTTTAATAGGTTAGCAAGGAACTTTTAAGAGCTACGGTACAGGAAATGGCAGAGAAAGATGCAAAGATGGGGCTGCGTAACTGATATGAGAAGCTGTTTTCCAACGTTTCTACAAATGAATAACATTCACTGAATGATGTATATTGTCAGAGTGGCGGTTGGCTATGGCTCCATGTCACCAGTTATAGTAAACAGAGATTAACAATGCAAATCTCTGGTGATTGTATTTTAACTGTTTTCATTGAGTGGGGTTTCTCCGACAATGGGCTATCATACACCTTTGGACGCAATGTGCTTGTGATGATGACGCATCATTTTATATGTAGGTCACGCTCTAGCCAATAGAGGCTCATGTAACATATGCAACATCTTTTATGTACATTGCAATTATGAACTATGAACTATGAACATATTATCAATTCATGAAAAGCTCTTTCGACTCATAAAATCTTTTGTGTCTAGTTAAAACTCCTGCATTGGAGAGGGTGACATTGATTCCTTTCTCAACTGTACACTCAAAGCATACTTCTGACTGGGTTACCAGGTAACTTGATTTAATATATATAGCTTCTTTTTTTAGTTTCATTGAAATAATATTTGAAACTGAGTCAGCATTGAGCAAGCAACACTTTTTGCCGGATATCTCAGCTCAATAGTTTGCTGCCAAAGAGGTTAGTTGGCAGCAAGTTGTAACTGTAAAGTTAATTGAGGTTGTAAACTAGGCCAAGTCCCATTCACTGCCCTCAACTAATGATGCAATCTAGACCAAATACATATTTTCTTTTGAGCATCCATTCTATTGTTTGTGATAAAAAGACTCTCATGGAAAGCTGCGAACTAGTAGTGCTTGTGGTGATCTCCATTTAAACTCAGAGGGGTTTTAACTTTCATTGTTTGTTCATTCAAACAATGAACTATATGCCAGTGCTATCAGGTGACCAGTCAATAGTAAACCTAACTGTAGCAACAACTTATAAAACTGCCCATTCATTCCTTACCACTACCACAAACCCATGCGGTGTGAGTTTTAGTAAGTTTTAAAGCTTTCTACAATCGTATCCGGTCGTTTGAAAGTCACTGATGACAGCAGTTACTACAACTTACTGATTACAGGTATTTGTTTCCGCCTTTCTCAATGTTCGCAAATGTTCACAAACTCAATATATAAAATTATCATGGATATCAAAGATTAAATGACTGACAGATTTACTGCTACTAGCGAAAGTATTGTGGTAGATTTTGATGCACACTAGTAGTGAACAGGTCGTTTACGCTAGAAACCTTGCGAGACAATGCGCTGGACTTTCACCCACAGCATTCGGTTAACAGCTGTTGGGTGGAAAGTCTTACTGTGCCGGTGGCATAGTGAGCAGGGCCGGTAGTGACCCCTGCAGGGTCGGTAGTGACCCCTACCGACCCGGTATAGCTGTACTGGGCCGGCACAAGATGGCCGCCATAGAGGAGGATCCTCAAAAGTGTATAGGAACTTAGTCAAGGTCGAGAACAGGAAGTACTTACCCTTAAACTACCAACTCCATGGACCCAACTCTACGTACAGCCTGGGAGACTTGCAGGACTACTCATTGGACAATCAGGAGAAAGGACTCCGCCCTTAGCCACTTGGCACCTCCCTTAGTTATTCACATTGCATTGTTGATTGGTTTGTTATTTATATAGTTAATTGTATTGGTTAATCTGCTTCCTGTGCATTGATTGCTATATGTTTTGTGCTTATCAGCTCTCCTATAAAAGGAGAGCACACACTGTTATTCTTTGCATTCATTACAATGTTGCCATGGCATATACTCTTATATTGCTAAACCCTAGAGGAATAATTACCCTCAGGACAGCTTAGAGAATAAAGCCATTATTACAGACACTACACGGTACTGTTTGTTTGAGCCATGGGCTCTTGCCTTACTGGGTAATTCGGTTGCCCTGCACAGTTGTCACTGTCGGTCAGCACAGTGTCCCCTCTGGAGAGAGGTAGAATACTCGAGATTAGTGGATGTCCGTGGTAACAGACCGGAATCCATTACATTGGTGGCAGCAATGGGATAAACGGTACCTTCCCACGCTGTGCTCTTTCACGCTACCCTCTGGCACTGCGAATGCACTGCAGGCCAGCTACCACTGAAGAAGGAGAAGTGATCTACCGGGTGTAGATCTGGAGAGAGGAGAAGAAATTGATCTACCGAAGTAGTAGATCTGAAGAAGCAATTGACACAAGATACTACCGGATTTCTCTGCAGGCTCGTTGAGGCCCTCCGCCCTGCAGCAGCTATCCTGGCACAGTATCCACTACTAAAGGCTGTCTGCATCAACCGTAGAGCTTGCTTCGTTTGCAGCAGTCCAGTACAGACGCTACCGTATCTTCTACAGGCTCGTAGAGTTCGCTCCGACCTGGACATAGAGATACCGGCACCGTGCAGAAAGAAGAGAGAGTCGTGTATCAGCTATACAGACTCAGCTACCAAAGGTTATTCAGCTTGGAGTGTTACTCAGCTGGTAACAGTGACCCCGGCACTGTATCCATTTACAGTGTCCCTGCACTACTGCCTGTAGGCTCGTAGAGCTTGCTCCGCCCTGCAGCAGTACAAGAAGTTTCGTAACGGTTGTTACAAGCAACGGAGTGCCAGATACTGCCACAGTATCCATTGGACCAACCCCTAGATCTGCTAGAGCCACTGGAAACACTGCTACCGGCCCGGATCTCACCTATACCGGCCCGGGATCCAGTTGTACTGACCATTTCTTAGATCTGAGTTGAGATCACTCCTCTATCTGCAAAGAATGGCCACCCAGAGAGCACGCAGCGCCGGTCGAGCACCCGCTGGCAACCCAGAAGCCACAGCAATTGACAGATTGACCGAAGCATTGACGGCTATGATGAGGCCCAACCAAGACAATGCACCAGCTAGGCTAAAGGCTCCAAAGTTCGACGGTGAAGGAGACGTCGAGTACTTTATCAGTAGATTCGTGGAGGTAGCCGAGATGAACGATTGGCCAGAGAACACGGCCATGTTGTACCTGAGAGATGCATTACGAGGTAAAGCATTGGACTGTGGAAAGCCTCCACATCTGCAGGGTATCTTTGCTGCACTACGAGCACGTTTTGGGCTAACACCCAGGGAAGCTATGTCCCGGCTGACCAGCCTACGCCGCCAACACAAGACGTCGCTCCAAGAGCATGCAAGTGAAGTAGAGCGCCTAGTGCGCGTTGCGTATGCAGATCTACCTCACCGACCCATGCAGAGGATGATGCTGGATATCTTCAGCACCACAGTCGGAAACGCTTACCTGCAAAGACACTTGTTGGCCATGCAGCCCGTTGACGTAGCTGAAGCAGTCAGGGCCGGCAACGAGTACATGCAGATAAAGACGCCGTTTGAAGAACGCCAGGCTCATGTACGGATGTTGGAGGAGGATGCCGACGAGGAGGAAGAGGAATGGATGAGGATGGTTGCCAAGAGCCCGTCCCAACGTGTCTCCACCGCTACTGCCGTACAGCAGACACACCACACCCCTACACCTGCCATACCGGATCCTATGACAACAGTCATGGACAGCCTAAAGCTCTTGACGGAAGAGTTACGGTCGCTGAGAGCAGCAAGACAAGCGGCTCCCTCTCCACAGTTGGAGACAGCGCCTGCAACACGCTGATGGGGCTGCGGGCAACCAGGCCACATGATGGGCACTTGCCCCCGAACTCAGCGCGCAGTTCGATTTACAGACACCCCCAGACAGACGGGAAACGGCCGGCGCCCGCAGTAGCGCCAACGGCAGCTGGCTGCAGCTGGGCAAGCCAGACCACACCCACAACCCCTTATAGTCCTGGAACTCTAGGAGAGAGTGGACAACCCCCCAAGAGAGCATCAACACCCGCTGACTGCAGCTGGACAACTCCTGATACCCCATACAGTCCTGGAACTCTAGGAGAGAGTGGACAACCCCCAAGAGAGCATCAATACCCGCTGACTGCAGCTGGACAACTCCTGACACCCCGTACAGTCCTGGAACTCTAGGAAAGAGTGGACAACCCCCCCAAGAGAGCACAGACGCCCGCTGAGGACAGCCGGACAGCTCGACAACCCCCTTTTAGTCCTGTAACTCTAGGAAAGAGTGGAAAACCCCCCAGGAGAACACAGACTGACAGTAGCCGGATTGCTCACCAACCCCCTTTTAGTCCTGTAACTCTAGGAAAGAGTGGACAACCCCCCAGGAGAATACAGACTGACAGTAGCCGGAAAGCTCGCCAACCCCCTTACAGTCCTGTAACTCTAGGAGAGAGTGGACAAACCCCCAGGAGAACACAAATGGCAGCGCCACCGCTGGAGCGACCTTACCAGGCCAGTTACTTCCTGGCTGGAAGGTTAGCCGGTAGACCAGCCTCCCTGTTGATTGACACAGGCTGCACAACCAACTTGCTGTCGAAGCATCTGTATCAGCAATTGCCACAGTCAGTGAAGGACACGCTGCAATGCAGCGAGGCGCATGGACTCATGGCTGACGGATCTAGGATTCCCTTTTACGGTACCCTGCAAGTAAACTTGCAGCTTCGTAGACTGAGAACGAGCGTTAACTTCGTCATTAGTGACATTAATGAAGATGTTATAATTGGCATGCCGTTCCTCACCTTACACGAGTGTGCCCTACGGGTTCCAGACTCCCATGTCATCATTGACGGACATGTGTTACCTTGCACGGACAAGCACGGGCGGCCACTTAATGATAGTGTGCGTCTGGCAGAAGCGGAGCTGACGGAGAACCCCCCTTACACCCCTGAAGAAGAGGACGTCCCCATACCACCACCCGCTGTAGAGAGAACTACAGGTGGAATGTACCAGGCTGTGAAGAGCCCCCCGCCACAGGTAGATGGCAAAAGATTTGAGCCGGATCGGACGACAACTGTAGAAGCTAGAGGGAAAACAGTGTTTTCCCCCCCGTTGGCTACACCCATGCGATGGAGAGAGGAGACCCCCACCGCTGGAAAGAGGCAGCCACCCTTCAGCCATCCAACCCCTACAAAGAAGAATAGACTACCCCGAGGAGCTCCCCGACAACCTCCAGTTAACAGAATAACTGTAGCTGACCGTCTAAAGATGTTAGAGAAGTGGCCAAAACCTCCCAGTACCCAAACCCTTCCTGTTAAGCCGGGCAGAGTGAGACAAAGTTGTAAACAACTCTGCAGCACAGACCAGCCACTCGTACCTAGCAGTGACAGTGACAGGACCATCCCCCAATTAGCCATGGCGGCTGACCAGTGCATAGAGCTTGAGGACCAAAAGGCAGATTTGCTGCAGGATGCAGGCCTTGATAATTGTCCATCAGCCAACTGTGCAGACACAGAAGTACTGGTGATGCCCACAGCTGAGCTGTGTAGAGACCCCCATTAATTGATAATAAAGACGGTGAAGGAGAACTTGCTGCCGGATGCATACCTCCCTAACTACCCGACGCCCAATTCTACTGAGACGGAACTACCTACCATGCAAATCCCTGAGTTAGGTGAAGAGCCCGTCCTCTCCCAAGGTGTAGTTGATGAAGAAACCGCCTCGGCCAGTACAAGTACCGAGGAAACGCAGTCTCAGGAGACTGCAAGTGCACGCGGTGGCTGTCATCCTTTAAGACAGTACCGCCAGAGAAAGCCTGTGGTGGCAAGTAAGGGTGAACGTCCCACGACCTCTTCACCACCAACCTTAGTGCCACACAGCACAGTGCACCACACCCCAGCTCGGGATGTTGCTTGCACCCCCACGGTACAGTGGGAAGAGGAGAGAAGGCGCTGGCTTTCCTTAGAAAAGGAACGGCGGTCTCCTAAAGTTGAGATAAGGAAGGTTCTGCCAGCACTAGAACTTCCAGGGCCACTGCTTACACCCATACAGGATGCTATGGTACAGCAAGTTCCGCTGCAATATAGGCAGCCCATGGACATGTCGCATAAAACTGGTAATGCACGTGTTGCTGTAGACTCACGCTCACAAATGAACGTGACTCCCAAGCTTACCATACGATTGGTACAAGCATCAAGCCCTCCCGTAGAGGAGGAAAAGGAGCTGATTACTAGCTTCCCCTATGATCCAGGAGGAGTTGAGTTATGGGAGGTCACCTGCAAGGGCGACCTTCTCTGAAGAGAGGTGCTATGTCATCTCATGGCATAGCAATCGACTATATATATAATCAAATATATAACCGGGGTACGAGTGTTACCCCCCACACATATCTGCTCTTGATATTCTTTTATTAAAGCCAGGCTATGACTTTAATGGAGAGAGGTATGTGGTAGATTTTGATGCACACTAGTAGTGAACAGGTCGTTTACGCTAGAAACTTTGCGAGACAATGCGCTGGACTTTCACCCACAGCGTTCGGTTAACAGCTGTTGGGTGGAAAGTCTTACTGTGCCGGTGGCATAGTGAGCAGGGCCGGTAGTGACTCCTGCAGGGTCGGTAGTGACCCCTACCGACCCGGTATAGCTGTACTGGGCCGGCACAAGATGGCCGCCATAGAGGAGGATCCTCAAAAGTGTATAGGAACTTAGTCAAGGTCGAGAACAGGAAGTACTTACCCTTAAACTACCAACTCCATGGACCCAACTCTACGTACAGCCTGGGAGACTTGCAGGACTACTCATTGGACAATCAGGAGAAAGGACTCCGCCCTTAGCCACTTGGCACCTCCCTTAGTTATTCACATTGCATTGTTGATTGGTTTGTTATTTATATAGTTAATTGTATTGGTTAATCTGCTTCCTGTGCATTGATTGCTATATGTTTTGTGCTTATCAGCTCTCCTATAAAAGGAGAGCACACACTGTTATTCTTTGCATTCATTACAATGTTGCCATGGCATATACTCTTATATTGCTAAACCCTAGAGGAATAATTACCCTCAGGACAGCTTAGAGAATAAAGCCATTATTACAGACACTACACGGTACTGTTTGTTTGAGCCATGGGCTCTTGCCTTACTGGGTAATTCGGTTGCCCTGCACAGTTGTCACTGTCGGTCAGCACAGTGTCCCCTCTGGAGAGAGGTAGAATACTTGAGATTAGTGGATGTCCGTGGTAACAGACCGGAATCCATTACAGTATTATACTTCAAGTAATCCTGTTTCGAATATGGAGTTAATGATATTATTTGTTTTTCAGTTGAGGAATGATGGCTGCCGCTACCCTCACCAAAAGCTACGTAGACGCACAAGATCCACAACATCCTGTACAAGAAGACCTGGTGATGTATGATCACTTTGAGAAAGCCAGAAGTAATGGAGTGGTGGGAGAGTTTGTAAGTTTGGAAGAAAATAGAAGAGCTACAACAACAGAAATACTGGAGAAGGTTTGTTAGATATAAACATTTAACCAATGCGCTTGCTGGTAGATTATTTTTTTTTAATGACACAATCAGAGAAGGAGTGTTTTGATATAATCAATTTTTATAATTCATAAAACGGTTAATTTCTGAAAAAAAAGTAATTACAATAGTCATAAACATCCCTAAAAATCAAATAGGTAACGTTTGAGGATGCAGTTACACTTTTTTAATGTTAGCAAAGTATAAAGTTCATAGAGTTGGCCAAGTTTTCATTATGCAATACAAAGTACTTACAGCCACTATAGTTACAAATAATTGCTAGCAATCACAATAATAGCTCACTTTGCTTGTGAAACAGATTACTCCTTTGACACCGACAGAATACTGCACATGTTGTAACCACTGCTGTTTGATGTTGTGGGTGATGGTGCAAGCCAGTTGTGTGACAGGAGCTGCAGATTTTTAGGACAAAACTTACTATTAGAATCGGCCTGGCAAGCAATAGATAGTAATTGGAAACCTCTAGAAGCTTATGTAAAGATCAGATATGATAGATTGAATAGAGATTAAATGTTTTTGACAATGTCTAAAGCTGAGTTAAATGAGAAACGGCTCAACATCCAGTAAGAGCTTTTACAAGAGAAACAACTCACTCATGCACCTAAATATATCTTCCTAATATACCTGCTAACAGGTCAGAATACTTAGTGACTGCAGCATACCTGTAGCAGTCACTTTCCTTAGATGATGGCTAGCTCCGTGTCAAATCTTTTCTTGTTACTCTTGACTTCTTGAACCACCCCAGCAACATCTTTGTCTCCAAGCACCTCCCATCTTCTCCTCCAGAGGGCGAGTAGTCCTCCAGCAAGAACTCTACAGAAAGGCAATAAAGATAACAACGTATTTACTAAAAATATATGCTTCATTCTCATAGCGTGTCTCTAAATTTGCAAATTTAAAGCCAAATTTATTTCAAGATTTGATTACATACATTTTCACAACAATATGTAAACTATGGGAAATGTAAATAATGTAGTTGAAATTAAACAAATCACATAGCAAAGAACAATGTCAAAGTCATTCAAATTTAGCAAGCCAACCATTGCATTTTTCATTTGGCCAGCTTGCCTGTTCTTCTGTACCATTTCATCAGCTTCAAAATCGTGCAATCAGCCAACGCTTTTGCCTTGTCATCCAAACGGCCAGTTTTGATGGAATATTTGGAAAGCTAATTGACAATTTAAATTCCACCGTGACAGTGATCTGAACGAAAATGTTTGGTATTATTATCTCACTTTGCATGCTTATTGTGAGTGGTATTCCCTCAGATCAATGTCTATGGTGTAATAGGTATAATCTGCAGGTAGGTATTAGCTCCTGTAGGTACAAACTACAACACCAAAGGTAGGTTATTCTATACTTCAGTTCGTGTGTCTGTAGACACCACTGTCTCTATCTCCCACTCTTGTATGTACACCGACTCCTTGATGGCTGTAGGAGCAGGCAGTGCTGTAGAATATTTCTATGAATTACATGCTAGCAGATTCAATAAAACTCAATTATATATAAATGAGTGTTTTGAGATATATGTTGTTTGTTAGATAGCCATCCATTGACATAAAAATCTATTATTATTAATTGAAGTATAAAGAATTATCGGAGTTATGTTCTCAAGATAATTTAACTGAGCATAAAGCAGACAATTTCAAAATGAAAGATCAATTCTTTAACCTTTTGAATAAATTGCTTACGTCAACAAAAACTAAAACTCTAAAGGCTGAACCTATATTCAAGTTAAACTCAAATTTTAATCAAAAGTAGATGTTTCAGTTTAAACTTAACCTCCTGGATAGGTGTGCACAAAACTCCTTGCTTGAGCCAATTTATACACCGGCAGGAAAGGGCAACTCCAATTTAAAGGCAGGTTTTTCTCCAGCCAATTAATAAAAGAAAGGGAAGTGTAGAGGCACTATGGGCTAGAATGGGGTAATGAGTGGGGAGATTTTCTGAAAGAGTATAACTCCAATATTTTTACTTAGTTTTTGAATTGATCTCCTGTTGATAGTCTGCTTCAACCAAGAGCTGTTATAGCAGTGGGTAGGCGTAGCTTTTTAGGGGAAGGGAGGAGCCACATAGTGCTAAATGGAAAAGTCCACTCCTTATAGCATAGTTTTAGCCTGCCAAAGACTCTATAACAATAGTCACAGCCCATAGTTGCTTGTTTACTGCAGTTAAAAGCTGAAACCCATTATATCTACCCTTGTACAGGCAGATGGATATGCAAAAGGTATGCTAGCTATTGGGCTAGTGCCAGGAGAAGACACCTTTGCTGCGATTGGATGTTCTTCATTGGAGACAGCATCTGTGTTTGCTGCTTGTGCTGCCATTGGTATAGGCTTTGCTGTGAGTACAAAAGTACAGCTTTGTTGGTCTGTTTCACACAATATTTTTGTTCAATTGCATTTTGCACCATTTTATATTTTATTATAAAAATGCAAATTTATTATAATAAACGGATGACTTACCCTTCACAAATACTGAAATGATTTCCTTGTTTGTCAGTGACTTCTTTCTTTGTCGCACAAAGGCAATTTTGAAGGCAGTTCTCAGTAGCTTTAAACTTCTGATAGGAGCTTTCTATTCCAGCTTTTGTCATCTCTAGCTTTTTTTCCGAAGCTGCAGAGGGAAATCCTTGTCTAGCTTGACTTATAGGTAATATCAAAGTGCATCCAACCTCAGGACAGCTTTATTTTACACCTGTTTGGAAAAGAAAATTCAAGGATGCGCATGTCAGGAGGCCAAGGCCCTCTGGGTCAGTGAGCACATCAATTGTTGCGCCCATAGACCTAGTATTATTATCTAGATAATAATACTAGGTCTATGGTTGCGCTTTACTTGCTCCGTAAGGTACAATTATATACTTTCAGCACCCGTACATCTACGCTCCAAAAGACATATCATTGCCCATAATCCTGTCTTACATTGAACCGCGAGCTGTTGTGGTTGGGGAAGGAGTAGGCGGTTCTACCTGCTCTACCTTGCTAGACTTTTATGAAGAATCGTCTGACTGTACTTCCTGTGAAAAGTGAGTTGGTGGTTATTTAATTTTTTTTCACTTATGTATTTTTTTATGAAGATATTTTAACTTTGCAATACAAGTTCTGGCTGCTTGCAGGTTACCATTCATAGAGCATATATTCTATGACAACTCATACAATGACAGATCACCTGCACACAAGTGTCTAAAACTTTTAAGTCAGCTCATACAACTTGGAAGTGATGTCACTGATGAACAACTGAAGGAAGCTAAAAATTCTGTCAGGCCTGAATATATATTACATAACTTCTTTTCCTCTGTAAGTTCAATTTTACCTCTTTTTAAAATGTTCACAATTATGGGATTGCTGAGTGTTTGAATTGCAAAGTATTAGAAATAATGCTGCTCCGTTTAACAAATATTTAAATTATATAAGAAGGCAACTGCCTAAATAAAAACAAAATTCTTTTTTAGTATTCTCACTTTGTTTGTAAAATACAGTGAACATATTTCATAAAGTGCTGTGGAGTTATCTTTTCCTTGTTGTAGGGGAGTACAGGACAACCAAAGTGTATAGCTCATACACACAGGGGATTGGCTAATGAACTGTTACAGCTGAGAGTAGATAATGTAGAGGTGAGAAAACTCCAATTTTTAGTCAATGGTTATGGAAGAAAGTATAAAGTATAATTTTATAGCACTGAGTATACAAAATTTACAAAATTGACATTTCAATTTTTTTGATAAAGTTTTAAAGTTTATTTCAAAAAAAATTGAATTATTTTATTACAGCCAGTGATGGTGATCAACCAATGCCTGGATGACTTTTTTGCATATGCCTGTATAGCCTGGACTCTCGCTGGAAAAATTACAAAACTGGTCATTCAACCAGAATTTGTCAGCAGATTCAGTGGAAATGAGGCAGCAAGGATTTTTACTCAGGCCATCATTGATGAAGGGTAGGTCTTGTTTGTAAATAATCAATTATTTGTATAAATGTTAGTTATGTAATTGCTATGCTTTCTAATCTTTTCTTCTAGACCTGAGTGCATAAACAATTAGCTGAATATTTTTGATTCTCGAAAATTATTTTCATTTGCCTTTTCTCAATGCAATAATTTTTGCAGAAAAAGTATAAAAGTCATTAAACTTCAGTTTTAGTTGGACCAGAAAAAGTTGATAAAAATCATTGCAAAAAAAATAAAACTGCTAATGAAAAACTTGCTGCCAGCCATTTTAATTTTTCTTTGTTCATTTCATTATCTAGAATGAACTTTTCACCACTTCTTTGAATTAGTCATTCACTAGACAAAGCCTCTGTTCTCATCACCAATAAAATACGAATTGTGCTCGCTATATATATGGTGCAGTCAAATGTTTTAAATCTGCAACTTATAATTTCCTCAATCCGATTTACTGTCATTACTGAACCACTTCAGAATCACTCACTTGTAAGCCACCTGTAAACTGTTGCCACTGAATCTGCTCTAAAGACTGAAGGCTTACTTCTACATTACTAATTGTAGAGCTTCATTTGGCTGCCGCATATTCTCAGGTTTTGCAATATAGAATGTGAAAAGCATAATGTATGTGACAGATTACATTTGACAAACATGATTCATGTGACAGATGACAGGTGACATTTGACAAGTATGATTCATGTGACAGATGACAGGTGAATTGTGACAAGCACGACCATGCAGTGCATGAACTTGCTGCATGCAAAATCACTATACTAGTGAAATGAAATAATAATTATTATTATTGATCAAAAGTTATTGTTACTCAATGTTCAATAAAATGATATTACAGAGTGCAGCATTTATGTCTTCCTGGAGGTATAACCAACATGATCAGCAATTATGTTGCAAAGAACAATGTAGAACTTCCACCACTGAAAGTACTTGCTCTTGGAGGTCAAATTGTCACCAGAGGGTTTAAAGAAAACTTGAAGAATGTTTTAAAAGGAATTCCTTTTGTGAGTATTTTACAATAATACGTAATAAACAACATTCCTGGTGGAATAATGTTACACAATCTATGTTACATACAGCTTAGCATGATAAATGTATTTAACTATTTATATATATATACATACGTAAGAAAAATGTCTGTTTGTCTATTTTCATTCTGTTTGTCTGTAATTCAAGTTGAATGGACGCTTAAAGTGCTATGCTGAGAGAAATACAAACTGCTGTAAAAACCTTCTATTAGACTAGTTTCATGTATGACGGGAGGGGGGGGGGGGAGGGAGGGGGCGGGGGCTTAAATTTGTTACTTGATCTCAAACTGAAAACATTTGATTTAATATTTTCTTTAATAATATAAATGGAGACGGATAAAAAGAAGTTACATTTCGCTAATTACTAGGAGTTGGAATGTCAATTAAGCAATTCCATGTTTGTTTATAATCCACATTATTTTTTCATAACATTGTTAATTGTCTTAGAAGTGACTGCAAACTTCCTTCACACTGTTTTCCTCCTGTGACATATTTCAAATTGAGCGGGGAGAGAGGAGGGGTGAGACGGAGAGGGTAGAGCGGGGCAGGGGTTGAACAGTCGGAAGTAGAACAAGATAGAGGGTGAGGAGTAGAGGGGATTGGGTGAAGGGTGTTGTGGGGGGGAGGGTGAGGGGTGAGAAGAGAATAGAGGGGCTCGGCATAATGATATTTGGGTATGAGGGGAAATACTGCTAAAGCTATATGTAGTTTACGATGTTATATATTGTGTACTGCGCTATACGTATGTAGTTCACTGAGTTATATATAATAATCTATGTTTTATATGGTTTATTACAATTTGATTTTGAAATAATAAAGTTTTATGTGTTGTTTTTGTCTAAAATAAAATGGTGTTCATATTTTATATCATATATGCTAATGAAAGAAGTCTGATTGTAGACCTTATATGGCATGTCAGAGGTTTATATGAATGCGTTTTGTACACTCGGTGGATCAGAAGATGATGAAGAAGCCAGAATGGAAACAAGACTTTATCCAAAACCTAACACAAAGGTATATACGTTTAAAAGTAATATATACACGCAACTCAAAACTCCACAATACTATATACTATACATACAGGATAAGTAATGTAGTATATTAAGTATAGCACCCAAAAGTGTATACTGTGAACTATACATTACTGTGTACACTGTAGAATATATATGGCAATGTAAATTGTGTAATGCTGTATATTATCAAAATATATATTGTACGCTATATATTACAGCTATGTATCACATGTTATATGTTACACTGAATAGGGTATACGACATATTACAGTGCATATTGTGATATTACAGCTACGTATAGTGGACAGTAATGGTGAACTAGTAGGCATAGGAAAAGATGGAGAAATACAAGTACAAACATACAGCAGACTAAAAGAATACAGAAAACAAGAACAACTAACTAAAGATCTCTTTACTGATGATGGATTCCTTAAAACTGGGTGAGCATTTGGCTGGTGTTGTGTTGTCCACTACTTAACCATTAAAAAGCTGTTGCTGGGCAAACCTCTTTTCTGCCAGGGCAAGAAACAAAGTCGGCGTCCACAGGCCTGACTACTAATAACTACCTCCCACCCCAGAGGTGATCCTGTACCAGTATCCAACACTAATGTGAAAAAACATCCCCAGCTTCACAACTATTGTCAACCCTAGGCTCTGATACAGTATATAACATCTACATTCCTATACATTAACCCAAGAACAAAATGGTAGAGTATAAAACCAATGCAAATGCACAGAATCAATGAAACGCTCAGCTTTTTACAGGCTGAGTTCCAGCCAGTGACAAGAAGTGACAGGAAGTACTTGGCCCAGTGAGCAAGCAATCCTCCAATCATAGATAATATAAGCATATATGAACAAATACGCAAAAATGTATAAAGTAGCTAAGTAAAGAGTTTGGTGGTCAAAAAAAGAGGACAGAGTGAAAGATCTCACAACCGGTGATACTGTTTTCAGGTGGCTCTTTTTCTTCTGTGATTTTTCTGGCTTTTGGTGGCCTTAGTTCTTTAAAATCCTGATCTCTAGAGATGGTGAGTGAGTTTAATCATGTACTGAACATTCCTAAGTTAAGTTTTAGCTCTCAGGCTATGGCAGCCATCTTGCTGCCAACCTGAGATGGCAAACTAAGGTTGATATACTATTGCATACCGTTGAGGTCTGGTGGTTAGTTGCTCCCTCCGGCAAGTTCTCATAATGTGTCCAACTTCTTCACAGCACCTTGGTTCAAGTATGGTCTTCAGGAGGGGTGTAGGAGTAGGTGTTCTGTTGCTCCTCATTGACTGGATCTCTTTGGTTGAGACCTTCTATGACTCCATCATTGGTGCAATTGAGTCTCTGGCCTTCTGTGATGGCATGCTATGAACAAGCGGCACCAGAGAGTTGGGGGACTTGGGTTACGTAGATTTTGAGTGACAATGCTTTCCCACTCCACTTCATTTCCGCTCTCAATATCTACTGCTCTCACATGAGGAGACTGTTCATTGTGGGTGATCTTTACCTGCAGCTACTAGTTGTCTACATGCACAGAGTTGGCCAGATCTGCTGGCTTCATGGCCAGGAAATGCTGCTGTTGGTAGACATGGCCTATTGACAAGCTGAACGTTTTCAGTATCATGCTTTGTCTGGGCCAGGCAGGGAGGTCACCATATGCAACGAGCACTCAAGATCGTTCATCTGTTCTTGCATGGAGGTTGTGTACTACCTGTGAAGTTTATCAAGCCTAAACATGATTTCCTTGGAGGTTAAAAAACTAAATATACTCCACGAGGGGACTTTCCACACTCTAGTGCATTACCGCGCAATGACTTTCTCAGGTGTGGTATAGCTATTTGTGAATGTCACCCATTGGTTTCAGCAACCTCAACAAAAATAATTTTAAGGTTTTCCATGTCGCCAGTTCCCACCAACTTTTGGGGCTTAAATAGCATGGGAATAGTGCAAGTGCCCGCATGACAGCTTGTAAAGTCTCAATCAAATAGTCCAAATGGTTCATCCAATTTTGGATTTACAGTAGAGGGCTCATTGAGCTGCCACTTTTTTGAGACTAGAAGAAACTGAAACTTTTTGGTCTACAAATAAGGTTGGTCAACTACATGCTGTGTCAGAATTAGGAGTACCAGCCACATGACAGTTTCAAGGATAGCGATTGCTGATTTAAAGTCAGTATACTGGGACATTGAATTCTGACATGGGGTCCTTACAAGAATGTACAGTGAGAGTATCAGTGTCCTCAGGGTCTCGTTAACAGTTAGGGCCGGTATCACTTTGTTGCAGGCCAGTTTTACAAACACGGATCAGATTTCGATTAAAATTTTGTGTATTTTGGCGGAGTCAGATTTTGGTTATTACTGAGTCTTGAAAAAGTTTAACAAGTCCATGTTTGTGTATATTCACAAGTCAAATTCTGTTAATTTGTTCCTTTCCTTGCCTAGTACAACTTTTCCCCTTTCGTACAAGTTACACCGACAGCTGAAGAATTACCAAAATTGTTCACAGTGTGTGCTGTTTTCATGTCTCTGTGTCTTAATTTTTTTATTTTTTCTACATGGCATGCGATGAAAACCTTTTGAGGAAAAAAGGTTTTGTTGCCAATGAAAAATAGTAAGAATATAATATATATATGTCAGCTTTCCAGTTCAACTGGCTCATAGCACTTTTTTTGCCACTTTCCACTTCTTCAATGGTAACGTGGAATTTTCAACAGACTGGAGATCCAGTTCGATAGTTGTTAGAGTGGTTGTAGCAGGTAGTTGCAGTCATGCAACTGTGTGGAGTCTCTCTGAGGTGCATTTACGCCAGCAGGGTAAAAAGATAAGCCTATATATAGAAGGTTACCACTATCTGCTACAAATGATCAAGTTTTGAGAGCTCCTAAGAAGCTTCAAACTAAGAACGTCCTTTTACTGCAAAAGGACCGAGCAACACCTGTTCAGGCTTGACCCAATCGAAGTCCATTAAGTATCATTTTTATCATGCCTCACATCTCCACCACAAATACTAGTTAACAATACATAATGTCACTGATTTGCTAACCTTACAGCTCGTGTTGTGTTGCAGAGATATTGGTGTCATGCACCCAGATGGAACATTTCTCATCAAAGGTAGAACTGCTGATGCAATGAGATTTAAAGTACTTGGAGATGTTATTTATCCAGCACCTATAGAAGAAGTCATGTCAAATTATCCCGGAATAGCTGATATATCGGTGAGGTCTCTTTCTGAAGAAGTTGTTATAGAAGAAAGCCAAACTTTCAACAAGGTAACACGATCGAGGTGTGCCGTATGTTTTAGGTAGTGTCTGGATGTCAATCAGATGTGTATGGTGATGAGGTGACTTACTGTATAAGGTAACTACTAGTTATAACTTACTCTATAAATGTAAGTACTACTACCATGTGATGAACAGAACAAATATATTATTGTATATTACAGATTATCTGATGATACAGTAAAGCCTACAGAAGCGCAACTGATTTCACATATGTTACACAATGGGGTTTGTATGCCATTGTGTTAGTTTAGCTATTCGCTAGTAGCAAATTCCTCACAGCGTATAAGAAACTATCACAATTTTGATGTTTTCTATTCTCTCTTAAACTCGTTCTGCAGAAAAAAGCCAAGTTTTGCTCAATTCTAAATCATCCATCTGCATCTTTTGTGTGTAATTGGTTATGTTTTTTTTATATTTATTTTTATTTGATATCAATCCTTAGTTTCATGCCTTTGCTTGTGAGTGTCTAGATCTATCAGCAGATCTCCAAAGAATCTTTAATATTTCATTCAAACTATACTTTGAGTTATTTAAACTGTTCGATGTTGCATCTTCAGGTTGATGAGAGTCACAAACCTTGTAGAATTATATTCATGGATAAGTTTCCAAACACTTCCAACCAGAGGAAAGTAAGTATTCACTTCGGTTTCTAGTTTTACTCATAATTTTCTTCGGAAAAAATTTGTTTAGCTATCGTAGATTTCAGTTTCATTAAACATTCACATACGTGTTTTATAGAACAAATCACAGTGAGAATAGCTTAATCATTCCTTCTTTAGCATACATGCAGTAAATAAAACGGTTATTAAAAAAGTTGAAAATAGTTTCGCTGTTTTCATGGAGCGTAGATGCCAAAAATTGTTTTTTAATGAAGTGCGATAATTTGTGCTATGAGCTACTGTTAGTTCTAAAATAAAACTCTTTAAATTAAAAATTTATGATTGTTTAAATAGTTTAAAAAATTTCAACCTGATGCCAAACTCAGCTCTTTAGAAGCTTTTAAATGAAGAAAAATTTTCACTTTTTGAACATAAGTATTCATCTTTTATTGATAATACTATTTTATTGGAATAAATTTCCCATAGAAGCCAAAATACAGAAAACCACTAATTAACCACAAATAACCACAAAATTAAACATAATCAAAAGTTAATATTAGACATTCAATTCGCAGGCCAATTTTTAGCATTATTGGTGTATGTAGCGACAGCCAATTGGATAATTTGTTTTATAGGTCAGCAAGGCACTACTGAGAGCTGAAGTACAGGAAATGATAGAGAAGGATGCAAAAGTAGGGCTATGTGGCTGGTATAACGAGTTCTTGTCAGAAATTTCTACCGATCAATGACTCTCATCACCATCTATCACTTGAGGTTTCGTCAGTGATTACTCATAGAAAACATTGTCCGTAGTCAACTATTTATAAGCCAAAAGGTACAAGAATTAAAAGAGAATAGATAGTGAAACGATGACAGCGTGAAGTGTAATAAGTCAAAGGCCTCAAGCCAACTAATGGTGTCTTTGATGCAAGTATACAAAGGCTTGCATACAACATATTACTGACAACCGACAAATTGAGCTGCACATGACCATATATAATATATAATTTTAGCAACATTCTACGCTGTAGAATATTGCATCAAATTATTTTTATTGACGAAATTTAGACTTACAAACTAATTTTACTGCAAAAATATTCATCTCATTCAATTAGCAGCTAATACTAGACTTCATTTCTGTGATGTGACCCAGCGTAGCGGAGGAATAATATAGATGCAGAAATCATACAAACTCAGACTACTGCAATTATATGTGTGAGTCTCTGGTTGTAATGATGTTTCACACAAGAAACGACAACGACACTACAGGGTCAGATACTAGTGCTAATGTAGAAAGGTCAAAGGTCAAAGTCTTGTCGTTAGCTCCTCTTTGAGTTGAAACTGCTCATTTTTCGCAAACACATTTCAACATCATTGGTTTGTATCATTGTCATCTTCTCGTTGCATGTTACACCTTCGACATGAACTACTTGCTCTTACTGAAAATTCCTCCTTATTAATGAATTTAAAATTTGTGGGAACATGAACACACACCTTGCCTAGCGATAAGACTTCATACCATTTTTTTGCAAAAATGTAGACTCCCAAGCCGATAATTTTTGTTCAGAATATTAAATTGGGTATTTAAATACAATAGTGTGATGTTGTGCAAAAGTATATTGCATCAGTCCTAAACAGGAGTAACCAGACTAGGCTAAGTAGGAGGGAACAAATCTAAAACATTGACTGACAGATTAGTGACTACCAGAGCTGTAGCTCAATACATTGAGTAGAACAGTTTATTACTACAACAAAATGTGACAGAACTGCGCATACAATACTACTTATAAACCAAGGTACTGAAATCTTGTAACTAGCTGAGGTATATTGGGTCCGTAAAAAGTCCACCGCTAATAAAATTGAAGCCAAAATTCTAACAATTGTCTCCTTGTGTACTATGGAATTGAGGTTTACAAGAAACATGTTTTCGACAACGAAGACGATAAAACCAACTAATGTAATTGCATCAATTTTTTTATTTCAAAATTTGATCTAGGTGTCATGTAGGTGCATGTTTTCATCAATAACTAAAAACAGAAACTTCTAACTCATCTTGTATTTGGCAGAGAAAATTTAGTAAAGATACCAGAATGTTCTATAATGCTGTAACATTGATAGCAAGCCTATAATTCTATTCCAAGACTGATAGGCCTCAGGTTACGCCACCAAGTAACAATGTAAATCGGTGTACATTTGCTCAACATTAATACCGAGAAGTTGTGTGCTCTATGATATCCCATAGACTAACTTACATAAAATTAGCCTATCCGATTATTGTTTGTGCGAATAGTAGCGGTTTCAATTGATTTCAGAGTTAGTATTTTTTACTAAGGCGTACTCTTTGTACCAAAAGGTACTGGGAATTAGAAACTAGGTAAGAAATATATGCTGCGTACGTGCATAATGTAGCTATTAAAGTAATGTAAGGTTAAGGGTAGATGGTATCTGGTAGATGATAGCTGGTATCTGGTAGCTGATAGCTGGTAGCCAGTACCTGGTAGCTGAAGATGATAAAAAGCCACACACATATTTTGAATTGTCCTTCCACGGAGGTGTCCATGATGTGCTGAAGCTTCTATTTATTCTTACCGAGTGTGTCCGGTGTAGTGTGTCCAGTGTAATAGCAAATCATGCGTAGTAGTTTTGCTGTAAATAAATAAACTATGCAACCCGTTTTCGTAATTTCATCACATTCAATGTTTTCAAAGCTAAGCACGCCTGCAATGATGGCATTTAAAACTACTTTTTATTCACACAAAACATGCTATTTTGTATTTTCAATAATTTTTGGCCACTTTTTATCATAGCTCATGAATTTTTTGCTTATTATTTGGTTGATGTTCAGAAATTTTAAAGAAAATTAAAGATACAATAAGGGAAAAAGCACAATCTGAGCAAAATTTATATTATTGGGGAAACCCTTAAAATAATGAATGCAGGCTTATATAAAACAATGGACAAAATCCGAAAATCCCCGTAATTAATTGGGTATTCCCCAATATTTGAAAACTTTCTCAGCTTGCGCGTTTTTACTTAATGTTTAGCATCGATAATACCATTTTTGACTAACGAATATTTAAGTTGGAACTGTTTAAATAAATATTGTTGAATAATAAATAATAAAATCTAACCGTAAATATACTCCGCCTATATAACTCCCAGCTGCTCCCATTACACCTGACCTACCTAGTGAGCGATCTAAAAATACAGAAACCATAAACTTTGTGTTAATTGACAAATGGTGCAGATAGTGATTGATTTTGTCATACAAAATAACCAAAACTATCGGACAGGTTTGGAAATTT
Source organism: Cryptosula pallasiana (assembly GCA_945261195.1). Classification (NCBI taxonomy): domain Eukaryota; kingdom Metazoa; phylum Bryozoa; class Gymnolaemata; order Cheilostomatida; family Cryptosulidae; genus Cryptosula; species Cryptosula pallasiana. The sequence continues at coordinate 38,257,077 of OX183136.1, forward strand.
TTACCAATCAGCAAAGCTCTGTAAATCATTTATCTATTTAATATAGTATAGATGTAGAACTTGTATTTTATGAGTTAGAAGCACTTTTAAGAGTTACAGTGCAGGAAATAACAGAAATAAATGCAGAAATGGTACTGTGTGCATGGTATAAGAAGTTGTTTCCTCATATTTCTACAAATAGAAAGGAACCACTGAATGATGTAAACTGATACAATGGGATTGACAAGTCTAAACGCCACCTTTTCAGATTATTAAAAATGCATTGGTTAGGATTTAAATGCTATGAAAAGCTCTTCTAACCTCCTATTATCACGCACCGCTGCACACAATTTGGTTGTGATGATGACCAATCCTTTAGCCAATTAAATAGAGGCTCAGTGCAAATTTAATCAGTCGTTTTGAAAAGCTTTTTGCAAAGACCAAAAGCATTTGTGTCAAGTCAAAACAGCTGCATAGAAGAGGGTGAAATTCCTAACTTTATCAGTTTTTCTGCACTCAAAGCATACATCTATCTGTGTTACCAGGTAATTTATTTTAATATATATAGCTTGTTCTTTAGTTTCATAAGAATGATACTATAATTTTAAAAACTGTGCCACTACTATTTTATACACCATCTCAGGGGATCTCAACTCTTTAGCTTTTTGCTTAAAAGGTAAGCTGGCAGCAAATCAGTTAAAAACTGAAAGACAAGTCTGAACTTCTGTTGTTTGTTCATTGGAAACATTTACCGTGCATGCCGTATGAGATGTTTAGTCAATGAACTGCAGTTATAAGGTATAGTAATTTCAATTCATTATATTCATTCCTTGGTGCCATTACCAACCTGTGTAATGTGTATTTGTCTGTCCAGACTCCACAGCAGTCAGTAATGACTGCTGACCACAAATACTTGTTTGTGTCTTTTGCTTAAGCAATCGTCACAAATTCAACATCTAAAGTTATAATGGATATCAGAAAACAAATAGCTAACAGGTTTTCTGCTACTTGCGGCAGTACAGAACTTCAAATATTCTTGCTTTGATTATTGAGCTGATTATGTTGATATTTTAAGCTAAACAAAGATGGCTGCCACTGCCCTCACCAAAAGCTACGTAGACGCACAAGATCCACAACATCCTGTACAAGAAGACCTGGTGATGTATGATCACTTTGAGAAAGCCAGAAGTGATGGAATGGTGGGAGAGTTTGTAAGTCTGGAAGAAAATAGAAGAGCTACAACAACTGAAATACTGGAGAAGGTTAGTTAAATATAAACCATTCAACCATGACAGACATGTAACCAAATGCATTTGCTGGTAGATTATTTTTTATGACAAAAAGAGACAAAGAGTGTTTTGATAATTTCTCTTAGATCATTTGTTCTTAATGACAAAAACGAAGGAGCTTTCAACAATTCATAAAACTGCTAACTTCTGGGAAAAAAACTAGTAATTGCAAAAGTCATAAGCATCCCTATAAATCAAATAGATAGCATTTGATGATGAAATTTCACTTTCTGATGTTAGCAAAGTATAAAGTTCATAGAGTTGGCCAAGTTGTCATTATGCAATACAAAGTACTTACAACTTCTAGTGACAATACTTGCTAACAATCACAATAAATTGATCACTTTGCTTGTAACTACTTGTGAAACGATTTACTATCTTCATACTGCACCTTTTGTAACCACTGCTGTTTGATGTTGTGGGTGATGGCAGAAGTCAGCAGTGTGACAGGAGCGGCAGCTTTTCCAAGACAACACTTGCTATTATAATCGGCCTGACAAGGAACTGACTGTGACTTGCCATACCCTAAAACTCATAACAAAATCCCATGTCAAAGACTGAATATAGATTACGTTTTTGGGAAAAGGCACGGCAATTTAAGTGATCAAACATTCAACATCAAGCAAACTGTTTAAATGGATTACCCAGTTTTAAATGAGCATAGACTATAAAAAAATTTGTCCGCTCTCACAAGAAACACAGCTAAATGAGCCTGAAAATAACAATCTATTATGATAGAAAGCGTCTACGAATACTTAGTACACCTGTAGAAGTCACTGTCCTCTGATTATGTCTAGCTCAGTGTCAAATCTTTGCTCGCTATTCTTTAAACACTTTCTCACAACTCGTCTGACCAATATCAGCCAATATCTTTGCCTCCAAGCATTTCTCATCTTCTCCTCCACCGGGCATGTATTCCTTCTGGGAGAGCTCTATGGACAAGCAGACAATCACAAAGTAACACACCACGAAGACAACAATCTCTTTTGTAAAAGAAAATATGCATTATATTCCCATGTTCAATGAGGGTTTACAATCGCATAATTCATCACAAACTCTAATGAACAATTGATCATGTAAGCATCCACTACAATAATATACAACAGAATATACAAATAAGGCAACTGAAATTAAACCAATGGCAAAATTTAGCAAGACAACAGCTACATTTTCCAGTAGGCCAGCTTTTTAGACCTTCCGCACAATTCTGCCAGCTTACAATTATTTCAAACAGCAAAATCTTTTTGGAAAATAGTAACTCGTTTCTTTTTATTCTATTCCTTATAGCGTAGTTTTAGCTTGCCAAAGAATTTGAAGTAACAATCACAGCCCAAAGTTGGTTGTTTATATTTATATTATATCTACCCTTGTACAGGCAGATGGATATGCAAAAGGTATGCTAGCTATTGGACTAGTACCAGGAGAAGACACCTTTGCTGTGATTGGATGTTCTTCATTGGATACAGCATCTGTGTTTGCTGCTTGTGCTGCCATTGGTATAGGCTTTGCTGTGAGTATAAAATATATTGATTTGGCACTCACTCTATCATGTTCTCTTTTAATGTAAACAATGATACTGTAGCATCATAAATAAAAGTGTACAATGTTGTTTTTCACAACTTTGTATTGTAGTACATAAACGTGTTATAAAAAGAAAATGCTTGCGACGCGCAAATACTGAAATGATAGCTCTGTTTTTAAATGATTTTTTTAGTATTTTTGTGCAGCAAAGGCAAGTACCTGGTTGATCTGTGAGCACTTCAACCACTGGACTACGCTGGCTCTGTTCCAAGTGTCAACACTTTGTTAATAATACAATTATATACTTTCAGCACCCCTACATCTATGTCCCAAAAGACGTATCATTGCCCATAATCCTGTCTTACATTGAACCCCGAGCTATTGTGATAGGGGAAGGAGTCGGAGGTTCTACCTGCTCTACCTTGCTAGAATTTTATGAAGAATTGTCTGACTGTACTTCCTGTGAAAAGTGAGTTGATGGTGTTTGACTTTTTGTCGCAGGTGGATAAGGTTGCTTTAATTTTTTTTTTAATTAAATGCAAAGATTTTGCTTTGCAATACAAGTTTTGGATGATTACAGGTTACCATTCGTCGAGCATATATTCTATGACAACTCATACAATGACAGATCACCTGCACACAAGTGTCTACAACCTTTAAGTCAGCTCATACAACTTGGAAGTGATGTCACAGATGAACAACTGAAGGAAGCTAAAACATCTGTCAAGCCTGAATATATATTACATAACTTCTTTTCCTCTGTAAGTTTAACTTGACTGCTTCTTAGGAAGGTACACAAATATCTGATTGCCGAATCATTAAAAGGCCTATTTAAATATTGAAATCCCATGAGAGGGCAACTCCTTAACTTAGTAACAAGCTTTTGAGCATTCTCACTGTGTTTCTAAGGTATCGTGAACACATTTTGCAAATCACTGTGTAGTTGCCTTTCCATTATTGCAGGGAAGTTCTGGACAACCAAAGTGTATAGCTCATACACACAGGGGATTGGCTAATGAGCTGTTACAGCTGAGAGTAGATAATGTAGAGGTGAGAAAACTCCAATTTCTAGTCAATGATTATGGAAGAAAGTATAAAGTATAATTTTATAGCACCGAGTATACAAAGATCGACATTTAAATTTTTTTGATAAAATTTTAAACTTTATCTCAAAAAAATGTTTAGTTATTTTATTACAGCCAGTGATGGTGATCAACCAATGCCTGGATGACTTTCTTGCATATGCCTGTATAGCTTGGACTCTCGCTGGAAAAATTTCTAAACTTGTGATTCAACCAGAATTTGTCAGCAGATTCAGTGGAAAGGAGGCAGCAAGGATTTTTACTCAGGCCATCATTGATGAAGGGTACGTCTTGTCTATATTTATCAATTTTTTTCAAAAGTATTTGACATGTAACAGCAATGCCTAATCTTTACTTCTAAGCCCGCAAACCTCAAACATTTGCTCAACATTTTTAATGCTTGTAAACTCCTTTCATTTGATGGAAAGTATAAAAATCATTAAGCTTGAGTTTTAATGAGATTATGACAACGTTATAAAAATTACTGCAAATAAAATCATTTACAAAAGAAGCTGCCACAAGCTATTTTACATATTCTTACCTATTAAACTATTGAGAATGAAATTTTCATATGTTTTACTTTGTCTTCCACTTCAACAAGCATATGTTATCATTGGGATTGGAACGGACGTAGACAAGAATGAATGCAGACAGGAATGAATGCAGGCAGGAATGAATGCACATAGGAATGAATGCAGACAGGAATGAATGCAGACAGGAATGAATGCAGAAAAACTTTGAATGTTCATTTTCAGAATTGTCGAAATTTGTTTCTGGCGATATTGTGTACAATATCACTTCAACATCCCTTCTAGGAGTTGTCTACTCTGATAAAATCAAGAAAATTTCATATTCCTGGAACTGACATTAAAATGGTACTTCACGTGTCACCAGGAATGGATGTCGACACTTCTGGGAATGAACGCCAAAATTTTTATTCTCTACAGGACAGTTGACATTTATTTCAGACCAGTCGTCGCTCATATCAGGAGTTGTCTATGCTCATTCCTGTCTACTTTTATTCCAATATTCGTTTTCATCAATAAAACCTTAGTTATAGTTTTTATCTAAATTGGGCAGTCAAGCATTTTAAACTTACAACTTTTATTTCCATTACTCACATTTTTCTTAAATATCCTCCCCAAAACACTTCTAAATTACTCAATTGTGAACCTTTGTCACTAAACCTGCTAAGAAAACCAAAGATTTATTTTTACATTATCGTTTCAAACTAGCTAAAGAACGGTGGCCACATGCATTCTCACTTTTTGCAGAGTGAAATCTGACAAGCATGATGATACATATGACATGTGACATGTGACATGTGGCAGGTGACATGTGACATGTGACAGGCATGATGCATGTGACGGATAATCAGTGACACTTGACAAGCATAATGTATGAGACTTTCAGCAGGTTACATGTGACAAAGATGATTCATATGACAGACGAAAGACAAAGCGTGACATGACAAATGATATATGACCATGCAGCGCATTAGCCGTTTACTTGCAATGTGAATTGAAACAACTGAAATATAATAATAATTATAATTAAGGTCGACACTTGTTTTTATTCAGTTTTTATTGGAACGATATTACAGGGTACAGTATTTATGTATTCCTGGGGGTATAACCAACATGATCAGCGATTATGTTGTAAAAAACAATGTGAAACTTCCACCACTGAAAGCCTTTCTAATAGGAGGTCAAATTGTCACCAGAGGGTTTAAGGAAAACTTGAAGAACGTTTTAAAAGGAATTCCTTGTGTGAGTATTTTACACTAGTATGTAATACACAATATCCCTGGTAGCATAATGTTCCAATATTATGTAATACACAAAAGCCCTGGTTGTATAAGTATCATACCTTCTGCTATATGCAGTTTGGTATGTTAGAAATAAGACATGAAGCAAACTATCTCAAAGAGTGAGGTTTTCATATTATACAAAAGTTTTGCTAACTAAAGAAGTTCTGCTGTAGACATTATATGGCATGTCAGAGGTTTACGTTATGGCATTTTGTCCCCTCGGTGGATCAGAAGATGATGAAGAAGCCAGAATGGAATCAAGACTTCATCTCAAACCTAATACAAAGGTTAATGATTTTAGTACATTAAACAAAAATATGCACCCAAAACTCCAGAATATTTTTTTAATACTGTATATCATATATATATACAGTGACCAGTATTGCATATTGGATACAGCATACAACAGTGTATATTGTGCACTATATATTACGTATGATGCTTTATTCTATATATTGTGATAGATATGTATGCATATACTGGGTAAAAACCAGAATCCACTATGTTAAAGCTAAAACGGTACTGTAATGAATTCCGGTCGGCTTTCCACGAAATTCTGCTAATCTCAAATATTATGCCTCTCTCCATAAGGGACACTGTGCCGGTATGACAGTGACAACTAGTGATCTTTTACTGCTGGATCAGTAGGCAAACTCAGAGCCCAAGGCTCATAAAAACTACACCGCGTGTTAGCTTGAATAGTGGCTTTATTCATAGATACAAATTCCTAGAGTGGCAATCCTCTAGGGCGATTGGCAGCACATGATTAAATGCACTGAGTATTGTAGTGGATTTTGGGGGGCCTGCGAAAATACCACCAACAAAACCTCACTTCTCCAGAGGTTATCTCTCAATCTACTTCAACGAAGAAGTATCCCAACTCCACAACCGTAACAGACCCACAACTCGGTGTTTCAGAGTATCAGTCATCATATATTATTCCACAACAATCCAGTGTAGTATAATAGTGGCAAAGTATCTGGCTTCTTGGTTTAACCACAAACAGAAAGCTCGGCCTTTTATAGGCAGAGGTACAGGAAATAGATGACCTAGTATGGGTATGGCAAATCATAAGCACCAGGAAGTAATTACACGAATAAGTGAACAAGATATAAATAGTAAAAAATTAGATTGGATAAGATATGGTTAAATGCACAAGACTCCCAGAAGTGGAGGGTGGAGCTTCAAGAGTAATTATGCTGACTCACAGCCCAAGAAGTGATGGTGCAATATAGTTCGGGTTACTGACTGTTACAGCTTGTGGTCCATGTCTCTTGATGATCTGGCGGTGATTAGGCTGCAAACTTGGGCTCCTGCATCTCTTGGTACTAGTTTGGTTCCTCAGGCTATAGCCATTCTTTCCTCCCCGACCCGATATAGGGCCGGTAGTGATAGCTGCAGGGCCGGTAGTGATTGCTGCAGGGCCGGTAGTGATAGCTGCAGGGCCGGTAGTGATTGCTGCAGGGCCGGTAGTGATTGCTGCAGGGCCGGTAGTGATTGCTGCAGGGCCCGGTAGTGATTGCTGCAGGGCCGGTAGTGATTGCTGCAGGGTCGGTAGTGATTCTGCAGGGCCGGTAGTGATTGCTGCAGGGCCGGTAGTGATTCTGCAGGGCCGGTAGTGATTCTGCAGGGCCGGTAGTGATTCTGCAGGGCCGGTAGTGACTCTGCAGGGCCGGTAGTGATTCTGCAGGGCTGGTAGTGTCGGTATTCTTCCTTTCTACAAGGTTTTAAGCAGTGTAAAGGTTTTACTTGCACTTGTTTGCACACGACCTTCACCGGACCACTGTCTACTCAAGCTAAATAATCTAATGCAGGCTTTGGTAAATGGTAGCGTACCGGTAGCCTCAGGCACTAACAAACTTCGTGTTGCGGCGTCTACTAAACGTAGTATAACTCTGCCGGCAACCGGCACTTAAACAATTAATTAGTCGATCCCTCACAATACGGGATAATCACACTAATGTCACGGGGATCTGTTACACGATATAATGAGATCCCTTCTCTAATCACAGCACGTATATAACTTCAGCAATTAATTATCTGATCTTGGTTAATCTTCTTCGGCAATCGACTTAAGCAGGCTTGAACAATATCTAAGCATTCAGTTACTATCATGGATATTGCGAGCACAAGTTACTACTGCTTCACAAGTTGTACAGCAAAAGAGAGTTACAGCTGATAATAATAATTATGTTCTCGAGCAAGAGACAAAACTTACAATAGTGGACGTTAGACAAACGACTTACAATGAACTCCAGTAAATGATTGCGAGGAACACAACGTTACACCACGTTACACAGTTCAACTCTTACACGACTACTCCAGAGCTCTGAAGGCTTTGGGCGATTTGCCCCAGTATTTACAGAAATATAATACAAATGAGTGCAGTTGAAATAAAGAGATACAGTTGGTTAAAACATTAGCATATGATTGGTTTATTCAAACGCAATAACTGTCATAAAAATAAGCCCACACAAGTAATTTACTACAGCATTGGTTCATAGACATACACAATACAAGCGATCCCTTTACAGTAACTCACATCGATACTAATTACTAAATAAATATGTCAACTCCTAGATGAGGTCCTACATCACTTGCCTGGGTCGGCTCTTACATCGGTGGTTCTGCAGGCTACATCTAGTTGCTAGGCAGCGGGTACATCTCATCTGCTGGTAAGGTAGGATAACTCCTGGTACATCTGGTCGCTCGCACTTCCTCACTAAATTCTATTACACAGGCTCAATTAAGGTATGCCTGACACTCTACAGTTGTCAGGGGGACCTTGCGCACTCTAAGTGGTCATGAAAATCCACTACAGTATGAGCAAAATCAGCCTTTATATAGGCAGGCTTACAGGAAGTAATTAGCATAATACTGTTACGGTTTTCCTCGTTATGAGGAGGAAGAACGGTTACTGGTATTGCAAGAGTGCTTTGTTCACTGGCTTTACTCTGTATTTCGTGGTAGCGATGGCTACAGAGTGTCAAGGCAGTATGGTCTCTCTGATGCGGAGAGTACTGAATGCCGCTAACTAGCAGACACGACTAAGTTTGGCAACCGGCCAAACGGATTCCACAAGTTTAACAGGGTAGTAGTACTTTATTTCTACTTGCTACTGAACCAAAACGCACAGAACTGAACACTAAGTACAAGTGTAAAATGAACGATAAGTCTCTAAATACATATTGAGTAATAGTCCAATGTATCTGGCAGTATAGTCATCTTGGCTGGCCGTTGCTAAGCGGAATCCTAAGCGTCTTTTCCTAAGCGCCTTCCAAGGTATTCCTCCTGGTAGTTCCAAATGATTCCTCAGCTTCTGGGACTGGTGCTGGCTAGCATTGAACGCTAGCTAAGACACACTAACAGTAACTAGACAATACTAGTTCGAGACACTAACTCTAGCTAACTGTATCTAGCTGTATCGAGCTGCTGGGCTGCATGCATGCAGCTCTATATAAAGGTGGTACAAAACCATGTAGGCATGAAAATATATGATTGGCTAATACAGATTGAGCAATCAAAACAAGCTAGCATGTGACAAGTGTCAAAGCTAATAATAGAACTTAGAGGCGGAAATTCCTTCCTGCACTGGGCTTTAGTGAAGCGGTAGCTCTACTGTACTCTTGAGCATTCAGGCATAACCTCTAGTAGTATAGGCTGTAGGGTAGTCTTGGATATGTATATGGGTGATTAGTATAAGTTATTAGCACCGGCTGAGATGATTGCAGCCCTGCGCAATTCCATTACAATACATATAGACATATATTCACAGGAAGTAAATAGACCAATGACAAACCAGATATGCATAGTTGACAAATCATGCATATTAATATAGTTAAATGGGGTCCCGGCAGATTTTTCTGCGGAGCTATTATCAAAAGAACCGGAAGCATGCTTTCCATCGATAGCACTGTTAAAACGAAAGTCGCTTCATTTTATCCGATACTGAAGGACTTTTTTTTCGATTCACGGCAGCTGATGGGTTTGGAGGTGTATAGAACTGACGATGCGCCGCTAACATAAGTCATCTTATAATTTATTATTATTATAAAATAATAATAATTTATTATTATAAAATAAAAATAATTTATTATTATAAAATAAAAATAATAGATAAAATAATAAGATATATCAATAATATTAATTAATTAAATAACAACAACCGCAACAGTTGAAATTAAAAGATAATAAAATTATAACTATATGCCATTAATTATTATTATTGTTGTTATTATAATAATTATTATTATAATTGTTGTTCGTAGTTCGTTGTTCCAACCGTTATTATTGCTATACTAATAATAATTATAACCTGTCAATCAGCTCCTTCTTGCGTTCAGTTGTCCGTACATTTTTGTTTTTTTTTAGCAATTCCTTCAAACAAGATAGGGTGAGGCTTTCATAATCACACTTGATGATGATTCCAACTGATGCAATGGCGGCCAATGATTTGAAATTAAGACAGTCCTATAGCAAGTGAACACGGCCACGGAATGTTTTTGGCCCGTGCTCGACAGATCACCAAAATATTCTGCCAGGACCTGGCTCATAACAAGGGCGTTAATTTATGTTGGCAAGCTCAATGAGCCGCGAAATACAAAGCTATAGCTCTACACACGAGCATAACATTTAATTAATTTTTAAAAAGTGAATGAAACGAAATATTAAAAAAAAAAATAATTCAAAGGCTATATTGATTCCTTGAGTTTCCTAAACTGCATAAATTTTGTTATATCAATGGCTTAAACTGTCTAAAATCTAAATAATAGTCGAGCAAGTCGTGATTTCTAATGATAAGTTATACGATCGACCATGCTATTTCCGGTTGCATCGCTAAAGCGAAACTACTCTGCCGGGACCCCATTGAAATGGTGCCAAGTGGCTAAAGCACTGAGTCATGTCCCACAGTCCAATCAAGACTCTCAAGGGTTCTGAGCCTGTACTTAGCCTTTCGTGGGTAATTTTGGTAATCAAAGGAAAGCTACTTTCGGCTCCAGGGTTAGTGTAAGATCTTAGGTGGTTTTGAAGATCCTTCGTTAAGGCGGCCATTTTGTGCCGGTCCGCTATCAGCATGCTGCGTGAGCCAGGGGTCAAGACCTGCCCTGCAGGTTGTGCCGGGGTACGGACCATTCGAAACTGACGTTTCGAAAATGGACACTTCGAAACTCTTTGGGGATGGGGGTTTGGGATTTGGGGTTGGGGGGTGCAGGTTTAAGAGTTTCGAACAGTTCATTTTCGAAACGTCAGTTTCGAATCATGGCGGAATCAGGTTGTGCCACAGGCACAGCAAGTTATCCTACTGGCACAGCACCTTGCATAGGGTTGGGGGGTAGAATTCTAGCACATCTCTGATCGGAGTTTTAGTAGCAAACGAGCTGTTTACTAGTGGCATTCACTAAAATCTACCACAGTACCTCTGGACTACCTCGACAAACCTTCAGTGCTGCTATTACAAATATTAAAGTGACTGTCACCAGTTGATTAGTAGTAAACTACTATTGCCATCTTGGTACTGGGTACCATAACAATGCCAGCACTAACTGCTGCAGGGTGGATATTAGTTTCTACGGGCCAATACTTTGAACACAGGGCTTGCACAAGATGGCCATCATGACTGATGACTGCAAGACTAGCCTGAGACTAGCAGAGGACTGTATCCCGAGCAATAGCATTTCAAGATGACGATATTGGTTGCACAGCTATATATACTCTCTAACCCATAGAGAGATTGAAGATGCAGGACATGACATTCAGCATATTGACTCCGCCCCCTTTTGCCACTTGGCTCTGTATCACTTTAATTGTGGCAGGGTTTGTCACTTTTTTATCCTTATGTTACCATTTGTTGCAATCATTTTCTATACATACTATTGGTTATAGTGCTATTTCTTGTGCGTATTATTGGTTGTGCTATTAATTAGGTTATGTTTACTGTGGTCCAGCCAATATAAGGCTGGACGCTTACCTAGTTCTTGCCAGTATTCCATACTCTAGCGGACACCCTCCCTAAAACTGCGGAGAATATAAATACATTTTGTGTGCACCACACCACTGGGACTAGTATGTCTGAACCAAGAGCCTTGTTGTAGTTTCTAAGATAATGTGCAAGTGGCACTGTCCATACCAGCAGTGTCCCATCTGGAGAGGTAGAGTATTTGAGACTAGTAGTATTTTGTGGCTAATGATACCAAAATCTCCTGCAATATTACAATGTATGTTGTATGCAAGGTATTACAATGTATATTTATACTATATATATTGGATGTTACAGCTACGTATAGTGGATGGTAGCAATGAAACTGTAGACATAGGAAAAGATGGAGAAATACAAGTACAAACATACAGCAGGCTAAAGGAGTACAGAAAACAAGAACAACTAACTAAAGATCTTTTCACTGACGATGGATTCCTTAAGACCGGGTATGTAACTAGCGAATATTTTGGAATATATAGCTTAGCAGGGCATTATCTTCAACGCACTTCTTTTCCTTTATTTTGCTGTCTTTCATCTCCTAACAGAAAAGGAGGAGCTATAGGCAACTGGATTTGTCAAAATACAGAAGATTGAGTTTAGTTTCTGGAGCAGAAGTAACATGTAGTTGCAATAACGTGACTGGGTAGATTCTCTCTTATATACTATTGTGCTAACTGAGAGCATGGTTGAGTCCATGCATATGCACCACATAGTGAGCACCAAGGTCCCCTGACAACTGCAAAGTATCAGGCAAACCTTCGAAAAATCTGGCACTGCCAGAAACCAGCCTAGCCGGCAGATATTTACCCTGCTGGCCCTGCAGCCAACCCTGCCAGTCCTGCAGCAACCAATATCGGCCCAGCAGTCAATGTGACCGGCCCTAAAACCTCCTGACTGGCCCTGTAGCCTCTTGAATGGCCCCGCAGCCTCCTGCCCGGCCCTGCAGCCACCTGACTGGACCTGCAGCCTCCTGACTGGCCATGCAGCCACCTGACTGGCCCTGCAGTCACCTGACTGGCCCTGCAGCCTCCTGACTGGCCCTGCAGCTACCTGACTGGCCCTGCAGCCTCCTGACTGGCCCTGCAACTAAGCTTTACTGGGCCAGCAACAAAAGATCCAGAATAGCCTGAGAACCCAAAGTAGTCTCAGATTTTACAAAGCCTGGATCCACAGGATAATTACTCCTAGATACCCCAAAAGCTAGATCACAAGCTAGCCAAGCCCTAGGAACCCAGCGCGTGAAGCTGGGGGGGGGGGGTAAAGGAGACAATGACTAAGCAGTATTGCTCATAAACTCTGCTTTCTATCTCTGGGCCCCTTATTCCTTCAGCATTGTTTCTTGTATGCGATTGCTTGCTAGATTTACTCTCATTGTTCATTTATGCATATTTTTTCTACTCACGTGCTTTGGTTATGCATATAATCAGGACGATCAGTTCCTGTGCTCTGCCTACAAAATGGCAAAGCTTTTTTGTCTACACAACTTGTGCTCTATCAGGATTCTACATGAGCTTATGCCTTGTAGGCGAGATACTGTACAACTGTAATTCTGTACGAGTGTTACCAGATAATTAATGCAATATACTCTAAAGCACTGAGTATTGAGTCTGAGCTGTGGGCTTGTTACAGTTGTGAAGTTTGAGCGAGACTTCTTTGAGACTCCTCCATCTGGTTAAATAACTTCCGGAGAGAAAAAGGTTCTAGTTCATGGAGTTCGACGGGTTCCCTAAAATTCCACTACAATATTTGCTGCAAATGACCAAATTTTGATAACTAACAATTCTCAAGATGAAATTTTATTTTACTAAAGAACGATGACTACCAAAGCAACACCAGTTCAGGATTGATGTAATTGATATCCACCAAGCATGCTGTTCATTATCTTGTATTGCAGAGATATGGGTGTCATGTACCCAGATGGTACATTTTTCGTCAAAGGTAGAACTGCTGATGCAATGAGATTCAAAGTAGTTGGAGATGTAGTTTATCCAGCACCTATAGAAGAGGTTATGTCAAGATATCCTGGAATAGCTGATATATCGGTGAGTTCTCGTGTTGAATAAAAAGTGAGATCAAAGAGTGCACTTTTTAATAGTGTAACATTATTGAGGTGTGCCGGATGTTTTAGGTAGTGTCTGGGCATCAGTCAGATGTGTTTGGTGATGAGGTGACTTACTGTATAAGGTAACTACTAGTTATAACTTGCTATATAAATGTAAGTACTACTACCATGTGATGAACAGAACAAAAATATTATTGTATATTACAGATTATCTGATGATACAGTAAAGCCTACAGAAGCGCAACTGATTTCACATATGTTACACAATGGGGTTTGTATGCCATTGTGTTAGGTTGATTATTTACGTGTGAAAACTCCTTGGCGGCTCCTATGAAATGATCTCAACTTGAATGTTTCCCAATGACAATCAAATTGTTCTGCAGTGGAAAGTCAACTTTTGCTCAGTGTTTAACCACCAAACTGCGATATTTTTTTTGCGCAATTAGCTATGCTTTTTTTATCTATCTTTTACTATACATCAATCATTAGTTTCGGGCTTTGCCTTGCGACTGTCTCAATTTATTTGTAGATCATTAAAAAATCTTTAATATTTCATTGAAATTGTATTATTATTCAGAACTGTTTATCCATTATTTCTACAGCTTGATGAGAGTCACAAACCTTGCAGAATTATATTCATGGATAAGTTTCCAACAACTGCCAACCAGAGAAAAGTAAGTATACTGTTTTAGTTCCTTCATAAAAATCTGTTTTACTGTTTTACAGTTTCATTCAAATTGTAGCAAAGACTTTAATAGAAAAAATCAAAGTGGTAAAACAGTCAACAGTTACGTAACAGTTATGTAACACAAAGTTATCAAAACTTTTCAAGTTATTTTTATAAAGTATACTTTGTAAAAAATCTCATTTTAAAACAGAAAATACTGAAAAGAAGCGTCAGGCGTTAAGACTACAATTAGCCTCATCAGTTGAAGTAAAATTTATACAGTTTTTATCCACAATATAAATTTTGGAACAAAATCTATAGCTATTGGTGAAAACTGCTGGTTCTGCTTCAAGTTCTTTCATTTTTAAACATAAAGAAATGAAATTGTTTAGAATTTTTATCAACTCTCTCTAACGGCAGCTAATTATTTAGAAGCTGGTCTATGAGGAAATAAAAATGTTCGCTGTTTGAGTATAAACGTTTACTTTTTGTCGATAGCAGTATCATTTTGTTTATATTTTGTTTTAATAAGTGCCAAAAACAAAAATTAATAATATTCGATAGAAAATTAAAGTTAAAACTTGGTATTTGGCCTGCAAGCCAATTTTTAGCATTGTTCATGCATTTAATCACGATAAGTTAGGGAGCTGCACTTGTTTTATAGGTTAGCAAAGCACTACTGAGAGCTACTGTTCGGGAAATGATAGAGAAGGATGCAGAAGTAGGGTTATGTGATTGGTATGAAGAGCTCTTGTCCGAAATTTCTATCGACTAACAACTTTCTCATAGCAATCTATCATTTGAGGGTTGTTCAGTGACTACTTCAAAAAACATTCTTCAAGAAATGGAAGACGCAAGAAATGCAAAGTTAAACAACAAACATTAAACATAAATGAATATATGTATTATGAAATAAATGAGGACAGTTACATTCATTTATGTTTAATGGCTGTTGTAGTCCAACTTAGCCGGTCAAAAATATTCATGTCAAACCTACGCAAGTTTACTAAGGCTAACATACATTATAATACTGCCCATCACATCAATAAGTTGCATTCAAAAATATTTGTCACAGCCATTTTGTACCTAAACATGCTTCATTTTTGTTATGCGACCCAGCTTAGCACTGGAATAATAAAAAGACAAAAATAATACAAACTCAGACTATTGTGATTGTGAAGAGCCAACAGGTTTCCCTCTTCATACTTTTACTGCAATGAAGCTTCGCCACCCAACACAAGTAAAAATATTGACACTACAGGGTCAAATATTTTTGCTAAGATAAAATACCCAACCTGATCAAAGGCCGCTCTTTGTTCCACTTTAAGTTGAAACCGTTCATTTTTCACAAATCTTGAAACATCAAGGTGGTCAATTGTCACCTTCTGGCTACAGGTTTAAATTTTTGACATGAAATGCATGCTCTTACCGGAATTGCCTTCTCATTGTTGACTTTAATATTTCTGTGAACACAGACACATTGCTTAGCGATAGCAATTGATATAACTTTTTTTCAAAATAGAGACTCACGAACAATTTATTCCTTTAGAATGCATGATTTGTGTACTTGACTGATGAATTTGAGATGACTATAAATGTACAAACTAGGGCAAAGGTAAATAATAAGTGTAAAAACTAGGTCAAGGGTAAATAATAAACATATAAAATATGTTGTATTGTGATGGAATTGCGTGAGTAGGTGTGTGAGGACAGATGCGCCAGGAGTTGCCCTGCCTTACCTGATGAAGATGATGTATCTATCACTTAGCAACGGAGGACGGCCTGTGAGCCTACAGTGGATGAAGACGTACTAGCCAAGTCTAGGAGAAGACCGCAAGCTAAAAACTGTTCCGGTGAACTTGTGACCTAATTTAATTATAGTTGTTAATGCGATCGGTTATTCTAACTGCATGATTGTTTAGGCAATCGCATTGGATCCATTGTATGCATTTGTGTTATCTGTGTTGAACTTGTTCTAGATAGCCAATCACATTTTATTATTATTATCCAATTATATGTTAGTATTTTCAACAGCATGTTTTTTATATAAATACTGGTGCAAATCGTCCAAGCCTTCAGAGCTCTGGAGTAGTTGTGTTTAGAGTAGAACTGTTGTCAACGTAGGGTAATGTTGTTGTTCCTCGCAATCAGTAGCTGGAAGTTTAAGTCGTTGTTCAACGTGCCAGGATTGTTATATACGCTTCGAAACATCTCTCACTATTGTAAGTTTTGTATCTTATCGAAGAATATATATTTATTATTGTCAACTGCAACTCTCCTTATGCTGAACACTTGCGAAGTAAAAAACACTTGTAAATAATTAATCCACTTAGAGAATAACAACACTCTTTGTGATTGTTACAAGTTCTGCACTATTCGCTTTAAAGGCAAAGTGCTGAAGTTAACGCTAGTGAAAGTCTATCAATTGTCAAAATTTGTACATGCTGACTTAGCGCCATTGGTAGTGAAACAGGATCTGATTATATGGTGTAACAGATGCCCGTATTGTTAGAGAAAGTCTCCAGTATTGAGACGTATCAAGTAAATAATTGGTCAAGTGCCTATTGTGAGCTGGGTTATACAACGGTTAGTAGAAGCCACAATACGGAGTTTAGTGCCTGAGGCTAGTCGGCTCGCTACCATTTGCCCTAGAACTCAATAGTATAGGAAGGCTCTAGTAGACAGTGGTCCGGTGAAGGTCATGAACAAATAAGCTCACACAAATCCTTTACAGTATCACTTTTAGGCAGGAATGATTAGACAGTCTGGGTGAAAGGCATTCAATAGTGAGTGTAATAAATGAATTGTTGCTAAAGCAGCGCAGTGGAAGTGATAATTTAAGCAGCTATATGAAAACAAATAACTTCAAACTTGCACAAAACGCTGCGGAACAATGTGATAGCATTGAAGTCAAGATTAATTCCTTGATGGCTTTTTTCCTGCATCATCTTGGCTTTTAATATCCACCAATGATGATGTATGTCAATTTACATAAAATTTTCTATCTATTAATTATTTTGTGTTAGCATTGTACAAATCAGTTTAACAGCAGCTAATAGTTTCAGATCCAATTTTTTACCACCCCAACAGTGCTGTCCATTTATGATATGCTGTTCTAGTTAAAATTTCATCATCAAATTAAAAACTAGGCTATATTGGCCTCAAGCTCTCCAAACAGTTTAAAACAGCTACATTGCCATATTTTATTAACCTTGGCAATAAAGCTTTACTTGTTACATTAAACAGTTGATTGGCGCTGTAGAGAGTTCCAGCATTTTCTAACCGTTTGTTACTGTATTAGAGCAGGTATTTGAAGTGCTGTACACTAGAGGGGGGAGGGGAGGGGGTAGTTATATTGTGGTAGATTTTGGTGGAAGTTCACAGTAAATAGGTCGTTTACTCTTTATCCTTTGCACACAATCCCCTAGAGTCCTACCTACAGCTTTCGGTAGACTGCTGATTAGGTGGGAAGCTGTACTGTGCCGGTGGCATAGTATGCAGGGCCGGTAGTGACCCCTGCAGGACCGGTATTGACCTCTTACCAACCCGGGATAGCTATACTGGGCCGGCACAAGATGGCTGCCATAGATGAGGAACCTTAAACTTATCTGGGAGCTTAGTCAAGGCCAAGAACCGGAAGTAACCTTCCTCGGATTATTAGACAAGTGGACCGTAAGCCAACTATAGCCTGGGAGCCCTGTAGGACATGTGATTGGACACTGGAGATAGGACTCCGCCCTCTAGCCACTTGGCGCTCTTTAGAGAAGTCTATGCAGAAATCTATGCAGAAAACTGGATTTCTTATGACAAAATCTAGTAAATGCATATCATTTGGACTATCAAGACTCGCTTCAACTAAATAATTCTAAGTTTTTATCTTCAGATTTTAGAAAGCCAAAAACGCATGTATACAATGACCAATCATCTTTAAGGTTTAAAATTTTATCCAATTGTCATCAAGTAACTCATTTTTAACTCCGCCCAGCAGCTGGGCCATCTAGCTGTGCTACCTGATAAAAACATGTACAAATGTGTTATTTCTGTGTGTTTGTTTAAAACGGATATAGAGAATCCATTAACTTAAACAAAAGTTTGTTTTTACTGTGTCACCATTACCTAAACTGAAGAGGGAAGTTGACAGCACTAGCGTTTACACATATAAAAATTCAACTTTTTGCATTACAAAACAGGGTCACGAACGTCCCATTTACTGTTTTTCACTGTTGATGTGTTATACAACATGTCTTCTTCATGTCCAGCCATTTTCGTAATTGTCATAAAAGTGTTCATCAAAAGCTACTAAATACTAGGTTTCATTGACCGTTATTTTATCTGATAGAACTAAAGGATGGATAGCAATCTGCAATGTATTTTATAGATATTAAAAGTTTGCAAAGTGTATGCATGTTCGAGCCAGATTGTTGTCCATTCACTTAGGTGCAGAAAAGGAGATTATTTGTGATAATATTGTTCGTTGATGTTTTAGGTAGATGATTTTTCATTAACCAAATAGAAATGTAGCACAATCTACATGCCAGAATCTCTGGTCTTATCATTACCTCCATTATTGGTTTCTTCCTATTTTTTATTCATCTTAAACTTAAAAACTGGTGAAAGATCACACCTAACTGCGGTGCATGTATTTTTTTTAGCAATCATTGGTAAAATCACGATGATAAATTAGTTGCCAGATTTTGTTACCAATAACTGTAGAAGCAAAAATTATCTTTTATTAATCTTGAAGATGAATCTCATGCAAATGTATTTTTTTAAGCTTTGAGGCTGCCACCGCACGAACCAAAAGCTACGTAGACGCACAAGATCCACAACATCCCATACAAGAAGACCTGGTGATGTATGATCACATTGAGAAAACCAGAAGTAATGGAGTGGTGGGAGAGTTTGTTAACCTGGAGACTAAAGAGAGAGTGACAACAACAGAAGTTATGGAGAAGGTAAATAATGAGTAATATCTACATGCCTAAAGCTTTATAAAATTCATATTACATGCAATAGCTTTTACTTACCTTCAGCACAAAAGATCTGGCTCTTTGTTGGCAGGTGTGGTACTTTGTTTACTACGATCATCAGATACAAATTTGGCCTGAGATAAAGTTTATTTGGTAAAGCTTCCTTTTTAGTTCCATGATGGGCAAAAATTAGAATGAGAATTTTCGACTCATAGATCGGTGCTGTAGTAGGGGGACGTGTTGTTTTATCTCAGAACAAACATTTGTCTATGATAATTCTTAATGCGTTTGAATAATTACCCTAGCCTAAGCTCATGACATATATATACAACAGTTATCAAGTTTGTAGCTAAATACTTAGCAAATTTATAGAAAGTTCATCATAACGGAATTGGGATAATTAGAGGATCATTTTTAAACATTCTACAAGAAGGTTTGATTTTATTCAAAACACACCACCATTGCATGACATTTCTTGATTTACTCTTGAAGGCAGAGCGAAGTAACTTTTCTCAAACAGCAGTTGACAGATGTGCACAATTGGAAATTGCTTGGCCCTTCAAAGTTTGGGAATTTCTTTCAAGATTGGAAACTTTCAGTGTCACTACTAAGAACTAATTTTAAACTTTTGTTGTAACAATTAGTGGTGGTAAAAGATTTTCTTCTGTCTAACGAAAATGATAATATTTGTCTTTGATTTGAGGTCGTTAAGCATAAGTGAATAGCTAGAAACCACTGCAGCGGCTACAAGAGATAACATTCAATCTATTCAAAGGAGTGATAGATAGATCATTTGATGTTTGTTGATTAAAAGGAGGCGTTGTGTTTACATACGATATCTTCGATGGACAAGTCTTTATCTAGTCTCATCTTTGTGCACTCTCCCTTCAAAGTCACCTTTAGGCTTACTTAAATGATAGGAAAGAGGGCTATATCCAGGAGCAAGAAATGTTTTGGTATAGTATGATGCTGTAAACAGCTAGTCTTCAGCTAAATAATCACAACAAAGATGGCTGCCACTGCACTAACCAAAAGCTACGTAGATGCACAAGATCCACAACATCCTGTACAAGAAGACCTGGTGATGTATGATCACTTTGAGAAAGCCAGAAGTAATGGAGTGGTGGGAGAGTTTGTTAGTTTGGAAAAAAATAGAAGAGCTACAACAACAGAAATACTAGAGAAGGTTTGTCCAAGTTCAGATACTAGAGGTTAAAACCAAAATAAGTTTTCAGGCCGCATGCTGTTCAATAACTTTTCCTAATAGGGATTATGAAACTTGACGGTGCTAAAAAACACATTTTCCGATATATTTGTTGGTAAAATGGAAATCCCAAAGGTGGCTTTTTAGACTACGATTTTTCTGTCTAAAAAAAATACATAGAGACATAGTAGAATGTACTGTTTCCACACTATTGCTGAGAATTTTCATATTTTGCGTATTTATGGAACTTCCGCTTGAAAAATTGTTTCATAGTTTCAAGTACTAGAGTTTGAGTGTCAGCGACAATCAATGAAGCAATAAGCTTTAAAGATTTCAACGGAGATGAATGATAGAAAAGTATGTAGGTCATGATTTAGTTTTATTTAGCTTACAATACGATCTAGGACTGTCACAATAGATAATATTGAATACACTTGATGCCTATTCTCATTTCTTGTAACAACTAGGAATGTAGCTCACATATTTATCTCATCTTTCAATTTGATAACTTTAGGTGTTTGAGGTAGGCAATCTACTAGCTGTCAGTCAGCAGTTAGGCTGCAATGGTAACCCAAAATGTGAATTTTCTTTCATAAAACCTTCATGTGTCATAGTTCCCTGCCAAAAGTTCATATGAAGTGCTGTATTTTAACGACGATGTCTGTATCAACCAGATGGTGGGTTCATGAAATGACTGCACCCACACACGCCAGAAAGGCTACATTGCTACACTGCAACACCGTTATACCCCGACTACTCTACTCCGTTGAAAACCAAAATCAGTGCTATTACTGACAACATTACTATTGTAGTGGACTTTGCCGATAGGGCTTCTACTACCATCAACTAACAAACAGCTGTCCACAGCACACAGCTTGTGGAACATTCAAACAACACCGCTCTACAAGAGGCAACACAGGGTCAGTCTGACCTGCAGGGTGTAAATGAGAAGTTGTTCACAACTTCACAACTAGTGACCCCTCAGTTCATACAAACTATACAGAGTTCAAGTATACAAGGCATTTGTTGTCCAAATCCATTCTCTAGGGAGGCAATCGTCTAGAGGTGCTTACAGCAGTAGCAGAAAAATGGTAAATGGCACTGATCATATAAAGAGCCAGCCTTTATGTAGGCTATCTTACAGGAAGCTGATTGCATCATTATAAAATAACTAATCAGGTTATATAGATAAAATAACACATACAACAATGCACAATATTAAATAGATATGGTGCCTAGTGGCAAAGGTACGAACCTATTTATATAGTTCTCAGTCTTTTATAACCGGGGGTTCATGATCGGTTGCGTCTGAAAGTACTAAGGTTGTGGATTTATTCTTCGGAAGCGAGTCAAGGTATTTTGGATTTTCCAGCCATGGCGGCCATCTTGTCCTCGACCCAGTAAGGTAAATAAAGGAAAGTTGCACGGTCTGTAGAGGTCTCTGCAGGGCCAGTAGAGGTCTCGGCAGAGCCGGTAAGGTGTCTGCATATTTTACAATGTGGTGACACTCTGTGTCAGCACTTTGGAAGGCATATCTGGCTGAAATCATCAGCCAGAGGCACCTCTCTAATAATAATAAGTATGCGCAGGGCACAAGTATCGCTAAAATCCATTCAGAAGCGCTGCTTTCAGTTGGGGAGTAAAAACCATTATTCATATAAAAATAAAACAAAAGTTACATTTTGTCAGTTTCATTTGTAGCAGGAAACCACTAAAGCACTGTTACCTAATCATTCAATATGACTGCAAGAATGGGCAGAGCTTTTATTTTACTAAATTTTTGAAAACTTTAAACTTTCTACTAATAATAAAACTTACATTTCAAAAACTTAAACAGTACAGGTGATAGAATCACTGTTCTTACCCTTAATTTTATATATATTAACCCAGCCATTTAATTGCACAGGCAGATGAATATGCTAAAGGTATGCTAGCTATTGGACTAACGCCAGGGGAAGATACTCTTGCTGTGATTGGATGTTCCACATTGGAGGCAACCAATCTGTATGTTGCATGTACTGCTATCAGTGTCGGCTACGCTGTGAGTATAAACATGTACAATACTTCATCTTTTTATCTGCATGCTAATGTTGTAGCATTATTTTAATAGCAACGAAAACGAAATAAAAAATGCAACAAAACATTAAAAAAAATTATAAAAGTTGAACATTTAACCTCAACTTTCATGTCTTCAATGCTTTTTGTGAAAAAAATATTAAATTAACTGCTCATACATTATATACATTTTGTTATATATTAACCTGCATCGTTTTCTCTCCAGCGGTGATTTTGAAAACTTTTGCTCATGAATTCTTTAACGTTTCCGGGCCATAATCAAATCGATCATAATTGAACAGTGTAATGCTAGATACTGCAGTGAACTTTGCCGGGAGAGCTCCCATTACCGTCCTCTTATGAACAGCTGTCCACATCAGGCAGCTGGTGGCACAGCCAAACAACACCTCTCTCCAAGAGGCAGCGCAGGGTCGGTCAGACCCTCAGGGTTGAATGGAGAAGTTGCTCAAAACTTCACAGCTAATGAGCCCATGGCTCAGACAAACTATACAGAGCTTATGCATAAAACACATTTGTTGTACACAAATCCATGCTCAAGGGAGCCAATTGCCTAGAGAAGTTAACAGCAATAGCAGTACTAGATTAGTGGCATTGATCATACAGAGAACGAGCCTTTTATAGGCTGGATGGCAGGAAGGAAATTGTATCATAACCAATAACAATGACAGGGAGTAATAAACCAATCAAAGCAATACAGCTGCATAAAAAAGCATCTAATAGTGCACAAGATTAAAGAGATATGGTGGCTGGTGGCAAGGATAAAAGACTACAGATATAGTTCTCAGTCTTTGGCAGCCTCAGGTCAATGATCGGTGATATGTAAAAGTAGTTAGGTGCTGGGTCTGTCCTCCTGAGGTGACTTAGGCTTTTTCGGTAACTCTAGCTACAGCGGCCATTTTGTTAACGGCATATATATACTTGTGGTGTATATCAACTATCCAAAAACATGAAGCAAAGTCAATGCAAAGCTTTCTATTTTAGAAAAACTTAAATTTTCATTAGTTTTTGACAATTAAAAAAATAAGAGCAAAAACACCCAATCGAAACTTTTTCTATCTTTCAAAAACTTCCAAGTTCCCAACTTTTATGACAAAAGGCTATTCTGCTTCTACAGGAGTATGTAGGCTATGCAACCAAAACTTATAAACAAAGCTGAGAAGTTATATACCTAGATTGTACTTTTTGTATTTTGTACAGCTAGGATTTCCGTGAAATAAAACATCAGAGAAACATGACCGAATCCTAGAATCTTAAAAAAAATAAATCACATTTACTTGTTTGAACATTTATACGGGTTTGTGTGGCCAATGCAATATGATAGCTATTTGATTTGTAGGGAGATTTAGCAGAATATACAAGTTGTAGTAGGCTAGGCTCCTTATATAGTACTTTAGTGCAAGCACTCGCCTGCTGAAGTCTTATTGAAGTTATGTACAATTGAGTACTAACAAGTTGCATGTCTATTATATGTAATGGACTCTGGCCTCATTTGTCACAGAATACTGCTAAGCCCAAATATTATACCTCTCCGGTGGGGACACTGTTGGTATGGCCAGTGCCACTTTCCCACCAATTTTTAGCACCTAGATTAGGGTTGCTGGCTGAGACACAACAGTCCAGTTGTTGTGGTACAATACATTATCTGCACTCTGTACACTCTAGGGTGGCTATCCTAGAGGGTATAATGGCAGAGAATGCAGGCAATACAAAAACAAGTGCAATGTATATAGCGAAAATCCAATCTTTCACACGCTGCAGGATAGGAAACATATGCCCTAGATAACAATATACCCATTAAGGCATACAGGAAGTGAACGTAACAAATAGGAATACAAGGTTAAAAATGGTGGCAAATAACATTGGGATGCAAGTGATTAAATAGAAGAAGCGCCTAGTGGTAATGGGCGGAGCTGAATGTTTATAGAATAAATGTCCCAATCCTGGTAAGTCCTGTACAAACCCATAGCCTAGAGTCCATGGTTCCTGCAGTTCAAATGTAGGTAAGCCCTGGATGTGACCTTCTGCAACACTGAGGTTAAGTTCTTGATCCGGGGTTAAGACAGCCATCTTGTGCCAGCCCTGTATAGATCACTACTGGCCCTGCAGGGGTCAATACCAGCTCTTCAGAGGTCAATACCGACCCTGTAATAACCCTGCATGCTCAGCTAGTTCCGGGATGACAATAACAAGCATAAACTAGTGACAATAGCGACAACCAGTTACCTGTTTGCAGGGATACTGGGCATAGAAAAGTGTCTCTGAGCCAAAGAGACAGTCCCTCCTCGAGTGTGAGCATGTAGGCATAGGTTTCTACATGCTTTTGTCTAATAACAGTTACCATAATACTATCTACTCTTATACTATGCCTGTACTATACTTGTTCGTTGAAAGTACACTATTTGTTTGTTGTTATTCTATAGCAAACTTTTATTCTTTCAGCATCCCTACATTTACTCGCCACAAAATATATCATTTCCCAAAATCCTGTTTTACATTGAACCGCGAGCTGTCGTGATAGGGGAAGGAGAAGGAGGTTCTACCTGCTCTACGTTTCTAGACTTTTATGAAGAATCGTCTGGCTGTACCTCCTGTGAAAAGTGAGTTGGCGGTCATCTAATTTTGGTCACTTATGTATTTTTCCATGAAGATATTTCAACTTTGCAATACAAGTTCTGGATGATTGCAGGTTACCATTCATAGAGCATATATTCTATGACAACTCATACAATGACAGATCACCTGCACACAAGTGTCTAAAACCTTTAAGTCAGCTCATACAACTTGGAAGTGATGTCACTGATGAACAACTGAAGGAAGCTAAAAGTTCTGTTAAGCCAGAATGCATATTGCATCATGTTTTTTCTTCTGTGAGTTTTTATTGTCTAATTGCTACTATCTATACTAGTTAAAACACATCAGTGTATCATAGCTGTGTGTGTAATTGTAGGGCTCCAGGGACCCTGAAATCTGCCGCATAGCAATGCTCAAATGATGAAGCAGTTTCAAAACGCAGCACTGTTTAAAGCACAGAAAAAAACCTGTTTAAATTATTCCTTTTACTGAATGCTGTCGAATATTGACAAACAATCCAATTCAAACAACAGAAAGAACACAACTCCTTGGATGTTTTTAACAGTTTTCTCATTAGAGCGCAAGCCCCAGTTTTTTCGCTGGTTGTGGCATATGGTGCGTGATGGTGCGTGAACACAACAATACCAGGTTCTTTCCTTATTCATTTGTATTATTGTTGTAGGGGAGTACAGGACAACCAAAGTGTATAGCTCATACACACAGGGGATTGGCTAATGAGCTGTTACAGCTGAGAGAAGACAACTTAGAGGTAAGACAACTCCATATTTTTGCCCCGATGAAAGTTATCCTCACTTCAGAATATCTGAATTAGACGTGCACCTTGAAAACATTGAGATACAAAATTTATTAATATTGATTACAAAATAGTAATTATGTAAAAGCCTTGCTATTAAAATTTTTACTTGCTTTTACCCCTGAAATCTAAGTGGAACTTCGAAAACCCTTGCTTAAAGCCATAAACAAATTAAAAGTACAAGTATAACTTTTTATTTTCACCATCTCTCTTCAATTTGCTTAGCTGCCGCTTTCATGAACCTTTGCATATTGCATTCTTTGCTCGCAATCATATTTTGTCCTTTCACATTTTATAAACCAAAGTTTGTAAGTACACATGCATGCCTTTCCTTTCTACAGCCGGTGATGGTTATCAACCCAAATACGGATGACGTCTTTTCATACTCATGCATCTCATGTGCTCTCGCTGGCAAAATCTCAAAACTTGTCATTCAACCAGAATTTGTCAGCAGATTCAGTGGAAATGAGGCAGCGAGGTTGTTTACCCAGGCCATCAGTGATGAAGGGTAGGTCTTGTTTGTTTTAATTCTTTGTTTGTATTGTATTTGTTACATAATAACAAGACATTATTGTTTCATTATCTAAGCATGCTCACACAAAACAGCTCTTTAACACTGGCTTGCTACCTTCTTTTATTTCATATTTAAAGAATAATTTACAGGTGAGTCAGCTTTCAGTCACCTCTTTAGAGGATGCTGGAACTTCAAGTCACGACGTTCAACATGTGAGTTGCTGAGAAATGCAACTCTTTTCTCAAAAAACTTTTGGTGATAGTAAAATCAACAATTTCATGAAAAACGAGTTTCACAAACTATAGAACCTTAAGCCGATTTTATCCTGAAAAATTGTCGTATCTTCTTTTATCTTCTTGATAAAATGCGAAATCAGAAATAAAAATACTTAAATCAATGTGGTAATAATAAAGTCTAAGATAAAAAATACAGATTTATATTTTTACCTCCCTGAAATCTCCTGGGGTTTTATTTTTTTTACAATGAAACACAATATAATATGTGTCAATACTCTGGTAATAATTTCATTTCTAATGAACAGCAATTTTATTAAAAAAAATTTAGTGCGTAATTTTGTTTCAACTATTTAATTCTGAAATACTTTATACTCCTGTGTATTTATTTTTATAAAGCAGACTCAATAGCATGTATGCGGTCAATCATAGCTTATATTGGTCATAAAGCTAGACAATCAGCTATGTCTGTTTTGTGTGGAATGTTATCACTTACTAGCACGGAAAACATAATGTGTTATGTTGATAACTGCTGTTGTTACATATATCCAAGTTTAACAAAATTCAGTTAGTCTCCGGTTTACAAAAAGAATTTGATCTCGACCTCCACCAACCTAGGAGCCAGAGGCAACAGGTTGTCCACCAGAAGCTGCTATTGTGACAGTACTGACAAAGGAGTCTATTGAAAATTTGTTGAGAGTAACAGATAGACGCTAGGCTGAACCTGGGTCAATGAATATAGCGAAAGAGTAGCCAAAATATTGTAATGGAAAAAGCAGTTGAGGAAGAGTTAAAGAAGGAATTTACAAATATTGTTGTTGAAACAGTTTGTTAAACTTCTACCGCGTTACTTGCGGAATCTTTCAGTAAAGCTTATCATAGCAGATCAAATAGTCTAAGTAGTTAATCGAAATTGAGTGCTCACTGGTCAAGCCTGGCATGTGACAGCTGGTATGTGACAGCTGCTATGTGACAGCTGGTATATGACAGCTGGTGTGTGACAGCTGGTCTGCAAAATACCCCTCTTCCAAAAATGCTCGCTAACTTTTACACTGCTTAAAGTTGACGTCATCTTCGGGAATTTACTTTTTCACGGCACAGTATTTATTTGACCAATCAGATGCCGCTATTTATTTTTATTATTATTTTATTTATTATTATTCTACCTACATACTACTGTCCATTATTGTATAAATAAATACCATTTATTGTTCCCTTACTCACCAAAAGAAGCACAATTTGTTTTTATCTTTTTTATGGAAGGAGGATAAGATGAGATGATCCTTTGTTTGTGATGGTGATCACATTGGACAACCTGACTAACCCCGCAATCGTCTATTGTTGCCAATTCACATACGAAAATTGCGTAATAATCAAGCGTTGGTCTTGTTTACTATGCGTGTGCACTAATGGCGTCCATATTGATAGAAACCACTAATTCCGATTTTATGCGTGCGGCGTGCAAATTGAAGCCAGGTGAAAAATGGCGCGTAACAGTAAACCTTAACATTAAATCTTAGAACCAGTTTTTGATGGGGTGTCTTCATAAGGACTGTTTATTCCTGTTGCAATGGCCTTCAGTAGACCTAAGACTAAATGAATTGCCCAATCAGATTTCATTTTAAACGCAAACGATGTAACTTCATTTATAAAACTTTGCCATTATTTATTATAATTGACCACACCCACATCCCCGAAGATGACGTACACCGCAATCAATGGAAGTTATAGTAAGGTAAATTTCAGCTGATGCGACGAGCATTTGAGGCCAATGGCTTTTTGGCAAGCTTGTAAATCATGACTGAGTAGGCCTAGAGGGTTATTTAATACATCAATCTGCTGCTAAAGACTTGAATATTCAGAAACTCAACCAAAAAGTGATAAGTGCTGGCATGCTTTAAATAACACTTGAAACGTGATAAACGTAACTTGACAGTTTGGATGTGACATGTGGCATGTGACAAGCCACAAGTGACATTTGAGATTTGACAAGCACGGTTTGACAAGTAACAGTTCATAACACTGCTAGTGGGCTGCATACTGTGTAGTTTGATATCATGCAGGTTCTCAAATGTAAATTATTCAATTAATTATTAAAATTAATTATTAAAACAATATTTCAGAGTGCAGTATCTATGTCTTCCTGCAAGCGTAACCAGCATGGTGAGCAACTATGTAGAACTAAACAACATAGATTTTCCTGCTCTGAAAATCCTTATGCTTGGAGGTCAGATTGTTACCAGAGGGTTTAAAGATAATTTGAAGCAAAATTTAAAAGGATCTCCTTTTGTAAGTACTTTACAATCATATGTATATCCTATAGCAGAGATTTTGGATATTTATACACGCAAATGCAAAAATGTTCATGTCTGTCCATCTGTCTGTCTGTCCGTCTGTCAGTATGTCCGTCTGTCTGGCTGACTGTTTGTCCACGCTTATATATAGCTATACCACTACACTGTGAGAGATGAAAGCTGCTGAACAAACAATTACTAGACTATTTACCTTTACTTAATTTTTTTCCAATGTCAGGAACATAAGTCACAAAAATCACATTTTGCTGGTAAAATATCGATGGAAAGTTGAATAAATAACTCCTAGAGGATTTTTTACTCCTTATTTCCTTCCCGTCAGTCTTTCATGGCTTCAATATTGAGCAATTTTTGTGTTTATCCATTAACTGCAGCGGCTTACTCAATGCTAAATTTTTACCTGCAGCTCAATGAAACATGTGGTATCACGCTGAGAGTATTTGCGACCTGTTCGTCAAACAAAGTGCAAAAAATAATAGGTGTCCATAATTCAATACAACGTAATGGAACGGAACATTAGTTTAGAGCAACATAATTATTCAATGTAATGTTATAGTTTACCGAACAAATCCTAAAGAAGATAACTCTCAATTTTCAAAATAATCACAAAAATAATAAATGTTGAATCGCTATAAACTGGAATAGTTTGTAAAGCTGCCTCTCTAATTTAGCAAATTTGGAACTATTGCAATGACTTTGAATCACTTTTAAAGGATATAAAGCCGGACTATGAAAATGAAGAATATAAGCTCACTAGTAATAAAATTTTTAGTGTTCAGTTTCATTCGTGAACTACAAACAAAATAAATAAATTATGGTTGATTAATTTTTTTATTCAGTTAGCTACTTTTTGTTAACCCAAACAAAATGAATATTTATTGATTAAATTTATTGCCAGTCTGATTACTTTTATGGCAATTTACTTGGCGAACAGAGGTCGCAAATCCTCTTGCCATCTCGCTGCACCTTTTAGAAAATTGAACTGGAGAGAGAGAGAAAGGGAGAGATGGAACAGTTGAACGTGGCAGCAGAAGAATTGGGCTAGGGTAGAGCAAGGTGAAGGGCGAGAAGAAGACTGAAAGAGAAAAAATTGGTGCTGGGGCAATGCAAAGTGGGGTAAAGTTGGGTGTGGTGAGGGAAAAGCAGGGATTGAGTGCGACGGGAGTAATATGGGGTGAGAAGTAGAGCTTAGCTGGGTGGAACAGAGTAGAAGCGAAGAGGGTGCGTGTATTTGAGTGCAAAGAGTGTTATTACTAGTAAGTACTGTGCAGTTTACTAGATAGTAAAACACTCTATTGTACATGTAGATCACTCTCAACTCTATTGTAGACATTATATGGCATGTCAGAGACTCATGTTATTGGGTTTTGTACACTTGGTGTGACGGAAGATGATGAAGAAGCCAGAATGGAATCAAGGCTTCATCCCAAACCTAATACAAAGGTAAAGAATCTTTGTACATTTATTTATTTAAGTATTATAAGTTTTTTTTCGATTCAAATAGCATATAACACATATGTTTTATGAATGCTAATGCATATTGCGTGCAACACTTGACAGTATACCTTGAATGAATACTGTATATTACTGCGTATAAGTAAGAATACTGTAATATCACAATGTACAACATTCTATATTATATATATTATGTAGCATATTGTATACTGCATGTTACAGTTGCGTATAGTGGACGGTAACAATGAAATATTAGACATAGGAAAAGATGGAGAAATACAAGTACAAACATACAGTAGACTAAAGGAATACAGAAAACAAGAACAACTAACTAAAGATCTCTTCACTGATGATGGTTTCCTCAAAATCGGGTAAGAGTTTACCTTGTATAATTTTTTATGAGCTTCATCAAGACGTACCTCAAGGAACTTCCACACTTTTGGCAATTCTTTTTCTACTTGAGAAGTCAACTTCTGTAAATGTAGAAGTTTATTTACCCAATAACAACACCACACTAGTATAAAAATAAGAAGCCAGAAAAAACAAGGTGCCGAGTGGATAAGAGGCGTAATTATAAGCTGGTGTCCGTTAGCTGGCTCCGATTAATTTTTCATGACCCCTAAAACTTCATTATCCTGTGGTCCACAACTTAGCGCATAGCTCCAGGTCAGTAACTCCTGAATGCAGATTGTTCGATGTTCTCATTGATATTCGGAGCCCTAGTCTAAGGTGGCCATCTTGTACCGGCCAATACCAGCCAAATAGGTGCATACCATGGATGAAATATACCAGGATTGCCAGCTGCGGCAACGGGGTGTAGCCAATTTTCGCCAATGGGAAGTCATCCATGGCGCCCGTATTAAATTGGTTGTTCGGAGCGGAAACATAAACTATGATAGTAGTTCGCAAAATATCGTAACTATCTATTGAGACAACATTTTGATTATTGCCACACGACAAGAGCTTTTTTAGCTTCGGAGTGGAAGCTGCGTAAAATCAATAAATTTTAAGACCGAGTTTGCCACATACCAAAGACTACATATATGTTATCGTTGGCATATTCAATTTTGTTCTCGGAGCGGATATGGTATCATAAGTAATAATACTTGAATCGTCAAAACTAACGAAGTATGCCCACGGTGTGAAATGAGCGTGTAAAAATCAATAAAAAAAACGATATTGATTACGGATCAAAGTGGTCTTGAAAATTTTGGAGCAGTATGGCCGCTCCAACAAACGGCTCTATTTGGCTCGTGACAAAAGTTATATTACGCAACCGCAGCTGGCAATCCTGGTATATTTCATCCATGGTGCATACCGAAACAGGAGGGGTCATTATCGGCCCTGAAGGGTTTATAACCCACCCTGTAGGCGTTTATGCCGGCCCTGCACTATGTTCTGTGCTGGGATAGCAGTGGTTAGCTTTATTGTCTACATGTATACTGGCACCTCTAAAGGTGAGTAATGAGATACTTGCTTTTTTATAAGTATCTTACGCCAAACCCAGCTCAATATGCACTGGTAACAAGAGGCCAAGTTTGCCAAAATGCACTACATTATTATGGCTAAGCACTTTTATTGTCGACAGGTCTGTCATTAAACACACACTCCCTTCCAGGTAACAGTATAGTGTGTCAACCATTTAAATGCCAAAGAAAAATTATTACAAAAAAGTTAGTAAAACATTTCCAATTGGCTGATTCTTAACGCTATTTGTAAAAAAAATGAAAACCTGTGGCGGAATTCATAATTGTTATATTGTAGTTGAAACGAAAAGTTACAAATGAAATGAAATAAAAATTGAGTGACCCTACCGGATGAAATTATTCACGGAAGTTAATTCTGCGAGTTGTCTTCTCTCTGACGATTTAACGGATATTATTTTTCGCAAATAGGGAAACCTCGCGGTAGGAGAAGACAACTTCACATATTTTT
This sequence comes from Cryptosula pallasiana, assembly GCA_945261195.1. Lineage (NCBI taxonomy): Eukaryota > Metazoa > Bryozoa > Gymnolaemata > Cheilostomatida > Cryptosulidae > Cryptosula > Cryptosula pallasiana. The sequence continues at coordinate 38,289,548 of OX183136.1, forward strand.
TATGAATCCGTCGAAAAATCGAGTAAAAATAAAAATTGCATTAGTTTTTAATGGAAATAATATTTTGCAAATTAAGAACTCGCGTAAACGCGAAATTAACTTCCAACGAATATTTTCATCCTGTAGGGTAATAAGTATTTAATTGAAAAACAGTCAACATTACGTAAAGTGGAAATATAAATTAGTTTCTATCTAAAAAAGAACGTAAGAACTAATTTTGAATTATTTAACTGTTTTAATCCGCGGTTTGGGTTCAATTATATCTTGCTCATCGATAATCTCAAGCATTCATATAAAAGCAGACTTCAAACCCAAGTTGTGCAATGATTCTGTGATATCACATGTTTATTTTCTTGTAACATACATTGCTTTAAGAATAGCCAATCTGACAGTTATCTTGTATCGAACTGTGATCTTACAGAGATATGGGTGTCATGCACCCAGATGGTACATTTGTCATCAAAGGTAGAATTGCTGACGCAATGAGATTCAAAGTACTTGAAGATGTAGTTTATCCAGCACCTATAGAAGAGGTCATGTCAAATTATCCCGGAATAGCTGATATATTGGTAGGTTTTTGTTCTAACCATAAAGTAAAACCAAATGGTGAAATTTCCAACAAAGAAAACGCAATATAAAAGTGGCATATGTTTTAGGTGGTGTCTGGATATCACTCAGATGTCTATGGTGATGAGGTAACTTACTGTATAAGGTAAGTAGTAGTTGTAACTTACTAGTTAAGTACAATTTCATGTAATCAATTAAACAAATAATGTTATATATTACAGATTGTCTGATGGTACAGTAAAACCTACAGAAGAACAGCTGATTTCTCATATCTTTCAAAATGGGGTTCGTCTGTAACTGCTTAGATTAATTACACGCAAGTGAAAACTGCCTAACGGCATTGATAAAGCTAGGGAGCACAACTGCAGTAATATGATAAATCATTTGATTGTTCTCAGCTATTTATTGTTCTACCGAAAGTATTGGCCATTAAATAGATGACAATATGTTAATTTATGAAATCTATGAAAGTGATTATGCATAGCAACAAATTTGAGGAAAAAGCATATTTTCAAAACTTCTAGTAACAGTCAGTAATGGCCAAAGAGGTTACATCAACAGAACTGAACTCATTTTTAATTTTTTCCGGTCGAAAATGTACTGTATATGTTTATGTATCTTTCTCATCATGATATTCCGGCAAAATTGATTGTTTTTCATAATATTTCACTTATTACTCATTTTAACCTTCTACAACTTTAACAAGTAAAGTTGCGGAAGTGGTAGGAACGTTTTTTGCAAAGTAAATACATGGGCTCTAACAGCAAAATATCAGAAAACTCAAGCTTTTAAGAATTTCCGAATCTCTACTATAAAATGTTGATTAGAGCTCCAAAATGATTTTAAAAATTAACCTTATGAAACTCCAACATTGACTACGCTGTCAAATAATAAAAATTGAAATTTTCAGAGTGCAATTGGTGTCTACTTTAAGTTTTCACAGTTATGCAACTTTGGCAAAAGTTATGTTTTATTTCAGAACTACTTTTGATGGCCTGATAAAAAATGAGACAAATGTCGTATTGTTATATATTGACGCATCAAATAATGCCATAACATATGAAAAAAACTTTTGTCACTTGCATTGGTGGTGTAAAAAACTCAATAGAAAAAACGGAGAGTCTCATTTTATTCTTAACTATTTTTATGGGGATAAAAAATGAGATACTTTTCAGTTTATATCTCTATATATGATCAAAACAATTATAAATTGGTTGCGAAATAATTGTTCTGCCACATTATCGTGTGAGTTGTATTATATATTTCTATGTCTCTGGAAAATATTTTAAATTGTTGACAAAGCAACTAGCCTATCGGCGCTAAACACCAAAATAAAAATTTGCTATCTCTTTGAAAACTGTAGCTCAAATTGGTATTTTCTCTTAGTGTTGAATCACCCATATTTTCCATGGAAATGGGTTTTAATTTATAGCACAACTTTTTTACATGCACCACAGTTTGGCAGCCACACAGTTGAATGTGAATCAAACTATTTTCTGTTTAACTACTAGCAACAAAACGAATCAAAGACTCAAACATTTCTCTGATTTTGAAAGCTTTCACTACTATTTGGCAAGCTTTTTACTATAAAAGCTTCCCCAACTCTAATTTTGGCTATTGTTGGTTTATCTCCAGGTGTTGTTTTTCCATCTGTATACAGGTATTGACAGATAAATCACTTATGGTTTGATATAAACTTAACTGAATTAGCTACATCCATTTAGTTATTATTTTTGCAGTGCGATGAGAGTCACAAACCTTGTAGAGTTATATACATAGATAAGTTTCCAACAACTGCTAACCAGAGGAAGGTGAATATATTTTTTTAAAATTTTAGTTCTGCTTTTACTTTTAATGCATCAGTTTTTTCCACAGTCTCTGAGTGAATCTTAGTATCATTCAAATTGTACTTGTTTGAATCAAAGGCTAACCTGAAAAATAAGCAGTGACCAATTGTATTCTTCTTCTATAAAAGGCACAAGCAAACACTGCGCAACTTAGAATAAATGAGAGAAAAAAATTAGTATTGGATAAAGTTAAGGAATATGAACTGGGCGACGCATACCTTAGGCGAAATTTGTATTCATAAACTCATCATACCTATCAAAGATATTTATTGGTAGATCTGCCTTGAATCAATTTGAGTTTTATTTGAGGTTTATATAAAGGTGAAACCTACATTCCTTCATGCAAACAATATTCAATCCAAGCTACTGTCAGTTTCTCAGTTTTGGGGTCACAAAAGGTTTTGCTTATTTGTTTTGTTTAGCTGCATAAAAAACTTTATTTAATTTTTGTAAATGGCGGAATTAAATATTTGGGACTTTCCAGTAAAAGATGCAATGCTGTCTGTTTCTTACGTTCAGCATACAATAAGTTGGAGTACTCACAACCTCCAGCAGGTTTGTACTAGTAAGCAATCAGTGCAGCCGTTTGTGTTTTATAGGTTAGTAAAGCACTGCTGCGAGCTGAAGTCAAGGAAATGATAGAGAAAGATGCCGAAGTAGGGCTATGTGATTGGTATAAACAGGTGCTGTCCCAAATTTCTACGAACCATCAATCTTCTGCTGAAAATCAGCCATCTCAGGGCTCACCCAGTATCTCTTTATAGAGAAATTCAAGCATTGAACAAAGACAGCAGAATATATACATACGCACAAATACTTACTTTTGTAACAAAAAAGGATGACTAAATTGCTACTGCAAGTTGTTGTCATTAAAAAAATTACCTATTATATTAATTCAAATTTGAGGCAAACATGTTATAACTATTACATAATTGGGTGAGAAGCTGTGCTTTAGAATATATTTTATCTGTATTGGGATTAACTACTCAATCAGACAAACAATTATAACTTTTAGAGACTTATACTAAAACTAAATAAAGTAGCTGGAACATAGACTTATTTCTGTGTAAGTTGAAAGTGTAAGACTCAAACAATATTCAAAATTTGTATAGCGAAGTGTCATGTGCGCACAAAAAGGTACCTCGCAGGTTCTCATGGTAACTGGTGCCAACTAACAGACACTTGGAACCAGGAGAACCTTCTCCTTAGACTCCAAGACAGAGATCTGCTCCTATATTACTACTGCTATATAAAGAGGGTGGATGCGAACTAGATAATGAAATAAAACAGATGCTGGCATTGAGCATAAACCAACAAATGACTTATATCACTTGCAGCTTTTTCACTCGAGAAACATTACGCGTTACATAATCGATTATATATGCCGTAAGTAGTAATATATGAGCAGATTATATATGCCGTATATGTTGCACCAACCCCAATGTAGTCATCTATTTCATAATATATCATACATTGTATCAGCCAACTGTGTAATGGGGTCCCGGCAGTCTTATAGGGGTCACCAGTAGTGAAGATACCGGAAAACGATGTTGCGACGCTAAAATACTATTAATATCAGTGAAAGTCTATCTTTTTTATTCAGGTTTATGAATCCTACGATCAACAATCCATAAGCGATAGGTAGGTATGGAGTGTATAATAATGACTATACACAGTACATATAAAGCGTCTCAGTACATCCCAACTGTGTAAGCAGGCTATGACAAGGGTGCACCTTCATTTATTCACATGGGCAAACCTAATAACGCTTAAAATAAAAAAACAACGACGCCACTACTATAAGCATAGAATTTGATTAATTTTTATTCAGTAAATAAATCAATAACCACTCAAGAAAAAAAATTTAAAGGATTTATTGATCTCTTGAGCTTTCTCAACAATATCATTTGTGTCATATCAACCGCTCAAATTAATCTCAAATCTGAATAATAGTTAAGCAAGTCATGATTTCTAGTGATAAGTTCAACAATCGACCAAGCTACTTTTGGTTGCATCGTTTAAGTGAAACTTCTCTGCCGGGACTCCCACTGTTTCTTGCTATACAGGAACTGAATATTAGTAAATAATGAGTTACTTAAACTTAGGTGACTTGTTTTATATAAACTTGTATTTAATAGCAAACTGTAGATGTCAGTAAAAAGCAAATGTCACATCTATAGATATAAGCATATGTCACATCTATATATATATAAGCATATGTCACATCTATATATATATAAGCATATGTCACATATATATATATAAGCATATGTCATATCTATATATGTATATACATATGTCACATCTATATATATGAGCATATGTCACATATATATATATAAGCATATGTCACATCTATATATATGAGCATATGTCACATATATATATATATGAGCATATGTCACATCTATATATATGAGCATATGTCACATCTATATATATAAGCAAATGTCACATCTATCTATATATAAGCATATGTCACATCTATATATATATAAGCATATGTCACATCTATATATATATAAGCATATGTCACATATATATATATAAGCATATGTCATATCTATATATGTATATACATATGTCACATCTATATATATGAGCATATGTCATATATATATATATAAGCATATGTCATATCTATATATGTATATACATATGTCACATCTATATATATGAGCATATGTCACATATATATATATAAGCATCTGTCACATCTATATATATGAGCATATGTCACATCTATATATATGAGCATATGTCACATCTATATATATGAGCATATGTCACATCTATATATATGAGCATATGTCACATCTATATATATGAGCATATGTCACATATATATATATATAAGCATATGTCACATCTATATATATGAGCATATGTCACATCTATATATATGAGCATATGTCACATCTATATATATATAAGCATATGTCACATCTATATATATATGAGCATATGTCACATCTATATATATGAGCATATGTCACATCTATATATATGAGCATATGTCACATCTATATATATATAAGCTTATGTCACATCTATATATATATGAGCATATGTCACATCTATATATATGAGCATATGTCACATCTATATATATATAAGTTCACATAGTCAACCGATCAACAAGCCAGCAGTGAATTTTGTTCTAACTAATTATGTACATCGGGTACTTAGGCTTACCTGTCTATTACTAGTCATTAAAAAGATGCTGACGTTTTATCATGTCATAGTTCGATAGAAACTTCTATTATTTTATGTAGTACCATGGAGCACAGTCTAGTTATGTGTCAACCAAAATTCATTCCTCATGAACCACATGACATATGACACATGACATATGACATATGACATTTTGCTTAACCTGCTTCTACTTGACGATGCTCTTGGTAAGGTTTTCTGATCAAGTTCATTTTAACATTCAGTTCTTAGATATGTTTTAGTTCAAAAGTTTTTATGCCGTTATTCTTCCCATTTAAGCAACATGTGTATATATCTTTTGAAACATTAACTCAAATGGGTTTCACCGTCATCGTATCAATAAATATTCAACAATTAAGAATTAATTATTTACCCATTATAATTTAGGTATGATCAATTTTATTGTGCATTAAACATAAAGATAATGTGGTCTTTTTGATAATCTTTGCCTTCTGATCTGCTAAAAAAAATTACTTCAAAATCTATGAACTGTTTTGAAAGGTCATAAATGATATCACTATTTGCAGTTTTCGGAGTCGCTAAAGTTATTTTCAAAATTAAACATGAAAAATGTTCCATTTAAGAAATGATATTAGCAAAACAAAAAGTCAGCATTATGAAATTTTTTGTTGAACAAATTTTTCTTCATCACTTTTTTAAATTTTCAATCGCGTCAATTATATCATAATAAAACCGGTTACGGTATAATGAGCATAATATTTAGTTAATTTTTCTCAAGTAAATAAACCAACATCTTTTCAAGAAAAAATTTGCAAAGGCTATATTGATCCCTTGACCTTTCTCAAGACATTGTTTTTTGTCATATCAGCTGCTTAAAATGCCTCAAATCAGGATAATAGTCAGGCAAGTCGTGATTTTTAATCATAAGCTGAATGATGTACCATGCTACTTCCTGTTACATCGCTAAAGAGAAACTACTCAGCCGGGACCCCATTACTATGGCATTTGACTTGTTTGGAACTCCAGCTTTGCTACATTCTTCTGTTCACCAGTGTGTGGTAAATAATTGTTCAAGTATCCAGAAAAAGTTGGTTGTCAGTTATTTAAAATTTTGTACTTTGATAAGTCTCTGATAACACTGTTTCTTCTGATGGAATGTTTCTCCTTCTTAGTCGACTTTCATAGCCACCGCTAGCCTTTCTTTTGATTCTAGCAGTTCAGTCCTCGCATTTTGGCTGTTATCTAAACCTACTTGCGATTGTTGTACTGAAATAAATGGATATAAGAGAGATGTATAAATGGATACAAGAGAGATGTATAAATGGATACAAGAGAGATGTATAAATGGATACAAGAGAGATGTATAAATGGATACAAGAGAGATGTATAAATGGATACAAGAGAGATGTATAAATGGATACAAGAGAGATGTATAAATGGATACAAGAGAGATGTATAAATGGATACAAGAGAGATGTATAAATGGATACAAGAGAGATATATAAATGGATACAAGAGAGATATATAAATGGTATTGGCAAGGTAGTAAAAGGAAGGAGTCTAACTGAAACGAGTTTTATGTAAAAGCTGACGACAGTTGTTATTTTGTTATCAAGTTAGTTTTTCTGTTTAATAGACCAAAAAACATGCTCTAAACCAATATTTTTCTTAAAAAAAATTGATACTTTCGATACGGCAAATATAAATCAGTAAAATAGCGATAAGGTCAATTATTAACAATTCTTGTATACTATCAAGGTCTACAGAAAGTCCTGAAATTGGTAAAAAGAGATGTAGTAAGTGCTAATGATAACAAGGAAACAAACAATTATCCCCTCTCCCCTTGCTACACCAAGTAGAATTAATTACTTACCAAATACAAGGCCAGCTGAACTCAAAATGCAATGAATAGTTTCGCCATCCTGAACTGTTTAAGTGAGATTATTTGTGTGTAAGGTATCAAATGGCTCACATTCAAAAGATCAAAACATTCCGATGAGTTGAAAATTATTGGCTTCCATTGATAAATGTGACACTTCCTGTTAGCTGACTACACCGATAAGTGATTACAACATTATGTATGCGACTTACGTAGTCTCTCTAGAAACTAAAGAAGAAAGAAAAAGTATAAACTTATGCAGAAATAGATAGTTTTGTAAGCAAAAATATCAAGAATGCTTCTGCAAAATATGCTTCATCTTCAAGTTCAACTTCTGTGCACACACACACATAATAGCTATGACTTTATTAGACCAGAGACTGTGTTTTAGGGTTATTTTACCTGAGTTGTTCATTCATTGCTGAAGGACTTCAGCAGACAAACAGTAATAACTTCTAAAAAGCAATACTAAAAAATGAAATAATTCAGCTAGAGAATATGACATCTTTCTATGCTACATAAAAATGAAAGAGTAAAAATCAAACAAGATTCAAAGCTTGGAAGAGAAGAGTGCCATACTTCGGAGAATTTGAATGGCTTCTTTAGCTATAACAACTTGTTAGTGAAGGAATGGGTACGCTTTACAGTGGAGGTTGATCTACTATTACAATTATTAGCAGAAACTTGCTTCTATCTGGCCTAGAAGGTTTTTAACTGACTCGACGTAGACTCAACCTGGCCTAACCTAGACTCGATCTCAACTCTACCAAGGCTTGACCTCAGTACAACACCAACCACTTCTATCAGCTAACCACCAAATGTAACCGAGATGATTGGCTAGAGGCATTAGTCAATGGTAAGACACACAAACGTTTAATATTTAAGTTGAAGATATAAAAAGTACAGCGTATGACATGTTTACAAGCACAGCTAACAACATGCTAACAACCTGCTAACAAAAAGTGTTGGGCTCCTATTTATAGAGCTCGGGTGAAGTTGAAAATAGTACCACCTGTTCAGCTCCAGATGGTGCTAATCTGGAGCACCGTGGTGTAGAATTAATGACAATTTCAACCACTGTTCAACTAGGAAAAGGGGAACTTCTAGCTGCTCTAAGGAATTGAAACTTAGAGATCATAAGGAAGTATGTGGAAGTTAATTTGTGTGGGTTTTTTTGCGGCTAGATTGAGAGAGGGGCTGTAGGAGGTGTAGAAGTAGAACACTATTTAGTTGAAGGCCTGCGAGGCTAGAGCAGTGGGAATAGGAGAGATCAAAGACCTGGGTGGGGTCACTCTTGAAGGCCAAGGCTATTGGGAAAAGGGGGTAGGGGGTGGGGTGGGGTGTAACAGAGTCACAGAAGGAAATAACCAGGAACCATATTTCGCTACAAAATGAAGAGGGTGAATGCCAACTAGACAACAAAATGAAACAGCGATATGTAAGTATACACTATTAACCGTCCAACATCTCAGTGGTGAATTTCGTACCTACTAAAGATGGGCATTGGACATTAGGCTTATCTGCGTACTACCATGTATCAAAAAGATGGCGATGTTGTATCATAGCATATTTCTATGGATACTTCTATTATTTTTTACGTAAACCCATGAAATGAAGTCCAGAAATGTGTCAATCATCTTCTGAGTCAGATTATCTGAGTTCTGGAACTCTCTTTTGGATCTTAGCCATGAGTTACATTCCATGTTTGCTCATCCTATTACAAGGCATTGGAGCTGCCAAAAGTGTTATCTTTTATGTTTTTGTTTGAAAGTATTTTTTCAGAGTTTTTATTACTATCTGCAGAAAAAAGCTTATAGGAATTTTTGATTTTGTTTAACCTGCTGTTACTTGACAGTGCACTGGGATAGTTTTTCAACCAAGTCAATTTCAACATTCAGGTTCTCAGTACATTTGAGCTCTAAGGGTTTTATGTTTTTTTCCCATTAAAGCAATATGTGTATAACCTTCAAAACATTAACTCAAATGATTTTCTGCGTAATATTACCAATAAATATTCAACAACTAAAAGTAATTTATTTACTCACTATCATTTAGGTATCATAAATTTCATTGCGATTGATGGATAAGAATATTGCACTCTTTTCAAAATTGTATACTCTTTGTTCTTGTATGAAAAATTAGTTTAAAAGCTATGAATTGTTTTGATGGCTCATAAGTGAAACCACTACTTGCAGTTGTTCAGTGTCCCTCAAGTGGCCTTCAAAATCAATCGGCTAGAAAAGTTTTGTTTGTGAAGTAATACCGAGAAACAATATGTCAGCGTTCTGAAACTTTTTATTCCACAAATTTTCTTTATCACTCATTTTGAGTACTAAAGTACACACTCAAAAAGTCAAACTTTTACTCAAACACGTCTACTGATTGCTTTATATAAAGTGCACTCTAGTAACGCAGCAATAGAAAGAGGCGCGCAACATAAAAAAAGCAAGCAAAGCTGAGCAAGAAATCTGGAATGTTTCGTGTGTTACTAGGAAAGGGTTAACAGTATGAGCACTTGTCTTAGGCCATTTTTCTAACTGGGCTTTTTTCCTTTCTAGTCAACTGTCATCACTATAGGTACGTTTTCTTCTACCCGAAATAGTTCAGTTTTCGCATTGTGGTTATTATCTAGAACCACTTGTGAGAGTTGTGCTACAAGAGAGGTGTATAAATGGCATTTGCTAAGTAATGAAAGGAAGTGAGGTTTATGTAAAAGTTGACGGCCATTGCTATTTTGCTCTGAACTTACAACTTTTTTTAAAAACAAATTGTGAAAGTGCTATTTCAAAGATGCTTCTGGTACGGCAACGCAAATCAGAAAAAGAGCAATTAAGTTTTTTGTAGCAATTTTTGTATTATATCACGTTCTCCAGGAAGTGTTGAAATTGTTACAAATATCGTTAGTAGATGCTAATGATTATAAAGGAAACAAGTGATTATCCCCGCTTGTTACACTAAGTATAATGGTGTTTACCAAACTCAATGCCAATTAAACTTAAAATGCAATAAATAGTTTCCTGGTCCTTAAATGTATAAGTAGCATTGCAGTTGTCATATGTAAGATATTGTTGACTTGCACCTAAAAAACCATACAGTTCTGTTGAGTTAGGCTTTATTCATCCCAGTGATAAGTGTGATACTGTGGTAGAATTTTATGTATAACATTTGTAGAAACCAACCTCTACAGGCACCCACATGAGTAGAGGTCATCTCTGTAGCTCAGAGACACCCTCCTGCGCTGAACAAGGCAGCCAACAGGCAACTGGCTGTCCCTGCTTTTAGTACTGAAATGATCAACACTGTCAGTAGGGCATCGAGCACCCCACAGGGCCGGGATAAACCCTCGCCGGGCTGTGGTTGACCATTACAGGACCGGCACAAGATGGCTACCTTAGCCTAGGATCTTAAAAGTTAGCCATAGGACTTCAGAAGGACAAGTCCAGGAATTACTTACCTCTGGGCACTCCAGACCACAAGAAAGATGGACATCAGGTTATGGAAAGCCCATCTAGTAGGAGATGGGGCAGCATACCAGTAGACAGAGTACCCATTAAATCCGACCCTTTATTTCGGTCACTTATTACATTTAACTCTTTGCAATTACCATTGTATTCATTATTATTTATAAACCTGTATGCTTATTCGATTGTTTTACTTCCTGTATATACTATTGGTCGCATCATTAATCAGGCCAATAGTTTCCTGTGCTCCCGCCTATAAAAGGCTGGATTTTGTATATATCCATTGTATTTACTCTTGTACTTGTACTGGTTTTTTGACTTGCCATCGTGCTTTAGTGGATTACCACCCTAGAGTTGTACAGAATGCTAACCAATGCTGTTGTGCACAATAACCTGACTGGTTTGTCTGAGCCACAGGCTCCACACTAGCTTTAGAGCCTATTGATGAAGTGACACCGGCCATATCGGCGGTGTCTCCTCCGGAGAGAGGTAGAGTACTTCAGCGTAATAGTATTCTGAGATTAACAAAACCAGAAATTATTACAATACTTCCTTCCTTTCAGCTGACTACATTGATAAAATGTTTTATCTTTATATACGGGACTTACGGAGCCTGTCGGAGTTACACTTTGTTTTCTCTAGCCTAGCCTCTTCATCTGTTACTGAAAATAAATACAGACCAGTTTTGAAATCACATTTTTTATTACTTTGCTGCAGTTCATGTAATTTTTTCTAAAGATTTACTTGTGAAGAACATTAGATTTCGGGAAGTTTTCATGCGCCATTGAAGAATAATGTTTAAGAAGTAACAATTAAAATAACATTATCTAACACAACTATCAAATTCTAAGGTAGACTTTGTTACCTAATCATTTGTGAAGGAAAACGTGAAAAATTGAATTTTTTATCTGTACTGTCATGATGATTGAAGAGTATAAGATTATGGCCATTTTTTACAATTTGTTTTTCACAATTTGCTATTGAAAAATTGATCAAATTATTAAAAAAAACTATAGTAATCAACATAAGCTATAGACGCACATGGTGCTGTGAAATAAATAGCTCTTGTTGGGTTGTTTGTAGTCTTTCTGCGCCAAATCATTAGAAGGTAGACGAAGATTAAGCCGATTAGAGTAACCAATGCAATCAGTCCTGCAACCACTGCATACATGAGTGTCCCCGGTGATGTAGTGGTTTGGGTGCTCACAATCTTAGAAGATATAGTTGTGCTGTCGTAATAAGGAGTTGTCTGCGATGGTTGGGGTGCCACTGGGCTAACTACTAACTCGTTTTTGTCTTCAAGCTTGCAAAAGCTGTTCAAGTAACCTGCAGTGACAACAGATTATTAAACATTCAATATTTTGTAAGCTTTCTCTAACTAATTAGAACTCTCCTGAGTAGGTTTTTGAAATGAACAAAAAATTTTTTGGTAGTAATAAACTTTTGACTAAATTTAACGCAATCAATTAAACTGGCAGTAAAAGTATTTTGTTACAACCAACTTATGATACATCTTGATATACACGTGACTGAATGAAGAAATTATTTCAGAGTCTAATTATCAAAACTATTATATGAAACTAAATTTTAGGGGCTCTAGAAATATTTTATGATAATATTTTAAATATCCAAAACAGAATGTCATTGGTCAAATCACTAACTTGCACAGTACGAGTTACATCTTTCTTCATCAATAGACCACATCTCTACACCATCACAGATATCATTACAGGGACGGTACTGTTCAAAGTGTACCAGATAATAACAACCATGGGTTAGACTTTTATCTGTCTCACAATCTGTGTAGGTGTATCTTGTTGGTTCACCGCTACATTTCCATATTTTGTATCCATTTGTTGGTAAAACGAGGCAGTACAGCAGAATACAGACTACCAGATACTTCTTGTGTCGAAACCTGACAATGAGGTGTTCAGTTTGTGTTACAGCATAGAGAAAAACAATTGTTAAGTATGTAAAGTGCTTGAAATAAAAACAAGTTAATGGAGACTAGCATGACTATTGTATTAGGTATGTACGCTTTAATAATGATAAGCCACATTGCTTACAATTCGTGGAAATACTATTATTGTTATTGATTAACTCATGAAGGAAATTTCATGAAAGGTTTGCATACCAAGGAGACGAAATTGCATTTGTGGCAATGGGCCAAGTTCTGTTTCGGTGCGGTAGACCAAGAAAGAGAAGCTTTTTTCTCCAGAGCGCACTGACTGGCCATAAAAGTATGTGTACCAGTGAGCCTTTTTACTACAGATTATAGAGCTAATAGGTTTTCATATAACTATCACTGAATATACCTTATAGACCAAGTGTTTGCTCCCCACCAACTTTTTTAAGCCAAAACATCCCTAGGGCTGGGCAAACATTTATGAAACATTTTTTTCTAGCATTAAATTGTATCTGTGTTGCCGAGCAGTCAATAAAAATGGCCGCTAACTCCAAGGTAACTGATTTTTTGCAGGAAAAAACTCTTCTTCTTTCCTCTACAATGGCCCACCCAATCAGATAATTGTCTGGAAATAGCATTATTGGCAAACTTCCTCTTTTATATAAAAATTCAATAAAGCATGTAGAAATCAAAACTTCCTTTGTGTATTTAAGTATTGTTATATATAATAAGGCTATTTTATGGTTGCTCTCCTGTAATGCAAGGAATGTTGGCATGTGCATGGCTGATTACCTCAACCAAACACAACGAACATGGCTAACTCTCTCTACATATTTGACTGTATCAGTTTGTCTTGTCATACAGACCTCACTTTATTCTGAACTAGAATCACACTCTATTACTGTCTATAATTTACAACAGAACTCCCTGTCAGTGTCTGTGACTCAAAACTTCTGGGTCAGTAGTGAGCTGGGCTCAACTCATTCATCTTCCTATAAAATTCTTGTGGACCTCTTTGAGTCCTGACTCAGATACACAAGAATTGGTAAATATTAAAAACAATGTAAAACCTACAATAAATGAAACATACAACATGGCTATCATCTCCAAATTGAGTCCAAGCTGTGTGCCTTAGAAAAATTAACATCCAAGCTATGTTTAGGCAAAGTCTAACTGCATTAGTATTAGTGCAATTCTTTTCATATGCAACATGCAGAAAAAGTGATACCATCTCAGGCAAAATCCAATAGTCAATGGCAGTTGTTTAAACAATAACACAAATAAATGGCAAGTAAAGTTTCGATCTATAAAGCGTCCAATTGGTGGAAAAAGGAAGCCTAGTTTCCTTGAAGATAGCTCGAGATCATGGGTTGCCTCCTTTTACCTTTTATGTTCTTCTCTGATCAGGGTACGGAAGTTTCACGAAAGATTGATTGCTTCATGGCTTTTAACTTGAATACTCTGGTGGTGAGCTAGTCCGTGTAGAAGCCTTGGCAAACTATATAAAAGGTTAGAGTGATCCATACTGGATCAGTACCTGATTGCTACCAGGTGGGTACCAAATTGATAGCGAGTCAGTATGGCATCACGGTCTATCATTTAGTCCAGCTCAATTGGTTTGTTAAAACCTCAAACTCAAGTTTGGATGTCAGGAATGCTTGTCTTGTCTCAGGGTAGTGTACAGTGGTAACTATACTCTCAATGGAAAAAGGAGAGAGGAAGAGATACTAGCTTTGCTGGGCCTGTAGTATTTCTGAACTTCTAATACAATCAGCTTTGTGGCGTCTTGTTGCAAGCCAACTTTGGCTGCGTAAGAAACATCTCATAAGTAGGGCATGTTTGTGAAGGAAGTTAAACTTAGTCCAGCATAGGCAAAGGGAAAACCTTACTAGTGAGAGAGTTTCTAGAGGGGAGGATGGGAGTCTGCATTCTTAAGTTCTTCACCTTGCCAAAAGTTCACCACAGTGAGTTACATTCAGTACATTACATATTTGATCAGTTATGTAATTACTTACCCCAAGCTGAGTTCAGTAGGTAGCAAAGGATTCATGTTGTTTTCAAGCAACCACCGCACCAACTAGCTATACATCATTGATTTACATATTGGTTTTTACTCAGTGTATGGGTAATCAGCAGGTGTATCATTTTGTAATAATGCAAAAGGCTTGTATTGTTAATAATAGTGTTGTGGAATGCTTTATGCGCGCATACGTGCACTCTAGTGCTCAGATTGAAAGAAACTTTTAAAAATTTATGCTAGATCCAAAGAAATGAAATTTCACTGACTAATACAAGTTTTGGTGCAATGATTAACCATCATTTTCTGGTAGCAAATACACATTCTAGCTGGTTAACTTTTAATCATCTTAGAAAGATAACATTACAAAAACAACAAGTTTGAAACCGGGACTATCAGCTTCAAATTAAATGATTTTTCTCAAGTCCCATGCTCACTATAGTTGGCCCATTATTAGTCATAAAGATGCTCTATAGATATGACTGACTGATATTGTAGAGATTTCCAGAAGTCTCTAACTCTTGTGTATTGTATAGGGTGGGAAGAATACTGGACTGATTGTCGAAAACTTGGATGTCGACAACCTGGACGTCGACAAAGTTGGCTCGGTCGGCGACAAAATAAGTTCGGTTGGCGACAACTATGACCAGATGGTCGAATAACTGACCTGGATGTCGACAAAGCGCAGGTTGATGGTTACTCGTCTGCTGGGCGACAATGATTAGCCTGCCGTTGACAATTTATGGTTGCTATTCTCACCAGTAGAGGACAACTCACAATCTGCAGCAGTGTCTCATGTGAGCAAAGCCAGAGACTATCTTTTTCTCTTTTAATATATCCCATCCATCCAATAAATTGTTCACCGTTTTTTTGAAATAATGATAACCACTCTACTTGCCGTACGTATGTTATAATTTATATTATAGAAAATACATTTGAACACTATATCTATCTACCTACTACTCTCCAGATTATCAAGTACTGCGATCAACAATCGAGCCCATCATTAACAACTGGGAATCCATGATGTCATATATATATGCAAATTTAGTAGACTTGCTTTCTAGTCAAGATTACAATCATAGTCATATCTCCTGAACATTAGATATATTTTGACATTGTACATACCTCACTACATACATCATGAGCCTTTGCAAAACAAAGTCATTATAATATTTTTTTTTGTAACTCTCTCAACTGGCGATAATATTATAAATAATACATATCATTATATTACATTGTAATAGCCTTATATTTTAATGGTATATAAACATCATTTCATCCTTGCCTGCTAATAGAGGTCTGTTTTGTTACATTTTATGTAAATACTTTATGTAAATAAAATAATTCATTCCATTATAAATACATTTTGCCACACTCATAACAAGTGATGAAAGAAAATGAGAATTAGTAATTATCCTCTTTTGGTAGTGCAGACAACTCAAACGTTACATATCATATTACAATACATTTAGCTTGGTTTATGGTTCTGACAATTAAATAATTAATGAAGAACAATCTACTGTATTTCATTTCTAATTTTCTGTCAATTGTTGATCAATGTTTACATGATGCCAATATACATACCTGCATAACCAAGGCATATTGCACATGTTTTTTGTGTATATATATTCTACTGATCTTATAATCATGCTGTGAGGTCAATACTCTGTTAAGTATCTTAATTTTCACAATTTTTTTTGTAACTTTTATTACAGAGTTCATTAGAGAGACTGTACTCATCACTTGATACATTGTTAATGCTGTTCTCACGCATCAAATGAATTGGTATATCTATTTGAAAAGAGTTCAGGTGTTATTAAACCAATGAATTTGCGTAAACTCTTCGGCCTAACTAATAACTAAGAAAAAAGTAAAGGTAAACGGCTAGATAAATCACAGTTTCTAAATTATAAAAATTTCTGAAACTGCAAATTTTCTCTTTGTAGCTTAAAATATCAGAGTTCTCTGAATGTCAAACTTTAGCTTGACTCTAGAAAAAATTAAATTGATCCAAACTGTGCATCCATAAACAAAAGTATGTAATCACTAATCTTCTATAGGTGTTTGTCAATTGTGTCTAGAGAATTGGAATGCTTGCCCAATGCTTGACAATATTGGGCAACATTCTATGGCCAACTGAGGGAGTAAATGCAAAGATATCGCATAGATATTGTAATTAAAGGGCTAATACAGTCCTACAGCAATTGCCTGAAGCCAAAAGAAAGTATTACAAAAAAAGATAACCGTTTTTGCATTCTTTCATCTATTCAGATAGCATTGGATGACAATGTGTTGCTAAATACACCAATTTATGTATTGTCGACATCGAGTCTAGGCTAGTCGACAATCCGTCTGAAATTGTCGCCATGCAATCTAACTTTGTCGACATCCAGGTTGTCGACATCCAGGTTTTAGACAATCAGTCCAGTTACCGGTGGGAATGGGGTGCTATACAATGTAGGGATGGCTATACAGAGCTTAACACTGTAAACTTCATCAGTAATGTAATGAGCAGATTTCAATCAAACTTGACCTAGACTCGACCTAGACTCAATCTACCAACCAACTACCAGATGAAACCGAAGTAACCGAACCAACTGACAATGGTAATGTATAAAATATATAAGTTTAATCGTGTATTGATACCAAAGTACAAATAAGATATGTTCACTAGCAAGACTAACTAACAAGTAAATATAACGAGCATAGCACTCCTACTTATAAAGTCTAGCTAGCACAAGTGAAATTTTCAAATCAGCCTTGGGACGTTAAAAAACATATCATGGCGTAGAATCATATCTTGCAGTCACAATAGTAGTAAACTTTTTTGTCTCTCATTGATAGTTACTGAGAAAATGAGTTTTAAAAATGACCCTCTCAGCAAAAAAATTACTTTGTTTCATGTTCGCATTGCGGTTAGTTTTACGCCTCATTATTGATACATTAGAGTGAAATCCGTGACGCAAGACCAAGCGAGCGTAATTAATTTGCAGTTAGTTACTAATTGCTTCATGATAATATATATTAAAAAAAATTACGTTTTTATTTGGCAAGGAAATTATTAAATCTATTTTCCTACCTCCAGATGTAAAGGATCTACAACAAATAGTATATCAACAGGTCGGTAATAAGACAGGCTAGTGATATAACATAAACTAAAATCATATGGTCCATCGGCGCACTGGGAAAAGTCACGTTTACAACGTCATTTCCAGACAATTTTTTCCAAAACTACAGATATGTAAGAAGTGCAGTGATTGGTTAATCTCGTTCGGCAAAGTGTATCCTATTAAACCCTTTTAAAATTTTGTTTCTAGCAGTGTGTGGTCCCAAGTTATTAAAAATTTAGTAATTCCCGAATATTTGGAAACTGAAAAAAAATAGGTGGTACAAATATTTATATCGATGCTTTTGACATGTGACGTCATATTTCGTGATCAGTTTGTGGACGCTATAAAGTCATGGTATGTTTGAAATACTCGAGTGTTATTGGCTCATCAATAAGCAGGCATATCAGACCGGTCCTTAGGCTGCTTTCCAATGCGTCGGCTCATGACGAGTATGTTATATTTGGCTCTCTAGAACATTGGTACTGGGTATGTAGGTTCCGGCAGAGCCGTATAGTTAGCCTATATATACTACCCTGGGTTCCGGTACTGGACATCTTCTGCTTCTTGATGAGTTACGCCCCCGAGGGGAGACAACCCAGGAAAAGCTTGTTGTCAGTCTCTACCAATGTTTGTTAGAGGAAATTGAGCTTCTATTTACACCAGGTGGCTGAAACTTGGGCCAGAAAGGAGAAGGGTTTGGGCTTGGGTTTGGGGTTTTGATAGGCTAGGGTAGGAAGGGGGGGCCTAGTGGGAGTGGGGGAGGGGTGCAGGGTGCTACTTACTGAAGGTGTCAGTGATTCGGGTAGGAAGGTGGAAGGGAAAGAAGACTGGCATGGCCATTCTACAGTGCTGTGTATTAAAGGAGGTAAGGAGAGGGGTGTAAGACATGGAGACTGCTAGGTGAGCACTGGTTTTCCCGACAATACAATTGACTGTCTTAAAATGTTTTTGATGTTTTATAATCTAGCAATTCTGAGGCACTCTTAAAGTATTTTTCTCCAGCAGATTGTTGCAGTTTGGACATTTATTGGCATTCATATGCAAAAAATTAACAAAAACTAGATTGAAAATTTGTTAGTTACTCTACATATCAGTGAATGATTAAGTTTGTTAGGATTGGTAGAGCGTGATCGCCCAGGTTATACACCAACTAAAAAACTTACTGCAGGTGTACTCGGGAGTACAAGCAGTACAACTGAGTCCAGCAGTAACACTCACCACAGACTGGCAAACATTGAGTTTGTAAAATAACATTTACAGTTTTTGTAAATACAATAACTACTGGAACCATTAAAAGAAAAATCAACGGACAAATTAAATTTATTTATGTCATGATTTACGATTGTTATGTTTATAGACTTCACCTGATCGAGGGTTTCCTTATAATATATTTTAACTGTTAAAGCCACATTTTCACAAACATTTCCCATTTCTGACAGAAAAAGACATTTAAACATGTTATCATGCGTACCAAGGTTAGCAAAGAATTTGTTTACCTATTGTATATCACCCTCAACAAGCAAGGCATGGCCAACATAGTACTTTCCGCTTGCGCTTAGCATTAAAGTAGGTCCCTCAGTGCTGTCAATTTTGATTAGCTCATTTTACATTTTTTTGCACCAAACCTAGTGTGATAGCAACCATTGATCTGAACTGAAGAGTGGAGAAATATTATCTCACCTTGTATGCTTATTGTGAGCGGTATTCCCTCAGATTAACGTCTACGATGTGCCGTAAAGAATTAGGTTCTAGTCTAGCCGTGAATAATGTTATTCCTGGTCAAGTGTCTATGTGGTAGGCATCAGCCACAGGTAGGTATTAGCTCCTGCAGGTAAAAACTCCAATACCAAAGGTAGGGCATTCTGTACTTGAGTTCGTCCGTTGTGTCTATTTCCCACTCTCGTATGTACACTGACTACTTGATAGTTGTAGGAGCAGGTAATGCTGTAGAATATCTGTATTAACTACATGCTAGCAGATTCATCAATACCAAAACATTCAGAAAAAAGTGTTTTGAGTGAGATGTTGTCTGTTCAATAGCTATGCGTAGACTGACTGTACAAAAATCTATTACTATTCTTTATACTGAAAAGGATTGTTGGAGTTATGTTCTCAAGATAATTCAATTCAGCATTAAGCAGATAACTTCAACATGATAATTTGATATTCTATTCTTTTGAGTGAATCCATTTACACCAGCATAGTGATGGCCTACAGTATGAATAAGGTGAACTCATTGTGCATTCAGTGGACCCTTTGTACAGTATATTAGCTGACAAGAGCTTTTTGCTAGGTATTTACTTTGTCAAGTCTGGTAGGAGATCATTGAACATGACATTGATAGAAAACTTTTACTGATAGGCGAGAGAGAGAGGACAACTCCACGTTATTACTGACATGTTGTACCCTTACCTTGAAATGAAAGTTTTAGAAGATGTATTATATCACAGATGGGGAGGGGAGTATGGAGTGGCACAAGGGTCTCTCTAGTTAACCTGTTAGGAGCTGCCAATGATTGGATCTCAGATGTGAGTCTGTAAACTTGCCATTTGGTGTGGAGCTGTTTAGAGAAGAAGTTGGAGTACTTGCAGGAATACCCCTATTCAGTTAGTTATCTATAACATTAGATGACATAAATGATACAACAATAGACATATTGCTCACTAGACCTAGACATAACAGACATAATAGACTACTTTGCTACTTATGTATTATTTAATGACATGTGCTACAGGTCATGTACATGTATGTGTTTGTCACTTTAGGAGAACAATATGGTACAATGCTTTGTGGATGTGCTGTATACTCTTTGGTCTAGTCATACTTCCCGTAATCATAAGTAGAATGAGAGAGGGAAGGAACCACCACCCTGAGGCAGCAGTCAATGTCAACTACCACCCAAAGGCAGCAGTCAATGCCAACCACCACCCAGGGCCAACAGCCAGTGCCAACCACCACCCAGAGGCAACAGTCAGTGCCAACCGCCACCCAGAGCCAACAATCAGCGCCAACTACCACCCAGAGCCAACAGTCAGCGCCAACTACCACCCAGAGGCAACAGTCAGTGCCAACCACCGTCTAGAGGCAGCAGTCAGTGCCAACCACCACCCAGAGCTAACAGTCAGTGCCAACCACCACCCAGAGGCAACAGTCAGTGCCAACCACCACCCAGAGGCAGCAGTCAGTGCCAATCACCACCCAGAGGCAACAGGCAATGCCAACTACCACCCAGAGCTAACAGTCAGCGCCAATTACCACCCAGAGCCAACAGTCAGTGCCAAGAAAACTTTTAGTACTAAATAAAGAGACGTGTAATAAATCTAAAACAGACTTCTATGACTTGTGCAAGTGGTTCGATAAACATTTTTGAATCCTCTCAAAGTTAAATTTGGGCAAGATATTTCTTTCAGTGTTGATGCAAATGTAGAGTTACTACATTATTTCAGCTCAGCTGTGGTTGCTTGTGCTTTTACAATCAACTATTGTAAAAACTTGTGGTGTAACTTATTTGTAAGAATTATTCAGACAATTTTTGAGAAATTTTCTTTTTCCGAGGTTGTCATTTACATGATGAAGTTTCTGTAAAATGAGTTGTCAGTTCATTTAGGGGACAACTCCTTGTAAGGACTCTGCCTATCAGGACTGTCGGTAACAATACATTAAGTCAGCACAATCCAGTGTAGCTCCCTGCACTTCACTTAGTTGCATTTATGCTATTTTTTACAACTATCGTATGTTCTTAGCAGTTTTTCAATGCTTACAACAATTTTTAATTCATCTTGTGAACACCGTTAAACATATTCAACTAAAATGATTATACCGTTAATTGTGAATGCATTCGATAAATAACAACAGATATTATAACTTTTCATGTCAATCAATGGCCCTGAAAAGAGTGGAGAGGATATGAAGAGAGAAGAGCTTACATATGCCAGAGGAATCGATGCCAACATCAGCAGCCACTATAAAGGGCATGTCGGCAAGAGATTTACTCAAGTTTGATTCTATAGAGTAAGTTTTTATCCAAAACATGGAATTTTGTGTCAATAGATGCTAGAAATTTTGTAGCTTAATTACTTATAGTAGTCTACTCCGCATGCTGCTTAATCTCGGTAGCTATAGTGAAAATATAAGTTGTAAATTATATGTAGAAAGAAATAAATCTAAATAAAGAAGTAACTAAAGTCATCGTAACAATAATATCCAAAATTAGATTTATTTAATTAAAAAATTGTCATACTAAATCTATGTCAACAGGATTTATTGCAAATAATTAATATATATAATAAGGCAATAATGATTTAAATAGTAATTAGGATCGAGAACGGAAAGCATAGAGAGGCATACAAATAATAATTAAAGAGATAAATTTTATTTAGTTTATTCTATGAACTTACTTATACGCTATTGTCAATGGTATTACTTGCTCAAATGTAGTGGACCAACCTTCGATGAATTTATATAGTTCATAGATTCACCTCGATGTTGAGCCGAACCAACTTACATCCAGTGGATATCTTTGTTGTATAGCAGGTGTAACCACTAAAGACACAGTCTAGCCGAAAACTAGAATAGTAAGCGGAGTAACTGGCCAATGGCTTGTCTACAGCTCCGCTTATTGTTAAAAAATTATTTCTAAATTGAAACTTCTAGAGAGAATAAACCTAAACAAGAAATGAAAGAAACTGGCTGAACTGAAGTATATATTTAGTTTAGAATTGATCGTGAAAGTTGTTCAAACAGACAGAAAAACAGCTTTCATAAGTGGCTGGTAAAAGCTTAAAAAAGTCTAAAAAATATGATATATTCCTAGATCTATTGGTAGCAAAGTTACTCAAGGTAATTATTGTACAAAGCCATGACGGAAACACGTCAAAAGAGGCGTTAACCGTAAGAAATACGAAAATCATTAGCTGAGTGGTACTGGGTATGTATAAAACAAAAATCCACAGCTGAGTGGTAGTGGTTATGTATAAAACAAAAAATATTAAGTGTAATGTGAGAAACATCACTACATATAAAGAGTTGAAAAGTAAAAACTTCACTTCACTTGTACTGCGTTGAGAGTGCTAACCGCTCAAGTGTGTGCTGACACTTTAAGCTGACAGTTAAGGGGTGTACAGTTATTGTAGATTCTTCACAACTCAATCATCACTGGAGGAGTAGAGGTGTTCATTAGAAGCTCTCCTGTATTCACTGTATGTTGGTAACTCTAGACCTTCGGATGGCTGAGGTGCATTGGACTGTCAAATGTTAGCCGGGTCTCCTATAACTGGGTACTGTAAGGTGAAAAAGACCATATTAATAACAGGTACCCTGATATAATGCCTTCCGAGAGAAAACGCTAAGATTCATCAACTTATGTTCTACTCACTTGCTATCTATAAATAGAACCAGCCTACGGGTATCAAATACTCACACGTCCCCTTTGACCACTTCAAAGTAATTTGGAGGTGGGGCTAAAGATGCAGTTGTAGCTGTTGGATCAGTAGGACCTGATGGATCGGCAGGAGCAGATGGTTCGACAGGAGCAGATGGATTTACTGGAGCAGAAGGACCAGGAAAGTGGGATTGTTGGTGAAGGAGATGAGCTGTTGGAGACTCCTGTGGAGCCCTGTAAGTAAATGTTATTTTTATGGAACTTTTTCATTATTTCAAAAGTAATACGATTTTGTATCAGACTGCGAATGCAAATACAAATAAAAGCGTTCAAAAATGGTCAAGAAATTAAGAATATCATAAACGCACATTCTATGAGTGTTTATGTACATACCATGGTGTTATTTCAGTAGCCTGACGGCCATTGAGGAAATTATCAGGCTCTGGAGGGACAGGGGCACCATTTCCTGAGGGTGGAGGCACAAAGTTGGTAGTTGTGGCGCCGGGGTCGTTACTGACGGTTTGTCCGCTAAGCCCAGCCCTAATGGCAGCTGAAACAGACAGTAGACAAGTAATGGGGTGTCAAGCTTCTTTTTTAATAACTTGTCTCCTTTGCTCGATCTCAGTAGAAGATAAAGACTAGTAAGTAATATCACGGTTCACTCAACAAGCCAGAGAGAAGACAACTCTATTTCGCTAAGCTAAGTTAAAACGTACACACAACTTGCTATTATTGGCTGTAAGACAGTATTCTATACTTCATAACCAGCTTCAAACAGAATCCGTTTTTTTATTGTTAGCCGTCAGTGATTAAAGCTCCGTGCACACTAGAACGATTTTGATGCCAAAATCTGCGCAGTCCCAAATTTTTCTAGTGTATTGGCAGCTTAAGATATTAGCAAAGTTGCAATTTGGTTACCATGTCATCCTTTTGTCAAGTTTTCGATTCCTGGCCAAAACAAACTTGTAAAACGGTTTACTGTTTTACAGAACAGTTGTGTTAAATTTTGAAAAACGTAAGCAAATTAGCTGATTGACTCACCTCGCATTCTGTTGGCAAAATTTAGACGTCCTAGCTTGCAACAGTATGCCACCAATACAATTATTACAGCTAAACCGCCAACAATTGGAATAAACCATACTGAAACAGTGAGAGACGACATTTAATGACAAAAACATTTTCATTAACGGTCTATACGGATAAATATCAAGCTGATTAATTTTCTTAAACTGCATTCATACTGTGAGAATAACAGCAAGAGGGCGGAGCCTAAAATTGCATTGTGAACGAGCTAATAATTTTACAGCCAGTATCTTGTTTGGTTTCATTGGACTTGATTATCCACCACTCCAGCCAATAAGATTGTGAATCACAGATTTTCGATTTATCATTTTTCAAAAAAATTATGTCAAGTTTGTTTTCCTTTGATTATTTATTTGTTTAATATATCTAAAGCAATATTTAGCCTAACATAGAGCACTTAATCACTTCAAGTCAATCTCTAAATAAAATAACAAAGTGCTAATTTTAACCGTTGAACAAAAAGTTGAAACAACTCCAAAATTCATAAAAACTGCACAATTACATAATGAATCACGTCAATTGATGGCAATATTTCTCTTGTCAATGAATTATTATATATATTTTATTTTTTATCAACGCTTAGTGAACGATCCCTAAAGTCTACCAAAAGCCTCACTAATACATTATAGGCACACATATTATTATCATTAATAATATATTATGCGCTGCGTTGATTGGTTTTGTGTCCATGCCAAGCGATATCAGCTCAAAACTAATAAAAATAATCGTAGAAGCAGCCCCCGATTTTGTACAATAATTGCATTGCTGGTAATCGCTGAGTGTGAACGCAGCTTTTAAAACTTGTTGGCTAGCAGTTACTGAATTGTTGTAAGATATAGAGAACTAACCCCAGGCTGATCCAGAACTCGAGTCATTGCTGGACCATTCATCCCAGGCTGACCAGCTATTGCTGGACCGGTCATCAAATGATGACCAGTCAGATCGTTTCATTCTGTTAAGACTAAAATAAGTAACAATCTATACAAATCATATGATGACAAAGAAAAACATACAAAAATTTTTCGTCTTTCCAAACAAACAATTAATCTAAATGTAAACTGATGATTTAGAACTGGTGGCTGGAGCTCCACTCAACTTCCTTGTTCAGCTTTCTACACAGTTAGAGACTCAAAAAATGGCTCAACGCTTACCTGTTCAAGTCTCTCTTATGTCTGGGAAACACATATTCTTGTTGAAAAATCAGCTAAAAGTATAAAAAAATGTACCAGCTATGATGTTTTTATAAGCAAGAAATAATTCGTATTACACCAAAAGGCATTTCAATGTTGCTACTAAAATATGAAAGTATGAAATGGGTTTTGATATAGCCAATATTCAAATTGCAATTACTCCAGTTGAAGCACCAATGAGGTTGTCTTTTAAGGAAAATGCAAATGTACCTTGCTAGATCGAGCATAGGACAGGTCAGGTGTGCCTCCAGAGTAGTGAAAGTCAATTTTTCTTTGACGCAGTGGGGCTGGCCTCCCTAGTATTGATATTAAAACAAATGCTAACATGGGGGGCATAAAGGATATGATGGCATTTTGCACTTTAGAGCCAAGTCTAATACACAATTGCTCCTTCATTACTACTACTATTGTTACAATATAACCAATAGAGCTTTAACGAACTCACAGGCAAGCCCATGCGATCCATGTGCATTACGGCGTGATGACCTTATTATGGCCTCTACATGTATATTGAAACTACGGTGTGAACCTAAATGAATGAACACCAAGTAAACGGGCTTCATTAAAGGTTTGGTCCTAGGTTGGGCTGATATCAAAAAGTTAATACAACCGTTAGATTCTCCAACATCTTGTGTGTACCCATCACAAACTTCAAGTCAATCGACTTATCCCAAGCTCTGTGGTCTCTTGTTTTGTACACCAATTTTTGATAGCTGACAGAAAAAACATTCATATTTATTGTGGTAAAATTGTACGTCGCGACTTTTACTGCTCCATTAAATTTTGTTGTATAGCCAATGAGCATTAAGCTACTGGACGGTGATTGTTTAGATTTCCAAAAGACAATGTAACAAAGCTACAAACATTAGTATTACTCACCAGATAAGTTAATGAAACTGAAATTATTGACTAAGTATTTAAACTGTATTAAAATATTAGGGCTTTTCTTACCACTTCCAACCTTTAATCCCATCTATAACACTGTATAGACAAGGCATTTCCGAACTATAACCAATCACAGCCCAGTAGCTTAATGCTTATTAGCTAACCAAATAAAATACTGGGTAATGAAGGAAGTGGTGACGTAATGACTTTACAGCAATAAATACAAATGTGTTTGAACCAGCTATCAGTCATGGGTGTACAAAACAAGTTGCCATGGAGCTTTTGGTGGATAGAATGACTTAAGAGTAGGGGCGGGTACACAAAATACATGGGAAAACTTCATGGTCGTATTAGCAGTTTGATGTGAGACCACCCAAAACTAAACCTTTAACAGTCTCAATATCGTGATTTTCCATAAAATGGCATGTAGTCATCCAAAGTTCTTTGTGTAGTGATACGTTTAGGGTCTTCAGTTTTGGTGCATTTAGCTTAATTTTGTTGTCGTGGGATTCATCTGTCAGTTGTTTTACTCTGTAGGATTTCTTCCAAATAGAACACTTAATGTTACGGTATTGGTTATTTTCTTCTCCGATTTCCCAATAGCAAGAGGCCAGATGGCACTCTTGTACAATAAAGGCTCAAAAGAGAAAAACTTGTTCACTCATCAACAGAAGGATAGCTCACAAACATTTATCATAACAAAAAAGATCACACTGGGCAGCCTTTGAATTAATTTAGAGGTGCCAATCGCTGACAACAGCTGCCAGAGGGCTGACCAGTTCCAACACTCAAATGGATAACGCTAAGCAATTAGGTACTGACTCAAGGTGTCTGATGGAAGGTTTTGATTTGCCTGCAGTAGCTTATCCTGGGCTATAATCAAAGACTTATCACCCGTTTAAGATTGCTAACTGTAAACCAAATGGATTATGAACTGCCAATGTGAGAAGGCAAGTGGCTTATATACGTAATGCAATCATTGAGCCTGATGTATTACCACTATATAATGACCAAATACAATTAGTTTGGGGATTCCAACTAAAAGAGAAAAACTGTTTGGTACACCTACACCATGTTAACGTATGCATGAAGTCACTAAATGGTAACTCGACCAATAGCTGACAGGCTGCAATGCTGAGTAGCAGACTGACTTGACTTTTCTGTCAAAGCAGAAAACTGCTAACACAATAAATGCTTTGTCAAGAAGCTACTAGCACTGAAATCTGTGCAGGTGCAAGCAGCGTGAGGGGAGACAGTCAGTTGTTTCACAACAAAATCCTGATAATAATTACAAACTTGAGATTTGTAAATAATTATCCAACACATCAAGCAAACTATTATTTGTTATTATTTTAATTATTATCATCATCTTTCTGTAAATCACGTAATCTTATCAATAATTATAATCTCAATAATAATAATCGTCATTCACAATAATAATACTAACATAATAATAGTAGTAGTTATTACGATGATTAAAAAAACTAATTGTTGGTGTTATGTTGATACTCTAACTTTGGAGTAACTGCTGTCCAGTATTTGCACTTTTGGACTTTGCAGAAGCACTAGTGGCAGCATCATCTAGGTCCTGAATATTCACAGTGTAGTCGTAGTAGTATAAAAAGAATTTTGAGAATAATAATTATTTTGCTAGTAGCAGAGGCGATAGTAGAGTAGTAGTGATAGTTGCAATCGTAGTATGAATGTCATCACCATCTTCAATGTATTTCAGTTTCATGAAGTCACCTGGTATACTTCGATCCGCGTAGCTTGACAGTTTGTCGGCATTCCACATGAGCAAGACAACAAGTAACTTGAAATTCATACTGGGAGATTTGTTAACACAAGTCGTCCATGATGTAGTACCTTTGAAATATACTTCCCAGTAGGATGTGAATCAAGAAAATTGTTAAACGCAGCAGTTTGTGTAACACTATATAATTGGTTGAAACTGTGTGTTTGTGATCATCCAGTTGGTCTAACTTGGTTTGGGGAAATCTATTACCAAGCTACAGGGAAGTTCCTTGAGCTATATGTCAAGTAAATTGCCCAGGAGTGGTTTCAATTATAAGTCGGTCCTCACTGGTCCTATCACTAATAAATGACAGTTGTTTGACAATCTTCGGCCCAAACTAATCTTGTGTCAACTAGTTTGTCTCTAACATAGACCAGCGTTAGCTAATACCAAGATCTCAACCTTGAGCTTTAAAAAATCCTAATAATTTTGCATGGTATTGAGGGTGAACTGAGGCACGCAGGCCTACCAATATCAACTGGGGGTTTGGAAGGGGTGCTGTCAGCAACCCCCCCACCCTTCCCCAACAGGGTTCGAGGCTGAGCCACTGCCATCAAAGCTCCAAGCAAATTATAGCACTTGGTAATCAATCAAGTTGATTGTATTGCAAACAGGGATAACACCAGATCAAGTATGAGAAACTCTTGAAATAAAACAACAATACATAAAATATGTTTGTATTACAATATTTGTCCACTTACTATGTTGGTAAATCACTAAGCGTAATGAGTTTATTTTTTCTACTTGAGTTATAAGCTGTTAAAACTTTGGTGCATTTTCTTATCTGATTTATATCATCAATTGGTCCAGAGACTTTGTTGTACTGAGGAGGAAACGACTCCTCAAAAGTGTGTGAATTGCCTTGAGGAGACTGAGCAAGTGCTCAGTACCAGCTTTTGCAGTAATGATGAAGCATCATTTTCTTGTGCCAACCTGATATAACTACTTTGTTCTTGCTGCTGTGAGAAGAGGCATCTTTTACTCGTCATTGTATATTGAAAAATCATCACTCAGCGCTTTTTACACAAAACAAAACTGATTATTCCAGGACAAACAATCCAACTTAAGTTTGAACTTGCATCCAGCAAACTGGCTCTGTTTGCCACTGACAACTCATTTGTTGGAGGAGCAAAAATTAATATCAACTAATTCGAATTGCATCTTTGCAAGGTTAAAGTGAATCATTTGATACAAAGTGCCCAACCAAGTTTGCCGTTGGGGGGTAACAACTACACTTATCCGATCAATCAAAATTGGTTAAAGTTGTATGGAATTCATAGAGGGAGGCGCAGGTAAATATAACTTTGGAAGAAAACAAAAACCCAAACAAGTGTATCTAGCACTGGTTGATCACAATGCTATAAGTGAAGACTTTACCAAAAGTCTGTTAAGAATACAGAACGCCAATGTTAAAAGCGCCGTATTGAAAGTCAACGATTGTCCAATTGGCCAAAAGTACAAATCAAACTTCACTAGAGAAGTTTTCGGACAAGAATGTTATCAACTTTTACACATGAGCAGTACTCTTTACGACGGTGAGAGCATAGACATTACGAGAGAACAATATGCAGCCGGAACTACAATCCACAATTTCAATTTGACTGATGTTTTCTTCCAGAGAAGGGTTTTACTTGATGAAAAATGTTATTACTAGTGTGGATATTCAATTTAGCTCCATCAGTGAGGAGTTGTCTCTGGTCGCCTATTTTGTAAAAAACGGTGTCTTGTACATTGACAGCATTCTTTAACTGTCTATAGCGGGTGAGGTAGTACTTTAAATGGAGAGATAAATACCATATCCAGCGCAATTAGTTGAGCTCTTCAACTAATGTGAAATAATGTGCCGAAAATGACTACACACTCCTATGGTCGGCTTCCTGTAAAACCTTCGATTAAACAAGGAAAAGAACATTTCTGGATATTCGCACATATTGGCGTATACAATCCACATTTAATCACTCTATGTAACTTTATCATTTCAATGTATTATAGCCCTAAGCCCTAAATACTTGTGCAATCATTCTATGTTTTATGTATCCCTTTGTGTAAGCCAGCCAAACCTTTTATTATATTATCTAAGGCTGCGCTTGAAGGAACAAAGAAACTATTACATAACCTTTTGTATAAATTCTGGCTGAAGCTCCATAATAAATCAGAGTAATTGGAGGAGCCAAGCCAGTAGAATAGAAGAATACAATTACTCTCTAGTCTCAACCACACACTCTCTCTCTTGTATTGCATTACTAGAAGTCTGCAATAATAACAAGCTTGTAGTTGTGGTGTAGCATTAACTTGCACACAAAGCACTGACCAGAGAGTGGTCTACACTTCTGTAGAGTCCAGCAAGTAGGCTGCGCAGTCCAGCATTGGACTTGATCTAGCAATGCAGGCCGACACTCCTAGCTCATCAAGTGCTTGGCCATAGCCTGCCGACTCTCACCTGAGCTGAGGGAAGTGCAGGTGCTTGATACCTCACCTGTATCAGAACAGACACAAAAGTCCTGCACAATAATTATTTATTAAGTCTTACCTTATTGTTAAAGAGTCCTAGTAGTTCCAGTAAATGTTGTTTCTTCAGATCTTGGCACTGGATTGGATGCTCTCTGTCTGGAGACAGTGGCTCTTGTATAGCTAAAGTTGCACTGAATTAACTGAAAGTTAACTGTATTGGCTAGCTATCACAATCTCAGCATAAATGGCAACGGACCGACTAATTAGACATTTGAGTTTGGTTGTAAATACTGTGTAGTCTGATTATATTGTCGTATCGTAACCTGTTAAAAAACAGTTTATAGTAACAAATATGGATGATGTGCGAGGGATAGAGAGAGAGAGAGAGCACATCAAAATATAAAAAATAGACAACAACCTGAACTGACATCCAAATATAGAAATGCTGTTTAATCGATTAATACACTCACAAAATGATGCCGAGATAGGATTGACCATCTGAATATAAGTTATATGAGTCCGTAATACAAAATGTGCCTGCAATCAAATAAGTTTAATACAGGAGCTACTGTTGGTAAATATGTTAAAGCACTACATGTATGCATTTAGAGAAGCAATAATATTGATACATGAAGCCGAGAAACATTATTGATACTGTCTAATAAAAAAGTGCAATAGATTATTAATCATTCAAAATCAAACCAAGCTGTAAAACCATGATACAAAAGCTTGTGGCTGGGACAAAATAAACTATAAAAAATGTCTAGAACAGAAAACAATTTGACTCACATGTATGTCACATTGAGCGAATGTAGAGTAGAATAGACCATGAAAATGTAGTGGTAGTAGATGGTCTGGTAGCACAAGAGACTTGTTGATGTTAACACTTGCAGATACAATTTTAAACTGACATAAAATGAAGCGCTGTATGCAGCCCTATACTGCTCTGGTGACAAGTCAATTGTTCATTACAAAAAGTAGATTATTAGTCTGAAAGCTGAAGGATAATAACATTAGTGTGTGTATGAGTAATGGTCAATTAATAAGATGATGTAGCCATGATTGGTGCATACCAATACAGTTACTAACCTACATGTACATCAAGTGAGACTTGTTACACAATATATTGCAAAAAAAAAATATTTTTTTCCGCTAAGAAAAGTTGCTTTTGGCCAATTTTTCAAGTGAAAACTTGGCTCTTTTAGTCTTTTTTTGTGCGAAGAGTTTGCAAAAGTTGTAGTTCTTTGTGCAAAAGTTTAGCTATTTTTGTACTTTTGTTCGCGCAAAGAAAATACTATTTCTTTTGCAATCTTTCGCGTGATGAATCTCATCGGATGTAGAGGTAGGTTACTCGGTGCAACTTCAGCTATATAAGAGCCACTGTTTGCAGACAGAGACATCCACTCCGAGACAAAACCTGCAGAGAGCCAATTGGGAAGGTCAAACCATCAGGAGAGAGCTCTCTGACTTAACATGAAGGGCATACGCTTGAGGAGGGAGGCAGTACCCACTTCTACAGAGCAACCACCAGTAAAAATAGCACAGCAAACACAAGAGGGAGAAAAAGAGCCAAGCCCTATAGTTATACCATTTCCACACCCAGAAAGCAGAGCAAAAGTAGAGTCGAGAGAACAAAAGACAACTCCCTTGGTTGCGATAAAATGGCCATTACCTCAGGTGAATGACAAGGAAAACCTGGCAACTCAGGAGAAAATGACATGAATGAGAAGGGTGCCCATGAGAGCGAGCAGAAGACCTAGTCAGTTAGCAGACCACCACTGCTACCAAACCCAAGGAGCCAACCAGAACCCTTGGCCAGCCACCCATCAAAAGCAGGACGATACCCAGGAGGCACACAGTGAACAAGCCAACCCACGGCGAGATACAAAATCATTTAGTTACAAATCAGCAGCCTGCACAGTTACAGACCTTGAACAATCTAATGCTAATTCAAGCATTAACAGATTAACTTTACACAACAAGATGGCTAACAGAGACAATGGTAACATACCTTTGACCGAGGATACAGCCACCACTTAAAAAATACTAGGTGGGAAAAGAACCAAAATGTTGATAGATGAAATGATTACAGAACTAGACAGGAGAGTACCACCTGCTGTACAGACATACCATGAGGAGTACAGACTGCTACAGAGAAGGGAAGACATCAAGGCCAAAAAAACAATACCAGCAGGGAGAGAGAGAAGGTAAAACAAATACGTAATGAGCAATTACTTTAGTTTTACCTGTATAAAACTATCCGTCTATTAAACGCACACAAACGTATTTAGAAATTTCTTTTTGCAAAGTTGTCTCCCCTTTTAAGTATTGGTGTTTATTGCCATCAATGGGGAGTGTGTTGGGGACGATACCTGTAACGTCTGCTGATTTGTCAGGGATCCACTTGATTCTTAAGTACAATTTTTTCCTATCCCTGAAAGCTGCTGAAGTCCATGAAAGCTCCTGAACTTTGGAAATCCTCTCAAAAACTCTTGAAAACTTTACTATAATTTTTCTATAGAACAAAAATTTGACTTTAGGATGGCTCAAGATATGCATTGTTTCCACATTATCATTGGATTCATAGATTTAATAGGTTTTCCATAGTAGTTTTTATTTTAAGCTGCATATACCCAGCAATCGGCTTTCAGAGCTATTAAATTAATCATCACCTGACTTCACATTTACACAATCACCTATTCTATTCCCTGAAACCCAGTTGGGGCCAAGAAAAACAATGGATCCAAAGTATCTCTCTTCTTCTGCAAGCCAACATGACAGGTATGCGGAGAACACTGACTGGAGACAACTCATTTTACAACTCCATTATAATTCTAGTCTGGAACTACTTATTATGTAACTAGTAGCTAGTGAGTGCCATGTCTAGACACTTGTTGTTTTCACAACTATCTCTTTGTGTAACAGCTACTCCCTTTATTCTCACAAACTGTATATAAGCAGTGTGTTTTATTCAGTGAATCAGGATGGTCACAGCTTGGCACAGAATTCACTTCTGCTCTCTCCCGGTACAGCTCACAGATAATCACAGATTCAAGCATAGTTTGATGGAAAGCCTCCTCACTTGCAGTGGGCTATGAGCAAATGATTACAGACACTTAGCGCAGCCACCATTGTATACTAGCATCCAGCTAGCTATATGGTCTCAGGGAGTTGTCCCAACCTATAGGCAGTCTGGCCGTACAGCCAGCTATAGGGCAGACAACTCCTGTGGAGTAAGACAGTTGCCTACTGGTAGTAAAGATACAATTGTGTTAGCTGGCCAGTGAAAGCTTGCATAGGTGCAATAGAACCACCATAAGATAAAATCCTGCACAATGTTTTTTGCTCAAATGCATTGGACCAACTCTCGATGAACTTGTGTAGTTTATGGGATCATCTCGATGTTGAGCCAAATAAACTTACATCAAGTGGTTATCTTTGTTGTATAGGAGGATAAACTAGCAAAGACACAGTCTAACCAGAAATTAGAATAGTAACTGGATGAACTGACCAATGGCTTGTCTACAGCTGCTTACTGTTAAAAAATTATTTCTAAATTGAAACTCCTAAAGAGAATAAACGTAAACGAGAAAAGAAAGAAACTGGCTGAACTGAAGTATATATTTGGTTTTAAACTAACTGTGATGTTTAAAAAGCTGTTCAAACAAACAGGAAAACAGCTTTCAAAAGTGGCTGCTAAAAACTAAAAAAATTGTTAGAAAATATGATATATTCATATATCTATTGGCAGCAAACTTGCTCAAGGTAATTACTGTACAAAACCATGACAGAAACACGTCATATGAGAAGATGAGCGTAAAGAAGACAAAAATAAACAGCTGAGTGGTACTGGGTAGGTATAAAACATAAATTATTATGCATATTGTGAGAAACATCACTAAATATTAACAGCCGGGACGTAAAAATTTCATTACACTTGTACTGCGTTGAGAGTGCAAATTACTTTAGTGAAAAGCTTTCAAAAATTGTAAATACAATTTCAATGATAAATTATGTAATATGTAAAAGTTATCTAAGAAAATCTTTGTAGAACAGTAAAGCATTTTACTAGTACCATTGCACCGGCATACACAAAGTATGCTGTGTGAACAGTTATTGTAGATTCTTCACAACTCAATCATCACCGGAGGAGTTGAGGCGTTCATTAGAAGCTCTCCTGTATTCATTGTATGTTGGTAACTCTAGACCTTTGGATGGCTGAGGTGCATCAGATGATCCAACGCTAGCCTGGTCTCCTGTAACTGCGTACTGTAGGGTAAAAAAGACCATACAAATAAACAGGTATCCTGATATTACGGGTGACATTTATTTCGAAGCAGTTCATTTACATGTAGGCAGTGGCGGATCTGGACAGTCACAGAGGGGGAGCCCATTTGTAAAAAAATATTTCGGCGCAAAGCGCCGAAAATTTTTCTACTGACTCAAAATTGGATCCCCATGTACAGTGTTGAAGAAACTGCTATGACACTGGATTCTAGAACCAGTATTTTGCAAGTTTCAGAGATATTATAACACAACTGCCATTGTATAGCACCTAAAATGCATTTGAATCAAACCTAGGAAACAATAATAATAATTTAAAAAATAACAATACTTAAAAAAGTTTATTTATTTATAATGATGCTTATTACTTTAAATTAATATATAACAGTTATAATAATAATAACAACAAGTTCTTCATTATGATGACGTAACAGTTTAATTACTAAATATTATTATACACTATTTATCAATAATAAATTATTATTATTATTACATTATAATAATAATGAACTACCATCATTTATTATAATTAAACTACTACATCATCATCATAGATCATCATCATAATAATAATAAACAATAATAACACACACGATAACAAAAATAATTACTTCAATGAGGATGATAATAATTAAATACTCATTTATAATTATTGTTATAATTATCATTAGTATTATTATAAAAAAATTATAATAGTCAATAAATAATAATTAACTAATAATAATTAATAAAATGATTAATAATAATAATAATCGTTATTTATAATTGACAACTAATAGTAAAATTTGGGTTGTTGGTTGCATTGAATAAACGGCAAGTAACAATGCTTACTTGAGAGCTGAAACTTTTGCAGAGGTCAACCACTCTTGCAATGAAAAAAAAATAATGGTAGTAGTAGCTTCTGCAATTTTGACGACCAGACGTAAACTGAAAGACCTTGACCTTTTGGCTGAGCATGTTTGCACCAAAAAGCAGACAAAATGTTTGCCCATTTAAACAACCCTGAACTAGAGTCAAAATTATTGGATCTTGGGTTATGTAGCTGTTTCTCACAATCATCTTTATTGATTAATAAGGGGCTTCTTATTAAAAGAGATATCTAGAAGCTGATATCGATGGAAATTTTCAGCTAATTTCTCAGAAATTTTTTGCCTCATATTCATGGGTAGGGGGGGGGGGGGGAGCCTGGGCTCCTAGGGCTCACCCTCCAGATCCGCCACTGCATGTAGGTCTTGGATGAAATAGAGAAAATAACTCCACATATATAATTATTATCAATTAATTATGTTTTTTATTATTATTAAACAAAACAGACCTGCTTCCATATTGTTATAACTGTCAGTTTATTTATAATATCACTATTATTGCACATGATTATGATACTTATTATTATAAAGATTATTATTGCTAATTAATTTTTATGTTGAAATTGTTATGTCACACAGATGTTTTATGTTTTCTATAACAATACAAATCACTATATTATGCGTAGCTAAATAAAAATTATACTATAATACTGCTGCAAATACTTTGATGATTACCTGATACTAAAAATAGAAGATATTATAAATAAACTGTTGACAATAAATTTAAATGGAGTTTTCTCCTCCTTTTCGTCATGATCTAAATGAACTGCATCGAAATAAACTTCACTGGTATAACGGCTTCCAAGAGAAAATGCTAAGATACATCAACTTATGTTCTACTCACTTAGTATCTATAAATAGAACCAGCCTACGGGTATCAAATACTCACAGTATCATTGTGGACAGCTTCAAAGTAATTTGGAGGTGGGGCTAAAGATGCAGATGTAGCTGTTGGGTCAGTAGGAGCTGATGGATCAACAGGGGCAGACGGTTCGACAGGAGCGGATGGATTTACTGGAGCAGAAGGCCCAGGAGGGTAGGATTGTTGGTGAGGGGCATGAGCTGTTTGGGACTCCGGTGGAGCCCTGTAAGCAAATGCTTTTTTTTATGAAATCGTTTCATCACTTTCGAACATAATACAAACCTTTATCTACAAACTTATATCATACTGCAAATGCAAATGTCAATTTTGAAAAATAGTAAAAGAAAAAGATTTTAATAAACGTACATTCTATGAGTATTTATGTACATACCATTGTGTTATTTCAGTAGCCTGAGGGCCATTGGGGAAATTATAAGATACTGGAGGGACAGGGGCACCATATCCTGAGGGTGGAGACACAAAGTTGGTAGTTGTAACGTAGGGGTTGTTACTGACTGTTTGTCCGCTGACATACTGAGCCCTAGTGGCAGCTGAAACAGGCGGTAGACAAGTAATGGGGTGTCAAGTTCTCTTTTTTAATAAACTTTTCTCTTTTGCTCAATCTTAGTAGAACAAAAAACTTATGAGTCATGTCATGGCTCGCTCAACAAGTCAAAGAGAGGACAACTCGGTTGCGCTCAGCCAAGTTCAAACATATTCACAATATGAAATTATCGGCTGTAAGACAATGTTTTACGAATAACACATTACCAGCTTTTGATTAACATGAAACAAATGGAATCAATTTTTTATTTATTCACAACAGTTGGTGACTTGAATGTTAGCAAAGGTGAATTTTTGTCATGAAGTCACCTTTTTGTGAAGTTTTAGCGTTTTGACCAAAACAATAAGTTTGTGAAATAGTTTACTATCTTACAGAACATTATTATTGAAGTTTTGAAAGAATCTACCTAATTAGCAAGGTAACTTGACAGTCAATTGATTGACAGTCAGCTACAGGTAAAGCTGACTCACCTGGTACTCTGTTTTCAACATTGGTGAGATTTTGCTGATACTTCTTACACGCCACACAAATGCAGCAGATTACAATAAGCATTACTATTAGAACAGCGACAACTACACCAACCATAAGTCCAGTTGAACCTGAAATAGTGAGATACAACATTAAACGGTAGGCAATAAGGATAAATGCCAGGCTGAATAGTTCTCTTAAACTGTGTTCACACTATGGAATAAACTGCGAGTGGGCGGAGCCTAAAATTAGTCTGTGAACGTGCTGACAGTTTTACAGCTCATAGGTGGTTTGGTTTCAGCGGACCTGATGGAGAACTGTACGACCAGTCCACCTAATAAGCTTGTAGATCACAAATCTTTAATTTATCACTTTTCAAAAAAAATTGTCAATTTTTTCTTTTCAATATTTTCTTGTTTAATATATCTAAAACAATATTTAGCCTTTTGTATATTACTGAATCACTTCAAGTCAGGCTCTAAATAGAAAAAGAAAGTGCTCACTTCAGTTACCATTTGACCAAAAAATGTTGAATGAGCTCCAATATTCATAATATTCATAAAAACTAAACAATTACGTAATTAATTGTAGCAATTGTTTGCATTATTTTATTAATAAATTATTACATATATTTTATTTTTTATCACATTTAAGTGAACGATCCCTAAATTCTACCAAAAGCCTCACTAATACAATATAAGCCCACATATTATTATCATTAATAATATATTATGCACTGCGTTGACTGGTTTTTGTGTCAATGCCAAGCGATATCGGCTCAAAACTAATAAAAACAATCATAGAAACAACTCCCGATTCTGTACAATAATTGCATTGCTGGTAATCGCTGAGTGTGAACGCAGCTTTTGAAACCTGTAGGCTGGCAGTTAATATTTCACTGATTAAGTTAAATAACTGGTTCGCTCTGAGAACTACAGTATTAACCAGAGGATCCATCGGACGACCAAGTGTTCCATGAGCTCCAGCTATTACTGGACCAGTCATCCCAGGCTGACCAGCTATTGCTGGACCAGTCATCCCAGGCTGACCAGCTATTGCTGGACCAGTCATCCCATGCTGACCAGCTATTACTGGACCAGTCATCCCATGCTGACCAGCTATTGCTGGACCAGTCGTTCCATGTTGACCAGTCAGCTCGTTTCATTCTGTTAATACTAAAATAAATAACAATCTATACAAATCATATGATGACAAAGAAAAACATACAAAAATTCTCTTTCCTTTCCAAACAAACAATTATTCTAAATATAAACTGGTGATTTGGAGCTGGTAGCTGGAGCTCTAGTCCAATTCCTTGCTCATCTTCCTACACGGTTACAGACTCAAAAAATGGCTCAACACTTACCTGTTCAAGTCTCTCCTATGTCTGGGAAACACATATTCTTGTTGAAAAATCAGCTAAAAGTATAAAAAAAATGTACCAGCTATGATGTTTTTATAAGTGAGAAACAATTCGTATTACACCAAAATGCATCTCAACGTTGCTAATAAAATACGAAAGTATGAAAAGGGTTTTGATATAACCAATATTCAAACTGCAATTACTCTAGTTGAAGCACCAATGAGGTTATTGTTTAAGCGAAATGCAAATGTACCTTGCTAGATCGAGCATAGGACAGGTCAGGTGTACCTCCAGAGTAGTGAAATTCAATTTTTCTTTGACGCAGTGGGGCTGGCCTCCCTAGTATTGATATTAAAACAAATGCTAACATGGGAAGAATAAAAGATATGATGGCATTTTGCATTCTAGAACAAACTCCATGAAACAATAGTACTGCTTCTTTATTTTTTACCATCATTGCAATATAAACAATGAAACTTTAAGAAATTAACCGGCGACCTCAGCATAAGCCATGAAGAGCGATACCAAATTATTAAGAAAATCAAAGATAAACTGCAATCATGCATTAATGTTATAGTTTCTGGGATAACTGAACCTGCTTTCTTTGATGGCAGTAATATTTTTTATATTAATGGCTTCAAAGCCCTGGCTATACTCATCTACGTTTTGTAGAACTGTATTTTATCAGCCAGAATAAATAATTGTAGTTTATAATTATAAACAATGGTAAGTAGTTCATGAATAGCAAATACCCTCTTTGATAGAAGTAACAGAATGGACCACTGACCAATCAGAAATGACCGGGTTAAGGTCGCAATATAAAAAGTACACTGGAATCACCAACGTTCGACACTATTTCTTATCCAATTGAAAGCGGTTATCTGATAATAATTGTCTAATCACCAAAGCGTCAGACAAAAAACGTTTTTGTAGACCGGCATGTTGGACTACATGAGCCTTTTTTTGGAAAACAAAAACATCACCTGCTGAACAAAACAATACATTTGCTCCACATATCGACAAAACGTAGGTGTATGCAGCCATGGTTAGTTTCATAGATGAAAATGAATGATCCAATTTCAATAAAATAGGAACCAAAGGAATTCAGTAATTGCTATGCCGAAAAAAGTAATTTTTCAGAATGCACATAGATGCGTACACCAGACTGGTAATGTCTATGATTTAGCGACTCAACATATTATTTATTATTATACATGCATAGAATAAGTAAGTATAATAATAAATAATATTAATTACCATACCCATGCTATCATTATTTAGTTTTATGATTATTATTAATTGTATAATATAAATATATACATTGCATTATTATTTCTATATATATATATATATGATAGTAATATAATAAATAATAATAATAAACAGTAATAATCATTGTTTTAATATTACTCTTATTCCTACTATTGTAATTAACTTACCAGGGGTATGATATTGTAATGGAATTGTGCAAGAGACTGCGTGTAGCCAGATGCGCCAGAAGTTGTCTTACCTTATTGAAGCAGATGTTATCCTGGACGCCTAGCAACCCGAAGAGCCTTCGTTCCTACAGACCGAGGAGACGTGACAGCCAAGATCAAGTTAAAGAAACCGAGCTAGGACTGTTCCGGTAGCCATCTTGTTATAACTAATTATTATTGTTATTGCATAGTTCGTAATGCGCCTGTTCATACTTTATTTATATGTCTATGCTTGGCGCTATTGTATTTAACTTGA
Source organism: Cryptosula pallasiana (assembly GCA_945261195.1). Lineage (NCBI taxonomy): Eukaryota > Metazoa > Bryozoa > Gymnolaemata > Cheilostomatida > Cryptosulidae > Cryptosula > Cryptosula pallasiana. The sequence goes on from OX183136.1 coordinate 38,330,438, forward strand.
TTGCGTCTATTTTGTCTGCCAATCATATTGTGTTATTTTTACCCAATCACATGTTGTAATTTTCAACTGCTTTATTTACATATTATCTTGATAAGTATTAGGGCAGATCGCCCAGCAGTCAGAGTTCTTGTAGTAGTTGTGTTGAGTTGATACACTGGAAGCGTTAGGGTAACGTTGTGCATCCTCGTAGTCTTGACTGGAAGTATTAGTGGGTTCTAACATTGTCGACTATTTACACTTCGAAACCCCTCTCGTTGTAAGTTTTGTATCTTTACCTTTGAATACATTGTTGCTGATACCTACAACTCTTCTTATACTGTCGTGAACTTGCTAAGCAGAATTACTTGCCGATAATCACATTCTTAGAGACTACGAAACACTCTTCGAAATTGTCACAAGTTTGTCTAACACGATTGCTATAAACTATACACGTGCTTGCTAAGTAAATTGAGAAGTAAAGTAAAACCGGATCTGTGTGCTGAGAAACAGATTTCCGTATCAAGAGAAACAGGAAGTCTCTGTATCGAGACAGTTAGATTACAACACAGCTCTAGTGCTCATTAGTATAGACAACTAGTCTCAAACAGTGGTCCCGTAAAGGTGCTGTGTCATTACGGGCAAATCCTTTACAATATGTCTACATGAAATAATGGCAGCAACTATCACCATCCTAACAATCATAGACTAAGGCCACAATGCAGTGGAAAGTAAAAGAGGAAATTGTCGTACCCCCACTTTGATAATACATTTGCGCTACGCCTAGTTTTGCTGCAGTGAAAGTTGACTCTTTTCAATCTGCTTTTGTAAACTTAGACAATCAGAAAGCTATTTTCATGTTATCAGATAGTTTTCTTGAAATGTTTTTTTTTATACTTGTGTACCTTTAGTTTGCAGAAATTTGTGCTATAATGCTCATTTTTAGCTTGTTTACTTTACACTGCTTTCAATAAAAAAAGAGATTATTATAGCCACAGAAGCAATGATTAAACATTACTTACAGCATGACGTCACAAACAAGGCTAATTGCCCTATAGCAATGATCATAATCATTTTGGCTGCTATGGGATATTGACTGGTTTCATTCATGAATTAAAGAGATAATTATAAACATTAATGCTGCCATCAAGCAAAGCGGGTCCATTTACCCCAGAAAATATATTATAACTGTACGATTCTAGTTCATCTCTAAGCGCAAAACGTGAATAGTGTAAAGGTTTTATGTGAGCTTATTTGTTCACGACCTTCACCGGACCACTGTCTACTTGAGCCTTCCTATACTATTGAGTGCTAGGGCAAATGGTAGCGAGCCGACTAGCCTCAGGCACTAAACTCCGTATTCTGGCTTCTACTAAGCGGTAGTATAACCCAGCTCACAATAGGCACTTAACCAATTAATTACTTGATACGTCTCAATACGGGAGACTTTCTCTAACAATACGGGGATCTGTTACACAATATAACCAGATCCGGTCTCACTATCAATGGCGCTAAGTCAGCACGTGTACAAGTTTCGACAATTGATAGTCTTTCACTAGCATTGACTTCAGCAATCTATTTCACCAATCAAGTTAGGCAGACTTGGACAATACCTTAAAGTGTAGTTACTTCTGAGAATATTGCGAACCAACAAGCTTTATACTGCTTCACACGTTGTACAGCAAAGGAGAGAGTTACAGTTGTTAATAATAAATATATATTCTTCGACAAGATACAAAACTTACAACAGTGAAAGATGTTTCAAAGCGTGTATAACAATCCTGGCACGTTGAACAACGACTTACATAAACTCCAGTTACTGATTGCTAGGAACACCAACGTTACATTCGTCGACACAGTTCTACTCTACCACAGCTACTACAGAGCTCTGGAGGCTTAGGCGATTTGCCCCAGTATTTATATAAAAGTCACACAGTTGAAAATGCAAACATACAATTGGTTAATAATAATAATAAAACATGATTGGCTATTTAGAACAAGGTCAACACAGATAATACAAATGCATACAACGGATCCAATGCGCCGGCCTAAACAATCATGCAGTTAGAATAACCGATCGCATTAACAACTACGTATAATATAATTAGGTCACAGGGTCATTCACTGTAACAGTTCTTAGCTTGTGGTTCTCTCCTAGACTTGGCTAGCACGTCTCCATCAACTGTAAGATCGCAAGCCGGTCCTCTGTTGCTAAGCGATTAGATACATCTATCCTCATCAGGTAAGGCAGGACAACTCCTGGCGCATCTGTCCTCACACACTTGCTCACGCAATTTCACCACAATAGCAAGACGCAATTTTTCAAAATAATAAAATTTCCAAGACATTCGGCTGGGACGAAAGTTATAAAAATATTAGGCTAAGGGTACATTTTAAAAATTATTTCAATTTCCAAAATATTGGTGGTGAGGGCAAACTTCACATCATTGTAATGAGAAAAAATTTTCAGAATTTTTTTGGCAATCATTTTTGGCCCTAGCTAATTTCAGAGTGAATTTAACGAGTTCACAATTGTCTGGGTTGAATGCCATCTCCCACCCGAACTCCCACAAAAATGAGACTAGCAAAAAAATTAACAAAAAACAAACAAATTATTATAATAATTATTATTATATTATTACTATTTTAATTGTTATCTTCCTCTAAATCATATCATATTTTTATCAATCGTAAATTTATAATAATAATAATCGTCATTCATAAATAAATAATAATAATAATGATTGATGAATTAAAAAAACAAAATTATTATTATTATTGGATTGGTGGTTGTGTGATGATGAACATGATGATACTCTCACTTTTTTGGAGTAAGTAACGGTTATAACAACTTATTATTACTACTCTTCCACTGCCGTCCAGTATTTTTATTGTTGAACTTAACAGAAGCAGTAGTAGTAGTAGCTGTTGTGGCACCACCTAGGTCTGTTATAATAGCCACAGTCACAGTGTAGTCATAGCAGTAGAAAAATAATTTCAAAAATAATTGTTATTATAATAATAATTATTATTATTACCATAATAATCTATTTTTGCAAGTAGTAGCAGTAGTAGTAATAATAATTAGAATAAGTGGTTGTTGTTGTAGCAGTAGTGTAAAAAAGTGTGAGTGTCATCGTCATCAACGTATTCTAGTTTTATGATGTCACCTGGTATATGATCTGCGTAACTGGGCAATCTGTCGACTTTCCATATGAGCAAGAGAACAATTAACTTGAAATTCATACTGGGAAATTTGATTTACGCAAGTAGTAGTGCATGTAAGTAATGTCAGCGTCTCAGAAGAATAATATGTACAAAAATATCTGGCACAGGTCGGAAAAGCACCTGGGTTCTTACCATTGTTTGCCCGGAAGCATAAAAGTGTTTATTCAAATCTTACCAAACTGTTACATATGAAAAATTGTCTGAACTAGTACCGTGTCTATGATTAATCGAAGTAGAACGTGATTTTTTGCTAAATATGTTGTAGCGTGCGGCGTGCGTTTGCATCATGGCTTATGTAGGCGCTTTTGCATACGTAATCGATTATAAGTGAATAATAATTCATGCGGAGTTATGTCCTCCCGTGAAGACAGCTCGAAGACGATAAATCATTTGTTTTGTTATAACAGACAATTTACATATTCAAATCACACCATACCCAAGGCCAAGGACCATCATCACATATTATCAAGTACACGATAGAAAACCCAGCTTTTCAATAAATGCTACGCAAAAAAAAATGGAAATCATATCAGGAATTTATGTGGCACATTGCAGTAGAAGTTGCATACATAATCTTCATACATTTATTGTATAACATTACATACATACAGTATGCAATAAAACACAGAAATCTTGACACAAATGTAACTGGCTGAAAGTATGATTGAGCTGACTGTCATTACTAATTAGCCTGCTAACAAAATATTCTTGAAATTAGCCTCAGAGTAGAGCTGTTTACGGGTGGTGGGGTGCATGGAGTCCACAACAGGATGAAAAAGAGATCTTCGCTCTAAAAAATATTCCAATCAATTTTAGCACATTGACTAAAACAAAAAGCCGTGGAAAAAAGAAAACTCTAGCGCTAAATTTGAAGTTGTCTTCCCTTAGTAAAAAAAAATGGGACAGCTTCTTTTATTTTCACATAATGCATAAAAGTATCAATATGATTTTTGGAGAAAAATTATTAATTAAAATTATTCGCAACTCTGTCATGAAGCGATGAAATGGGAAAAATGTATTATATAGAATGGTGACAAACCTCTTAGGCAATGGCTAACTTGTGTAGTCAATAGCCTAAAACACAACCTAGTTAAGGCTGTCTGCTCTTTCGTTCCATCCATCAGTTCAGAGTCAATTGTACTCAGGCTAAATAAGCCAATAGCAACCAACAGCCCAGAATCTAACCTTTCAATCATAACCAAATGCAGTAATTATCCACAAACTATGTAAGAATTAACTAGTTAGCAGTACTAAATAATAAATTATTTCAACTTACTTTTGGCTGTCAGCTACAGCAGTAATGGCAGCCTCTAAATTTTTAAACATATCCAAGAGACTTTCATTGTTCAAGCTGAACCGTTTCAAGCACTTTTCACGTAAATGTGTGCTTACAGGACAAACAAACTGTAACATAAATACTAGTGCCATAGAAAAAATTTATTATGATACAGTATATTATAGCAACAAGAATAAAATTTCTGATGGAAATTTAAAAAGTCTTACGAGAATATCACAAAGAAAAATAAACAGAGTAAATACAGCATTAGGTGGTCAGTTTGTACAGAAAGTAAAGGTTACAGGGAGTGATGGGAGTGAAGGTGCAACAATAGTGTAAAAACCAAGTTAATAAGCTGAGAGACTGCACACTGCACGGATAAATATGTCATAACAAAAGTACAACAATAGAGAAACAACATACCTGAGGGAGAAAGAGAAACAACATACCTGAGGGAGAAAGAGAAACAACATACCTGAGGGAGAAAGACAAACAACATACCTGAGGGAGAAAGACAAACAACATACCTGAGGGATGAAAGACAAACAACATACCCGAGGGAGAAAGACAAACAACATACCTGAGGGAGAAAGAGAAACAACATACCTGAGGGAGAAAGAGAAACAACATACCTGAGGGAGAAAGAGAAACAACATACCTGAGAGAGAAAGAGAAACAACATACCTGAGGGAGAAAGATAAAACACTTTGATAACAGATCATCAACTTGTTCTGCGCATAAATTTAACTCTTTCACGTGTTTGTCATAGATTTCTACTGGCAGCATTGATGCATACATAACATTTATGTATACCTACAACATAAATATATATATATATATGTATCATGTCTGCGTATTTGCCTGTAAATAATATTGTTTTTTGTAGCACATATTCTTACTACAAAACAAGTCAAATAAAAAATAACAGGAAATACTTGGATGGTGATAGACAAAAAAGAGAGATAATGGGAACTGTGACGGTCTTCCTCAAACGTCACTCGGTCCGAGAAATAGTGAGTGAACCGCATATATAAAACTTTTCTTTTTTTGTATTAAAACAAACAGCAATATTTGTCAACAAACCAGTTTGATAAATTGTTTTACCTAACCTTAAACTATTCATCCCACAATGCTGACACCAAAAATTTTGTTTTACGGAAAAAATTAGACATTTACAGCTCTAGAAGTCTTAACTAACCTCATAATACTTTTACAGGAAACAGCTATATGCTATAATTAATTACGGCTCTATTGATGATTTTGACTAAGTTATCTGTTTTTGAGGAGACAATTCCACAAGTTCAGTCATTTGGCCCTGGAAACTCTAGCGACTCCTGGCGTATGTACTCTTACGAGTGCAGACCTCTTTGCAACAGGAACCAAACCAAATTAAAATGGGAGAAAAAATGGAGTGATTAAAAATAGAAAAAGCTAAGGACAATTAAATAACTTCATTGCAACCTAAAATTTGTGCTGTACAGACGACAGAAGCGAGTGACTAGTATTTCAATACTAGGTTCTAGAATGTTCTCTTCACTGACCTCTGACATAACTGCAGCTAGAGTTGATGTAGATCTCAGTATTTGAGCGGTGAAGAGTCTGAGGACATTGCTTGGGTTCATAGAGAGAAGCACAGTTAGTACACCACAGCTGGACTACCAAAATACACATTTACTATGCATACACAACTAGTACTGTGCGTCAAACAAAGAGTTATGTCCTCAATGCACAGACAACTATGAGAAAACAGAAATCAATGAACACTCACTTGATGATTTTCACACTGAGGTCTGATCTTATTGAGGGAGAGGTTTGCCATGGTAGCAGTGGAAGTTTCACTAAAACAGCTGGAGAAGTCAGAGAGATACTCGTAAGCCAGTAGATTAGTTGCAGGTGACAGCTGATACAGTGCTTGTAGTACTACCTGTAAGTTACAAGTGACTCTGTACAGTAGATAGTCATTCAACACAAAAAGCCCCTTGCTTTTGGAGTAAGCTGGCTATGAGCTAAGAAAACATGTTTTTGAATAAGACATCAATGTAGAATCGTCGCTTGTAAAAATGCCAAAACCTATGCATGTCTCAGAAATGGATTGAAAACTGATACAAAAGCGACAAAGTAACAAACATCTGTGAGGTCTGGCGAGTAAGAGGAACTGTCTGGAGTCTTTTGTATTGACTGCAAGGTGAGTAATAACGTCTTAGCATGTTGCTCCGTCCATTGTAACTTTGTGTGGTTAGCAAGTAGCAGCTCTCTTGCACTAAAAGGTACATATGCTCAAGTGATCTCACAGGTGCAATGATGTGAGACAATATTTGATTACTTCAACAGCAAAACAGTTTTTCTTTTTTAAATTTAAATTCATTCAAACATTTTTATATAGCCGTTGTTAAAAAAAACTGTTAGTGCTAGTGACGACAGGGACAACAGCAGTAGCCACAGCATAAGCAACAGTAGCAGTAGTGACAGTAGTAGTAGCAGCAGTAGCAGTTACAGTAGTAGTAGTGACAGTAGTAGTAGCAGCAGTAGCAGTTACAGTAGTAGTAGTTACAGTAGTAGTAGCAGCAGCAGTAGCAGCAGTAGTAGTCATGGTAGCACTAGTATTAATAGTGCATACAAATTTTTTACATACAAATCTTACTTTGAGTTGTGGAGGAAGGAAAGTACTTCGTTAGAGATGAAGTCTAAGCTATAGAGGTCGTTGTCCACCAAGGCACGATCAACCACATCAATCAAAAACAGGTCACTGAGCAGCAAGTATCTCTCAGCTAAGTACAAAATGTACTAATTACGTAATCATTGCTAGACCAGAGCTGTGTATGACTGTACAGCAGGCCATGTATCTAAACATGCCTCCATATGTTGTTGTTACTCATCAGACATTGCATAGATAAATAGCATATCATATAGCGGAATGATACTTATAATTTCAGTAAAAGCTAATTAGCTTTTGTTCCAAAAGTTTCAATTTAAGATTGGATACTGCAGGCTATCTGCAAGAACTTGATTATTTAAAAATATGCGGGTTTCTTCAAATACGCCACCAGATCAAAATAATTATCAAAGTAACAACTTATTTTAAAATCTTTTTATCGTTAACCGTAATTAAATCAACAATGCCTACCATGTAACAAATATACTTTTGACTTGGCCACTTTAAAACTAGCACACTAGTTAATTACCTTGTCTGAGATTGGCCAATCCACCCTCAATCACAGGAGAGTTAGCTTCAGGTCCATTTAACGCTGCAGACAACACTCGAACTCCTTGAATGCGTCTTCGTAGTTTTTGATAAATGTGACTAAATGATAGAACACATGCTAAATATTACTCATTTTAACGTTTCTATTTGCAACACTGACGATCAAACAGATAATATCAAAAAAGAATACAATTGTAAATATAAAAAGTATTTTCTCTCACCAGACATGCACAACGTCCTCCTCTGCTAATGCGGCAGATAAACTTGCAATGAGATCAGAGAATATATCACCAACAACATCACAGAAATCTGTACCATATTGTTTAGATATCAAAGCTATGACAATGTCAAGGACAGCTCGCTTGTCTGCGCTGTCAGGGTCAGGCAGCACACAATCTACAGAAAAACAAAACAAAATAAAATATACGAGTGAAACTTTATTTACATATAAAAGTATAAACGCAAGTGAACGATACCTTTATGTGTTGTTGTGTATGTTTGCATATTCTTTCTCACAGTTGTATGCACAAAACTATCGAGTAAATCTGAGACAGGAACATCATTCTCCGCTGTTTTTAACCACGCCGCGAAATCTAACAGCTGTGATGCTGACAATCTGCCATTTTGTATAAGTTTGTCTACCAGTATCACTGAAAGAAATAAACAATAAATTAGAGCTCGAAACTGTTAAGCTTACAAATGAACAAATAATAGTTGGTATTTCTTACTACATGAGAGGTCCGTGTTGCATTTATTACGTAGAATTGACTCTCCAATGAGCTCTAGAATCGTGCTACATGTAGAAAATTCATTACGAGCCTCAAGTATCAGTGATAGGAGATGAAAACCAACTTTGGTAGGTAAAATGTCTATCTAAAATAAACAAAACAAAAATATTTCATGTCTGTTAGATTCTTAGAGCATAAAATAATAGAATGTTTAACTAAACCAGGGATACACATTTGTATATTTGGTGCTTTATTTTTTGCATGATGTCATTACACTGACAGTTAGGTGATATACAATATTAGTCATCATTCGGATGAATTAATTTACAGCTTGGAGTTATTTTATCCCAGCTGAGGCAACATACAATAGTAATAGCTTAACTAATAGGCCACAATTAGGGCTGTAACATGGTTCAAAAATTTAATCAAGATTAATCTTGTTTTCAAACTTATTGATCTTAATTAATCGCAAAATTAATCTCCTGCGAGATATCTATAATTAGCTCCAGTTCTCCAACATATAGTTCTGATTTTTCCACACCTATTAAAAATTATAAGCATGGGATTGCATTATGGTGAATTGGAATTCATTTTCAGACATAAACAAGTTAAACTTGAAAGAGAAAACAAAGTACATTAATTCTATATACGTTTATACTTGAGTTTATTCAGTTTCTGCTTATTAATTATTATTTCTAATTCATATTAGTTGCTGATACTAGTACTACGTATATTACTATCTATCATAATAATTGAATTTAGCATTTTTATTCATTACTTATAGAATAATACTATATAATTTACTATTGTTGCTTATAAAATTAATTTGTTCATTTATCATATTATTATTATTGTAAATTTTTTATCACTTCTATTATTATTGCACAGCCAGTTTCATCATCTGTTACCAAGCATCATCATTCGTGGCGTGGCTCACTCACTGTGTCTCTGTCTTAATCATTTTTAATACTCCATTCAATTAGGTTGAACTTGTGAATGAGAGCTGTTTGCTTAGACTTGCAGTCACAAATGCATGCTTGAGTGCACGGCTCAGTTGTTTTGTAACTTCTACTGACTCACAAAGCTGTCTACTGCTTGCAGGCCATCACTAACTATTTGCCTAGCGTAACGGTAATCACGTAATAGTGTTTTATTTCCACATTACAAACGATAATAATGAAAAAGTACCATTATTCAAACAAATGCGCAGTTGTCAACTATAAAAAAGTGAAACAAAGAAGTCACTACAAAGGAAAAAATGTTATTGCTACTAATGGAGATTAATTAGATAATTTTTTTTAATTGCGTTAATCGTTTGAGGAAATTGATCGCGTTAATCGTGAAAATAACGCGATCAGATCCCAGCCCTAGCCACAATCCCATTACTACATATAATTACTAACAGTATTTAATTTGATCATTATCAGTCAAGCGCGCAGAACCTGACAAGATGGGACCGCCACCGCCAATCAGCATTCGCCATCACATGATGGATGTGCTTGAAATCTGTATGTCAAACGGAACTCACCCAAATTGAAAAAAAAATGATAATGCTTACGCCAATTTTAATCGAAATCTACGGAATCTATGAAAAAAGATCGTGTAGCACCTCTGTTAGATACTCACCTTTGCATAAAATTCTTCTAAATTTAAAAGATTGACCAGGTTAAGAAAGCAGATGGGAGGTAGAGATACTGCAGGTGCATTGAGTGCACGGTACAATGTGCATCTATCATTCCACAGGTCTTGTCTTGTGTAGAACACCTTAAGTAATACATTAGTAACCATGATTTTGTTCAATTTTAAAGTCATGAAAAGAACAAAAATGAGATTGCTCTAGAATCAAACCATCTTACCAGAGAAATGAACAGTTGATCTGCTTGAACATGAAGTTGTTGGAGTTGGGATACCAAAGCGTGTATATTTTGATCACTGCTATTCATGTCTGTACATTTGAGCAACTCTCTCAATCGTGCAAAAGCAGGTGCAAACATTACGTCAAACATCTTGTAATCTGTAAAGACATGTAGACAAATATATGCTATCACTGAATCTATTGGTTGGTATATAGATGCACGATGCCAATAGATGTCCTAGACTTATCCACCCAATAACACGCCTGAAAAAAACTCGCTATTGTACGTTACTAGCTGTTGACGGTCTGAGACTAAAATGGCTTCCCTGCAATACAAGTGACAAGAAAGAGCAAACCAAGTTTACAGTTTACAAATGCCTGGCACGAAAAGCACTCGCACAAACTCTGTCACTACCTTAAAACCAGAAAGAATGGTAATGTCAGCTATCTCAACTCTCACACCAGAAAAAATGAAATGGCCGCTCAAGTGAGGTAAAAGATATTACCTATAATCCCAAAGCAGAGGAAGCAAAGAGGATTGTAGACAAAGATGAAGATGAGTAGCTTGTCTTAAATAATTGAGCTCTCCACTAACAGAATGTATGAAAATTATCATTATAAAACAAAAGGAACTTTAAAAAAAACAAAGGCAATGATTATTTACAGTGCAAGAGAAGCCAAAAGTAACAGCGAGGGAGAGTGGCCATAGACTTCTACAACATAGCAGATCAGAGACCATCGCACAAAACTGCCAAGTCTGACATATGTCTTTGACGGCTAGTCAGTTCTTTTTGCTTTTGAAACACCACTGAGCACCTGTTTGTTGAAGCACAGTTTGTTGGCCTTCTATCTGGCATAGAACTAAGGTAAAATGAAAGTTGAGAATATTTATCGTGATAACTTTTGGCAAATCTAAATACTTGTACATAGATCTTGAACAATACATTCTTATGGCTCAGTCAAGCTCTATATTTGATTGATTTAAATGTTGAGTATTAGACATTACTGGTCAGTTATTTTGATTTAAAAAGATTAGTTTGCTTATGAATAGGCATGAACAGCATTGTCTAAACTTTTCTTAATGATGGAGAAAAATAGGATCAAGTGTTAAGAAAAAACTTTCTTTGAGCTAATCAAAATACCTATACCTGCTGTAGTTTTACTTAAAAAAGTAAAACTTACCTAGTTACCACTTCTCTTCGTTATGCTGAGCTGTGGGCACTCTGTCAAAAGTAGACAAGTCCTGAGATAGTTCAGTGAGAAAAGAGCGCCAAAAAGGCAAAACTACACCACTAAGATTCAACCAACATTGCGCTGCTTACAAAGGTGTAGACTTCAAATTTTTTGACCAAAAATGCATTGTAAACGCCAATCTCTCCGTGCATCAAAGGCCCTTCAAGTATTAGTTTGTAATATTTTGTTGCCCTATACTCTTCATCATTGGCTGGTACACTATTTATTATATTTAATTCAGCTATGTTGATGCAACAAAAAATTTACCAAAAAAAAATACAAAAATTCATATGCCTGATAATGGGCTCGCTACTCACTTCATTCGTTTTTGGTTTATAAATACAATATTGAACTGGTGTTGAGATAGCAAATTATCCTATTTTTAAGCAAGGATATTTTTTTATATAAATCTTCATAATGCAACTACTGGCGCGACACAAATGATTTGAGCATCACCAAAACAGTAAAAGAAACGAACGAAAGGAAGCTGACGCTATTTTACAAAACATTTAGTTTAATCACACAAAACCGCTGGAATGCCTTGCATTCTCATAGCGTATACGCCTTTGAAGTCCAAGTGAGTAGGCTACACAGCTACTAACACTAAAATTGTGATCACTGGAACACTCAGTCAGTGCACACATCAACAATTTATTAACATATGCTTATTATTATAAGATGATATGGTTACAGTCACAGGTGGCTTCAATCTGGTGGCCTGGGAAAGTAGGGGAGTGGATTTGAGCGTGTAGTAGAGATGATTATTCCCATATAGTCTCTTTAGCTATCCTCCCCCACCACCAGGCCAGTAGATTGAAGCCGCTTGTGATACACACTAGTTAGCTGGCTGGAGTGGCTGGCTGCTGGACATGATGATGATGGTTATGATCATGATGATAACCATTATCAAGTCAATCATATGATGTTATGATAATTATTATCCTTATAATAATAATTATTTGATGATGATTAATGTTACAGGGCGCTAGGATAATAATAATAATAAGACTCAGACACAGTGAGCCATGTATGATTGGTAACAAACATGAATTGCATTAAAAATGATTAAAAAAAAAATTATTATAATAATAATACATATTATTATAATTATTATAATAATTTTTTTTTTTAATTATTTTTAATACAATTCATGTTTGTTACCAATCATACATGGCTCACTGTGGACTCAGACAGACAGACAGATGGTGATTATTAATTATTTAATTGATTAATTAATTATTATTATTAATAATTAATAATAATGGATTATAATTTCACTGTCGTCGATGTCAACTAATTATGTAAAC